>OZ035835.1:10234284-10642133 GCA_964034765.1 Knipowitschia caucasica | reverse complement strand
TTAATTGTGATTCATTGATGAACTTGTTACAGTCCTAAAGATGTAAATGAATGCAGCCAATCACAGCTCGGATCAGCGCTGCTCTGATTGCGAGTTGTAATTCTTTCAGCCACCACTACATGGATGTGTTTATCATTCTATTTTTTGCAAATTATATCGTTTTCCACTCATAAAACAGAGAAATACCAAAGCCAAAAGATCAGGCATCGTATTTGCCAGCGTTCCTATTGAGATCTGGAAAGATACTGTGGGGCTGCAAAGGAGGACAAGGCTTCCTGGTAATTCTAGAGGAAATCAATGGTTCTGCTCTTCCGGCAGCTGACCTTCTTAACACTCAAGGACTTCAGCTGTTGTTCTGAACAGGAAATCAGACGGGCACAAGCGCACACAGAGCAAATACAGAAATGAAGGCGCTGGGTGGAATGAAAGCCTTCTCCTGAGTGAGTGGTGGAGGTGCATGGCTGAGTGGCAAGGCTAATTAGAGCTACAACAGCTAATAAGTCACCTTTGGCCCGGAGTAACGAGACTCTGCGAGACTCTCTCAATGCATTTCAATGAAGTGAGAAGCTGCTTCTTTCAAACCATTGTGTGTTTCTTCTTCTATGAGATCCAGTCTAATTTTCACATTTGGTATTGAAGGACACAGTGAGGTGCGGACAGGGGTGGTCAGGATATCATTTAATTTTCATTTCATTTTCAACCCCTTTGTCCATTTCTGGGTCGGGGGGGTGGCAATGAGAGCTGCCACCCAACGCTCATAGCACCAGTCCCTCACTGATCTTCTGCAGGGGGTGAGTCCACAGGAAGATGGCTGCTCCGTCAATTGTGAAACAGCCTTGATCTTTCAGCGGGGGGCTTCAGGCAATGTGGGGTTAAGTGTCTTGCCCAAGGACACAACGACAGTAGTCATCAGTGGGAGCAGTTGGAGTAGGTCCCATGGTGGGAATCGAACTCACGACCTCCAGGCCCAAAGGCCAATGCTCTACCAACTGAGCTACTGTCGCCCCAGCGGTCAGGAAATCATGAAAAGAAAATAAGAATTCATTGGAAATTATAATACATGGTCATATTTACAAAGTTTCTGAACTGAAAATTGCCAACATTTCCTTCCGTGTTCTTCATATGCTGTGGGCTGCATACAGTACTTGTAACACCGTAAAAGTTTGTTTTGAGACCCACTCAGGTCCAATAAATGCATCAAATAGGAACCATAATGATGGATGTGAAGGATAAAAAAGTATGGAATGGGATGCATGTCATAAGTGTTGAAGTGAATCTGATTGTGATGAAGTCAGTGCCTCTGACCTTGGTAAGGCAAGGCAAGTGTATTTGTTTGTCGTACACAAGTGCATTAAAAAGGGTGAAGATAAAATCTCTCAGTTGTATGCACAGCTAAAAAGAACTGTTTTAACCTGGATTTGAACATTTTCAGATAAGAAGCCTCTCTCACATTTTCTGTTCCATGTTTTAGCAGCATGAATCTGAAATCCTGCCTCTGCATGTTTAGTTCTGACTCTGGCACCAGCAGGAGGCCAGTCCCTGTGCTCCTCAGAGTCTGAGTTTGTTCATATGGCACTAACATGACACGGATGTACTTTGGTGCGAGGCCATGGAGAGACTTGTACACAAGCATAGCTGTTTTAAAGTCTATTCTCTGAGCCACAGGAAGCCAGTGCAGAGACCTGAGAACTGGACTAATGTGGTCGTACTTCCAGGTTCTAGTCAGGACTCGAGCTGCTGCATTTTGAATGTACTGCAGCTGTTTTACAGCCTGTTTGGAAAGACCTGTGAGCAGGCCATTGCAGTAGTCGAACCTACTCTAGACAAAAGTATGGATACAAATCTCCAAGTCTGCTTTAGACACCATGTTTTTGATCTTGGCGATGTTTTTTAGATGGTAAAAAGCTGCTGATGTTACTGATTTGACACGGCTGTTATAGGGGCGTTCACACCGGACTTAACTTCGGCGTCAAAAGCGTCAGGTTTGCATTGAAAGTGAATGGTGAAGCGCGTCAGGTGAAGCCAAGAGCCCCGGCGTCACTTGACGCGCGTCAAAAGCTTCAAGAGTTGCGGTAATACGCGCTCACTTGAAGCTTTTGACGCGTGAAACGCTCGCGTATCAAAACAATCCCTCTGACGCCGAAGCCGAGCAAAGCTGAGCTTTTGAAGCTTTGACGCGGTCTTCAACCAATCAGGAGACGAGGAGCAGCAGCAGCAGAGGGTCTGTCTCTGTCATTTAGAGAAGTCATGTATCTGCTGCTGCTGTTTTATTGTCATTATTGTTATTAGTAATATTATTTGTATGAGTAGTAACGTTCTGAGTAACAAAATCATTGTACACACATGCTGTGTAGTAAACGTAGTTTATTTAATATAAGAACAGGCTGACGATGAGTCTGGCTCAGAGCAAGGCAGCTCCGGGCGGGCGAGAGCCGGGGAGAGGCAGGGAGAGGCGAGCGAGAGCCGGGGAGAGGCAGGGAGAGGCGAGAGCGAGGCGGGGAGAGGCGGGGAGAGGCGAGCTCCGGGGTTTGAGAACTCAGACTGGGCAAGTGACATGCGGAAGTACCGCTGAAAGCGAAACTCCTCCGTACGAAGCTCCTGGAGTAAATGACGGAACTCTGCAAACACTGCAGCCTCTCAAGTCTGTGGTGAACCCAGAACATGTTTTGTTGAAGCCCTACAACAACGTTATTTTGCTTTACATAACAAATAAAGGCTCGCTGCTCTCTGGAAAATCCACCGCTGTCCTGACTACAGACAACAGAGAAGCTCCTCCCGCCGGCGTCACTCGCGTCAAAAGCTTCAAGCACCAAAATGACAAAACTATCCCGGCGTCAATTGAAGCGCGTCAAAAGCTTTTTGAAGCTTTTGGTCTGAACGCGCCTTAAGTCCAGTATTAACCCTATATTTTTGAACTTGTTTCCTGCAGGTTATTGTTATCGAGGTTTTCTCTTACTCTTTTTCTACAGCAAAAGCAGCACAGAAGGGAAAATGACTTTCTGACATATTCCCTTCTGTACCAATGCTGTATTGAACTATCAGACTCTGTTTCAGCCCTTTATTTCTCTGACCTATTTTCTCTGAAACACCAGGACAATTGGTAAAAGAAGGTCGGTTGGAATCTGTGAAGCTGGGGCCCTATTGTTTTGGCTCTGATGAGGTCCTCGTTCTCCAGTCCTGGATCTAAAGCCCCGATCCTGGATCTACAGCCTCAGTCCTGAATCTACAGCCTCAGTCCTGGATCTAAAGTCTGTTTGTTTGTAGGAGCGGATCCCTCTCTCATTATGGGCCTCTCTGAGGTTTCTCACTTTTTTTCCATGTCTCTGATTGGATCCTCTCTGATGCAGGAGGGTCAATGAACAGTGGGAATCTAGTATAGTTCATGCACATGACCAGAGTAGTTTTTTTCATTGATTCCTTCAAGCTTTAGTTAGAGAGGGATCTTTCTCTTTCATCCACCCATCCCCAAGGCTGGGTCTTCTTTAAAAGCGGTTTCCTCCACGTGTTTTGTCCGCTCCAGCCCCGGAGTTATGCACATTGAAATGAATGGTGCACGCTGGCTTGGTTTTGTCAGGCAGGAATGATTTATTTTGCTCTCAGCAGCGCACCACAGAGTTTATCCAATTATTGGGATGAAGCGTGGGTTTAACAAGGTCATCCTTAATACGGCTGCTGCGTTCGGTTATCCTTTGGCCGTTGTGAAGGCCGGACTCCGCAGGTGAACCACAAACACACATTTTCACATACATACGTAAACATCTCTCTCAAAATGAAGACGTCGTCTGTTGAAACTGCTTTTAATATATCGGCCTGAACCTGGGTGCATTAATGTGGTGGTGAGAATGGACAATGGCACGGATTAACAGCCTCTCTTCTGTCAGTCTGTCTCCAGGGTAGGTATGGCCACAGTACTCGTCCATCACACACTCCAGGTCTGATTATGTTCAAACATGGGAAAGCTAGCGCTATCACTCAACATCTCCAGCATCTGAGGCCAACAGAGAGCAATAATAGAGAGGCAAACAAAGAGGAGGGAACCAGACACAGCAGAGGGGGTGTCAGAAGGAGCGCTATACCTGATCAGATGCCAAACCAAATGAGAGAGTCGAGGCAATTGCTTTTAGTAAGGAGATAGTATGTAGCGGTTTTAGGCATGTGCACTTCAGAAACAGAATAAGAATCATTTTTATTGCCACATAAGTAACAGGAAGTCACAGACTTGGAAATTGCACCTCACACTGGATCTCACATTTGGCAGAGATAGAATCACTCAGATTGTGCAAAAGACATAAGTGTGTAAACATGTTAAAGGTTAAAAATATAGTCTGTGCAGGATATAATTATGTATGTTAAAAAAGTGGCAATAAAAAAAGTAAACTCATACTTTACAAATGGTTTAAAGGATTTGATGCATAAATGTACAGAAAGGGAATGTGTTTGTGCCAAAAGTTTATGATAAATGATGGAGCTAAAACATGAACAAAATTGGAAACATCTTTAAAAACTCAACAAAACCATCAGACCATTGTTTTATGACCAAAGGTTTTGAGTCCAAGTATACATTTTGAGCTAATACAAATAGGTGAACATATTTGTGGTTTTCAATTCAATTCAACTTATTTGCAAATTTCTCTAAATCACAACAGCAATCTTCTCAGAGTTTTGGATTCATCAACAACAGATCAGAGAATCAAACCTTTTCGAACACAGGAAATGCAATAGGACCACATAGGACCCATTGGTCCATAGGGAGCAGGATGACCACTGTCCAGGAATCTTAAAAAATTTGTAGAAATGTCCTGGATCATCACTCTCCTTAGACCCTCCTTCTCCCTCTCCCTCCTCAGAGAGGAGCCCCATAATGAGAGAGGGATGCCAAGGGCTGTAGATCCAGAACTGAGGCTGTAGATCCAGGACTGAGGCTGTAGATCCAGGAGTTTTTTCTTATATTTAAACCCACAAATACATGTCTTTCGAAGGAATTTATTTTTGCACTCTTTTCTGAGTGCTGGCAGCCGACTGCGCCTGGCGCGTTGACTAGCCCTCCGCTGGTCATAAATCCTGCATGTCCATTTGAGGCAAGTTAGGTGTGCAGCCGAGCGTGCCGCGAGCGCTCCATCTCAGCAGCATCTCCCGCGCCTCGCACCGGCCACAAGCGCACATCTAAATATAATTGATTCCTTATCTAATGGTGAGGCATCGCTTGTGCAGCCTGTAATGGTTCTATCCATTAGGCCCAAGCCAAGCCGCCTCCTCCCCCGCCGCACGAGTAATGGAGCGCGCGCTCTGGCCAGCCTGCGTGGTGTGTAGCTGCTGTGTGCGCGCGTGCGGAAGTGTGTGCTTGCCTTATTTATTTTGCCCGTATGCCGTGGACTCGGATCAGCCCATTGCTCACTGCCTTTGACTTCCTCGCCCGTAGCTAACAAGCAGCGGTTACTGACGAAGTGTGTGAGGCCAAAGCAGCAGGGTTTATAGACTTTAGAGACGTCGACTTTAGCTGCGGGGACATTTGACTTATTTCACTTGCACAACATGAATTACACTTTTGAAGGTTATCTGGAAGCGTTCCACTAGAACTTGTGCAGAACTTTATACAAGCGTCTCGCACCGACCTTGGACCAAAGTGATTATAAATGTGATGAAGCACCTCAAGCTCAAAGAGCCGGTGCAGGTCTGAGCCGAACAAATAAGATGAAGATGAAGATCCTGTATTGGTATTGTTGCATCAAAAGTTACAGAACAATAGAAAGAGTAGCATAAATACAACTATATACAATCTGTATATGTATTTTACCAATGAAATATCTAATATTTAATATATACAAATATATACAGTATATAAAGGTAAATACAAGTGGCAAAAAGTACTCTTGCAAATTAATATATACATGTATGTAAACATCTGCAGGCAGATGTGTGCAAAGTCAATCTAGAACAGGGGCTCGGTCCTCAAAAGGTCGTTTAGCTGCAGATTTTCATTCAAACAGGAGCAACCAGACTCACACCAGTCTCGTGGTTGGTTGAAACAAAACCTGCTTTGTATAAACAGTATAGGAAAAGCTGAAGTTAATCAAACAGAAAACTAAACAGGGGGCCACAGTGGCTCAGTTGGTAGAGCATTGACCTTTGAGCCTGAAGGTTGTGGGTTCGAGCCCACCGTAAGAACTACTTCACAACTCCCACTGATGACTGCTGTCGTTGTGTCCTTGGGCAAGACACTTAACCCCACTTTGCCTGAAGCCCCCATTGAAAGATCTCAGCTCCTGTGGACTCACCACCTGCAGGAGGATCAGTGAGGGGCTGGTGCTTAGTGTACTGGGTGCAGCTCTGACTGCCACCCCCCCCGACCCAGAAATGGATTAAGGGGAAGAAAATGGATGGATGGATGGAAAACTAAACAGTTATGCTGAGCCGGTGCTTTGGCCTAATCTAAGAGATAAAGGTAGACCTACACTCATTTGAGACGTATAAGAACAATTTCATACAATTAGAACCTAGAAAATATACTACATATAGACGCAGAAATCACAAACTCTGAGTCCTAAGAATAAGTATGTATTACAAAACTAAAGTGTGACGCCTGAGAGTTCAGCGTTAATGAAGACTATAAACATGCACACTATAGTTTTTTGTGTGGTGCAGTGTGTAACACCATTTCCAACCTCTGTTTACGAAAGAAGAATTATAAGCTTAGATAATCCACAACATATTATCATCCAAAGTAATAATTTTGCATAAAACAAACAAATTATTTTTGTCTACCGAAGTTAAAACACCTAACAAAACACACTGGGGTTTGGAAAACAGTGCAAGCCCATTAACAGAGTGCAGGCCAGTTATTTGCATGGAGACAGGAAGTGAATCCCGATCACAAGTGGTCACTGGAGACAGCGGTGAGCAGCTGTTAATAATGCAGGGGGTAAAACAGATTGTACTTAGCGCTGTCCTCTGGTCTGGATCAATGACAAATATTATGCTATGCTAACGACTATTGCCCAAGATTTTTCTCAGGGTCAGCATCCTCACCTGTATCCTCAATATGCAGCTTAGATGTCAAGTCTGCAAAATGTCACGAGGGCTACAGGCAAAGCAGTAGCCGTGTCAAACCCGGCCTCACATGTTCCCTTGACTCACACAAGTCTCAGAATCAATCAATCAATAGCTCATATGATAATTTCTGAATGTCATTACTCCCAGGATTGTTGGTCAACATGTAAAACAAATGCTTGTCCATCACAGATAAGTTTTTCGGGTGTCAAAAAAAGCAGGTTTCCTACTCACGGGATATATTCCATCAAACTCCAAGAACATGTAAATGATCAAAATAACTATGAGTAGGAGAGAAAACCAGACCATTTGTCATGTGTCTCCAGACATGCATGTAAAGCTGATACTTTTGATAATATCGGTGTGAAACTGTTATGGTCTGAGAACAACCTGCAGCTACAGCAGCCCTTTCTGGACCGTTTGGCCACCGGCTGCACATGTGATGCGGTAGACTGCTGAAGGTCGAACCATGTGGAAATGACTGGTTTGGAACGATCTACAACTCTAAGACAGCATAAATGGTTGAATAAACGATTGCTTTGGAGTTATTCCATTCCGTCAAGGTGGCTGCTCAGAGGGCATATGAAAAGAAGGAAGTTGTTAGCAATAATTAAAGGTGTACATAAGAGTTAGCAAAAAAAAAAAGGAATTTACAGGCGCTGTTCGGTCCTTTATGCTGGTCCCTTCTTGTCCCGATGGCTGGTTACAGACTTTTTTGCCCATTTCAAGCCCTCCACAAGTTTGGGAACCGTGGCCGCGAGTACCATTCCTTGTTTTGCAATATGTTCCTAAACAAGTCATATTATCCCAGGTGTGTAAGATTCAGATTCATTTATTTTTGCCATTTGCAGTTAAAAAAAAAACAATTTTGAATACAGTAGCAAAAGTCACCAGTGTGCACAGACAAAATACAGACATTAAACAACATAAAAAGACAAAAAAGACACAATAAACAGAAACAAAAGTCACTGGTGAAATTCGATACGACTAAAACTGTTCAAAACAAGATGCAAATCATAAAGTGCTCTGTTCACACTGATAACACTTGTGGAAAAAAACGTTAGCGTAACGAGATGTCCTGCATCTCAGAGAGCGATATCTTCTGCCAGAGGGAAGAAGCTGGAACATTGGCTTTCCCCAGGGTGGCCAGAAGAGTCATATAACAATCCTAAAGAGCTTTGTTTAAAAGTCTGGATTTAAAAAGAACCTCCAGAACAAGAAGCTCACAGCCCACGGTCCTCTGTTGCAGAGCGGGAGCACCTTGTTTAAAAGCTCTCTTTTTCTTTATTCTGTGGATTTTCCAAACCACACAAGACACAGAACCCAACAAGTAAACTCTCAATGGTGCAGCGTAAAAGTAAGCAGTAATCTAGAGAAAGTGGTAAATTCTCTAAGTTATCCGTGAAGTTTGAGTCAGAGGAGGACACACAATCGTGAGTGTACAAAGTAAAAAGCAAAGGACTCAAAATACATCCCTGAGGAGAACCAGTGCTCACAGAAACAACATCAGAAAAACACATGGTGGTGGTCACTGATTTTCACTCTCTGAGATCTGTCAGTTAAAAAGCTAAAAATCCATTTACACATGGCAACACTTAAACCGAGAGACATGAGCTTTTCAATCAGTTTACCTGGGACAAGGCAGTTAAAAGCAGAGCTATAATCGATGAAAAGCATTCTCGCGACAGATTTACTAGTGTCCAAGTGACTGTAGACAGAGTTCAGAGCAAAGGAGATGGCATCCTCCACACTCCTGTTCTGTCTGTAAGCAAACTGGAGCGTGTCAACACTCACAGGGATCTGGCAAGTCCAGCACGAGCCGCTCAAAAGTTTTCCTTAAGAACAGACATGAGGGCCACAGGACGATAGTCATTCAGGCATGTCACAGGAGTTTTCTTAGGAACTGGAATGATGGTCGACTCTTTAAAGCAGTTCGGCACAGTACAGTTCCTTAGCGACAGGTTGAAAATGTCTGTTAGCACAAGGGCAAGTTGCTCAGGAAATGAGGAGGGATGCCGTCCGGGCCTGGGGCTTTCCGGACTATGGTCTTGGACAAGACACGCCTGACTTCCTCCTGAGTCACGGTGAAGGCAACTTGATTGAAACACTCAGGAAATACAGTAGGACAGGCATCAGCGGATTCAAAGCGACAGTAGAACGTGTTCAGCTCGTTTGGCAGAGCTTGGCCGACAGATGCAATTTTCCCAGCACTAGGTTTCCACGATGTGATGGCTTTAATACCTTTCCACATGCGCCGAGGGTCATCTTCCTCAAAATAACTCTTTAACCTGTCCCCGTAACTGCGCTTTGCAGATTTAATAGAACGTTTCAATGAGTAACAGGATAGCTTATAAGCAACTGTATAATTTGATTGAAACGCCAACGCACGTTCATGAAGTTTCAGTTTCACTTGCGCGTTCATCCAAGGGTTTTGACTAAAATGTTCTTTAACTCATTGACCGCCATTGACGTGTTAACACGTCAAACCAAATAGTAACGTTGTCTGCCATTGAAAACACGTCAATTGCGTGTCCCGCTATTTTTATGTTCCCAGATGTCTATTGTATCTAATATGTATGGGGATGGCTTGAGACCATATTTTATCTAGCCAGCAGGTGGCAGCATTTCTCTCTGAATGGTTTGAAAACAGCCAGATGCACATGTTGTGCCTCTTTTTTCTCAGCTTTCTGGTGATTTCAGTAAAACTTCCCTCTACTCAACTGGGGATTACACGGGAACAAAACAAGCTAGAAACAAAATTATTTTTGCTGATGACAGTAGACAGTCCATTCTTTTAGAATCTGGTTTTGAATTGATTTGGATTTCAGATAGTCATAGTACACAATATTCTGTGGGTCTTGAAAAATCAGTAAAAATCATCAGAAACGGCTGGCAATATGGGAGTACCTGTTCTGAAATAGGCTGGCAGTCAATGTTAATGACCTTCTGTGGGACACAGCAGTCAATACAGAAGCGTATGTATCCAGACACAGCGTCACAGAATTCATTGACGTCCTCTGACTGAAACACAGACCAGTCCGTAGCATCAAAACAACCTTGTAGCTTCATGCTAGCCTCCTCAGACCAACACTGCACAGTGCGAGAGGTTGGTTAATGTTCCCTGCTCCTCTCAGTATACGAAGGAAGAAGGAGAACAGAGGAGTGGTCAGACTTTCCAAAAGTAGGTCTGAGACTGGACCTGTAAGCTCCCTTCACGTTACTGTAGCAGTGATCCAGAACATGTGCTGCTCTTGTAGCTCGAGTCACATGTTGGTAAAAGTTCGGGAGTACAGTCTTTAAATTACATTTACTGAAATCCCCAGCAACAGTGATGACTGCGTTAGGATGAGCAGACTCATGTTTGTGAAGGATCTCGCTCAGATCCTGTAGGGCTACATTGTAATCCATTCGAGTGTCCGTGCACCAGCGCTGATTAATTAAAAAGCACACACCTCCGCCTATGGCCTTGCCCGTGGTCTTCTTCACTCTGTCCGCGCGGTGAGCGGTGAATCCCGGGGGCTGAACAGCAGAGTCCGCGACGTTCGAGTGGAGCCACGTCTCGCTGAGGCAGAACACAGCGCAGTCCCGGGCCACGCGCTGGCTCTGGACCCGACACAAGAGCTCGTCCGTCTTGTTGGGCAGAGACTGGACGTTAGCCAGGTAGATGGAGGGCAGAACGGTCCTGGAGGAGCGGCTTCGAACGAGCAGACCGCCTCGCCTTCCCCGGTGTCTGCGCCTCCTTCGCCGACTCGAGGTGCCCAGCTCCACACCGCGGAGAGAACGCCGGAGACGCCCGGTCCCCTCGCTCTGTTGGCGGCCACCGCCGCGGCCCGCCTGCCGTGCTCCACGGGCCTCTCGAGTGGGACACTCGAGGAAGTTTGTGCACCTCAGTTCGGGTAGTACGAGTGACCCGTCACACGTAAGGTCCCGAATGTTAAGAAGCGCCTCTCGGTCATACTTCACAGTGCCAAGTGACTCAAAGACAAACAGCAACAAAACACAGATTGTGCACACTAGAGCTCTCACTGCGGCGCCATGACACGGCGCCATCTTGGTCATGTCGAATATCTGTCCGGTCAGGTCTTGTCCGGTCTTGGAGCCTGCCTGTATGGGACCCGGTCCACTGCATCTTCAACCCTATGTTCTAGGCTAGGCTAAAACAGTCCTCTTTAGTTTACCATATGGTTAGGAAGGTAAGACTCAGGGAAGGCTAACAATCTTAGACTGTCAGTCAAGCTGTGTAGGGAGTCAGTTTGCTGGGAGAAGTATGGTAACTTGAGCACTATCCTCTACTCCTTCCTACCTTATCTGTCTGCATTATTAGGATTTTGACTGTCGTCTGTTCATTGCTATTCACCCGTTGTCCCATTGTCTGTTTCATGGCGCGACGACAGGACCTCTGAACCTGGCCTCCTCCATCTACACCTGCAGACTGCCCTGCCCGACCCACCTGGGAACTGTTTCCGTTCTGCACCAGACCTGTCCACGTTCTGCAGCCGCTGCGTGGCCCTGGTCCATGTTCTGTAGCTTAGGTCCTGGATCCTCGGCCGTCCGTCCCTGTGGAGCGGATCCCTCTCTCTATATGTGATGCGATCTGGGAAAACCCGTTGGATGGCACGTTCCGAGTAAACAGTGAAAATCGGTCAAGTGTCATTTGTTTGGCTAAATTGTGTTTTCATTAAATAATTATTATATAACGTCTTGTCTTTAATTTCTGAAAATATCTAGGTGAAATTCACTAGTTGTATACATTAAAAATTGCGATATGTGTTGATAAACCGAACGTTATGTTACATCCTCCGCTCTGACCCCGGGAGCAGCTGCGGCCGCTGTGTGACAGCCGCTTTGACAGCTCAGTGAGAGCACTGCTGTAACGGGGCATAGACAGGCGGACAGGACCATAGACAGGACAATAAACATGTGAACAGGACCATAAACACGCGAACAGGACCATACGCGGATCATAGACACGCGGATCATAGACACGCGGATCATAGACAGTTGTACAGGACCATAGACACTCTTCTGACAGGTCCATACGCGGACAGAACAATTGACAATCAGACAATCCCCAGCTTGTTGCAAGTGCAGGTCTCCCCCGTGTCTCCTATGCGCTCACGAAATTAAAGCTCGGGTACCTAATTTTCTTTTTGCATTAAAAATGCTTGGTGGTTGTGGATATTTATACTGCATGATTGGATAGAATAATACTGGCATTGTCTAATAAAATCAGGGTTGAGGTGATTTTATAAGATCACGGCCCCACAACCTCTGGTGACCGGAGGGCCTGCATAAGCACAGTTGTTAGATATCTGGAACACCCACATAACGTGGCGTAAGCAATGACATGAATCAGAGAAATGCAACAAAACAAATACTCAACTTTGTGGTTTGTAGAGGAAGGTCTTTATGTACATATAAGATGGACGGGAGTTCAAATTGAAGCGGTACATGCAGTCCGTTCAATCCGAGACTCTCACAAATATTTACAAATGCTGCTTATATAGCTTTGGTCGGCCGGGAGGAGTTAAGAAATGTTCTCCGTAATTTCCTTTTTTGGATACACAGTTCAACTTGCATTGACTTGACCAGTTGGATGATGTATGTTGTCTGTCTTTCACGGTCTGTCTCCATGCTTCTGTGTCAGCATTGCGATCCGATATTTTTGTGAATACCTCTGTGTCTGTATTTAGTTCCCTGACCCAACAGTGAACCAACATGTTCAGAAAAAAACATACTTACATCTAATACATATATAATGTTCAGTAACTTATGAAGAGAAAGAAACTAAAAAAGAAGAGTTAGAAAAGTTTCATAAAACAAATTCAGTTCATTTTTGATTTTCATCTAATTCATGTGTGTTGTGTGTTTAATTGGTGCCAAAGTAACATTTTTTATCTTTTACAACATAGTGACTAAAATAAGTGTGTGCCATAACAGAGTAATTGAAATGTAACATGTTATATTTGATCGTGGTGATTCTATTTAGAATGTCTAACTTTAAACCTGTTTTCCTCAGAATTCTGTTTCATAAAACCTTGTGAATACGCTGACTTCAGATAATGATAACTTTTGTTACAGACCTGCTATGAAAAAAAGGAAAACAGATTTGAAAAGAGATTGAAAGCAGCTTTAAGATGGTCAAATTTCACCATGTGATGGGTTTTCCCAGATCGCATCACATTTGCGGATCTCTCCGAGGTTTCTCACTTTTTTTCCCATTGGGTTTTTTTTCTTATGACTTTTTTCAGTGCTGATGCAGGAGGGTCTGTTGGACAGATAGTCCTTTTTGTTAGACACTGTCGTGATGATTATTGTCAATAAATTTGACGTATGTAACACAAAAAAGACCACAATATACCAAAAAGGAGAATAGGTGTCTTTTTAAAACAAAACTATCAAGAAAAAAGCCACACCCCTGTAAAGAAGCACAGAGAATGAAAAGAGAGTGCAGGATGACAAACCGACAAACCGACAATCAAATATTGAATTTATAACTTACCAACAAAAACCATAGGAACAACTACTCAAAATGAATCATCCAAAACTACATTTGGATACTCTTCTCAACTATTGACACCATTTTAAATGCTGATGTTAGCATGTCTCTTACCCCAACAAACCCTCGCAGTGAGGAGTGTGCCCTCCATTCCATGGGGAACGTGAACACAATCCGATGTAAAAACATTAACGGGTAGTACACACCAGCTGAGCGTACAGGGACCGGTGGGGGTGGGTACCGGTTCAAAAAGGTACATGAGCATCACCCAATGCCTCTCGAAAAACATGTTGTATGATGGTCCAAAAGTCAGCTCAACACTGCGTTCAGGATGCCTGTCAATGCTGAGGGGAGTATGTTTTTTTGGACCAGCCTAGTTTAGCCACTGTGGACTTTTGAATGCACTCTTCTACACATTTTCTTGCGGGAGAGGCTGCCCGCGGCCATTTGGAATCTGCCCATGTCTGTGGCACCCAAATTTCAACCAAAGAAATGTATATGCCACAGACATGTTTAGATACAAGTGCTGTGTGTGTGTGTGGAGCTGCGTCACTGCGCGAGTAATAATATGCAAGGCGTGTATTCTGAGGAGCGGGCACTGTGCGCGCCCCTGCTTCTCCTCGTGCGTTGTGAAGGGTCCTTGCTGAAAACATGGCCACGTATTTCTAATCAGCACGACAACCTGGTACGCAAGTTTCTCCACTTTACATGATGTATGCGGTGTGTATGAGCTGTAATGCTTATCTGATTGTTTGTATTACCCAGAGGAAACTCTGCACAGTTAAGTCCCGGTTAATGCTGAGATGTTGGACAGGTCTGTCATATCTGTCGGGTTTTAGGTGGAACCACAGCAGAGACTGCTCTGTGTTCTCTGTATTTATGGTTGGTACCACTTTGCGACCAGTACACTCTGACCTCAGATGTGAGGTCTCACGGGTCACATACAGGGTCCTCTTTAATCGTTGTGAACAATCAGCATCATTAGAATGTCATAAAGGGGCAGAGCAAAGAGTGAAGACTGAATATTATAGTTTTCATTACGTTGTTTCAATTTTGAGATTATAACTATAGAACAGACAGAAGCATGTTGTATCTCCTTAAACAGAATAGGAGAGTGACCCTAACATCTGAACCCTCGAGTGCAAACTCCACACCCTGCTGTGGGCTGGACGTGCAGTCAGGACACAGCCTCCAGACCGCAGAGGGATTATTACCCTTTGCACACATGCGCTATATGTACCTGTGTCTTGTGTCTAATGTACCTGTGTCTTGTGTCTAAGTTACCTGTGTCTGTGTGTCTATTATGTTCCTGTGGTCCTCTGTGTCTAATGTACCTGTGTCTCTGTGTCTATATGTACCATGTGTCTCTGTGTGTCTAATGTACCTGAGTCAGTGTGTCTATATGTACCTGTGTCCCCTCTGTGTCTATAATGTAATGTGTCTGTGTGTCTATATGTACCTGTGTCTGTGTGTCTATATGTACCTGTGTCTTTGTGTCTATATGTACCTAGTTGTCTGTGTGTCTATATGTACCTGTGTCTGTGTCGCTATATGTAGCCTGGGTCCTGTGTGTCCTATATGTACCTGTTGTCTGTGTGTCTATATGAGTACCATGTGTCTCTGTGTGTCTACATGTACCTCGTGTCTCTGTTGTGTCTATATGTACTGTGTCTGTGTGCCTATATGTACCGTGTCTGTGTGTCTATATGTACCAGTGTCTCTGTCGGTGTATATGTACTGTGACTCTAACTGTGGTACTATATGTACCTGTGTCTCTGTTTCTATATTACCTGTTCGCTGTGTCTATTATGTACCCTGTGTCTCTGTGTGTCTATATGTACCTTTGTGTCTATATGTGTCTCCGTGTCTATATGTACCTTTGCTCCGTGACTATATGTACCTGTGTCTCTTGTCTGTCCCTATATGAACCTGTGTCTCTGTGTCATAGGTACCTGGTCTGTGTGTCTATATGTACCTGTGTCGTCTGGTGTCTATATGTACCTGTGTCTTCGTGTGCCTATAAGTACCCTTTGGGTCTATATGTTACCTGTGTGTCTATATGTACCATGTGTCCTGCGTGTCTATATTAACCTGTGTCTCTAGTCGGTGTATATGTACCTGTGTCCCGTGGTCTATATGTACCCACTGTGTCTGTGTATCTATATGTACCTGTGTCTCTGTGTGTCTATATGTACCGTGTCTCCCGTTTCTATAGTACCTGTGTCCTCTGTCGGTGTATATGTACCTGTGTATCTGTGCTATATGTACCTGTGTCTGGGTGTCTAATGTACCTGTGTCTGTGTGTCTATATGTCCCTGTGTCTGTGTGTCTATATTACCATATTGTCTGTGTGTCAATATGTAACTGTGGCGTCTGTGTGTCCTAATGTACCTTGTCTGTGTGTCCTATATGTACCTGTGTCTCTGTCGGTGATATGACCTGTGCTGTGGTGTCTATAGTACCTGACGTCTGTGAGTGTCTATATGTACCTGTGTGTGTCTTATGTGTACAGTACCTGTGTCCTCTGGTGTGTCTAATGTAATCTGTGTCTGTGTGTATCTATATGTACCTGTGTCTGTGTGTCATCTGTACTGTGGTCTGTGTGTCCCTATATGTACCTGTGTCGTGTGTCTATAACGGTCTCCTCGTCACCAATAATGTCCGTGTCTGCTTCACTGGACACCTGCGTGTCTTCCTCCTCTGAATCTGAGTCAGCCAGTACCAGACCAAGTACTTCTCTGGTACTGAAGACCTCGTGAGTAAATAAAAAACACTCTCTCCCTCTGCTCTGCTCTCGCTCCTCTCAGCTCTACCGCTGCTGCTTTGCATATGTAGTGCTGAAAAAATAGTGTCTACTACAGAAAGACAGAATGTTGATAATGTTGATGCAATAATATGTGGATTTACATAGGTAGCTTACATTGTGTCCTCGCTGGAGAGACCTGCGGGTGCAGACCACCTAGGAGTAACTTTGGACACAAAACTGGCGGTAATCTTTCAGTTATTGTAATGTATATTTTAGCAATGCGTTGCTTTGGTATCATTTCATCAGTGATTGCTGTACAGCTTATAAGAAGTTATGCTAATGCTAACTAATCCTACCTGCTCTGTCGCCATCTCACGCGCATGTGTGTTATTATTATGGGATGCACGAGGGGGTCATTCGGCACATGCGTTAAATGTGTTTTTTTTTGTTTTACGCGATTAATAAAAAATAAAAAAAGTTTATATATGCAGTATATATATATTTTGTTGAACATTTCACAGGAGGAAACCTACGCAGACACAGGCCAATTCACACATACAAAGACACAGACACACACTCCACTGTCAGATAGGCATCTCAGCTGCCTTCACACACAGATGATATTAGATTCTGGTGAAGAATAGAGGCACCAGAGCACAGTCCACTCAGTCATGTGTGGCTCAAACACCACACATGACCAAGCCCTTTCACATCAGGAATGATCAGGAAGAAAGACGGTCACACTTAACAAACAGGAGAAGAGACTCTGGAGTAGGGCCAGGGGGCAGCAGGGACGAGATACGGTAGGAACAATATCGACTGGACAATTGAAATGATTTTAATGTGTGCTACCCCTACTCCCTGATTATTATCTGCGGGGATTTTAACAAAGGAAACATGAGCCAGGAACTGCCCAAATACATATACCCAACCAGAGAGGAGAACACACTGGGTCACTTCCCCTGACTTGGAGCTGCCCCCCTCTCTGCCTCCCTTATGGTCGAAAGGACGAGATCGTGGATACAAGTGGCTGGGAAAGATAGGGTGAGGAGCTCAGTCTCACAGGAGGAGCTTGGAGTAGAGCCGCTGCTTCTCCACGTCGAGAGGAACCAGTTGGGGGGGCTGTTTCTGCTGTAGATGAGGACATGTTCAGACATCATCACAATCCATCTGTCACTCAAGCCTCATACTCGTTCCTCATTGGTCCCTCTTACTCGTCCCTCACTCGTTCTTAACTCATCCCGCTCACTCGTCCCTCATAATTATCCCTCAAACCTCGTACCTCAGTCACCTCTCACACTTGTCCCTCAGTCATGTTACAGCTTCATTATGATTACATTGTTTCCCTAAGCCCTCCTGTCTCCCCCGGCAACATGGTTACGCCCAGCACTTATCCCTGTTAGCCTGCGCCCCATTAGTACTCACCCATCTGTCACACACACACACAGACACTCAAACATACATACACCCACAAAAACACACGCATACATCAGCCAAATCACAATGAGTGCTCATCAGTCGCACACCTGCTCAAATCCCACTGTAATGAAAGAGTGGCTGAATGTGAACTGAGGAGGACGCACAGCTGGACATACACACACACAGACACAGAGAGAGAGACACACACACAACAGGACATACAGCAGAAACAGAATCAGTGGCGTTATAATTTTAGGTACAGCTAGCATAGTTTAGCACAATTTAGCACAGTGAGTCAGCATCCCCTAAACCAAGAACATAATATAGGATAATCATCTTTATTGATCTCACAATGGAGAAATGTACATGTCACATTTGGCATAGAAAGAATCTTCCAGGGTGTGCCAAAGACAGGAAATGTGCAAACATGTAAAATATATTAGGGCTGTCAAACGACAGCTTAAAAATGTATTAATCGTAATTAATCGCATTTCAAACTATTGGCAAAATTATGCCATATTTTTCTGTAAATGGTTGTCTGAATGGAAAGATAAATGACAGCTTAGTGAACATATGAACTGTATTTGTTTGTTATAACAATAAATCCATATAAAATGGAATTACTGTAACATAATTAACATTCTGTCTTTCTGTTTAGACTCAGACCAAAACCATTGTTTGTTACAGATGAGGGACATTTCAAAATAGTCTGATGCAGAATGTCATTCAATCTGTTTGATTTGCTCACACCATTACTTTTTTTGGAACAACCAACATGAACTGGTAGTGGAAGAGAAAATTAGGTACCTCAGCTTTAATTTAGCGAGTGCGCTTCGGGAGAAGACACGGAGGAGACTGAGGCTCCGCAGTCCAGCTTCTGCACTGTAGATATTGTGTGCATCGGTTACGCAAAGACACGTATGCACAATAGAGAATAGTTCTGTGCGTGGTCTTGGAAATGATCCCATTACGCAGCGCCGTTCGCCGTGATCACAGCCGCTGGAGGTGGGAACTGCTGTCCAGAGCGCTGTCGCGTCCGCAGCTCATCATGCAGAGTTCATACAGGAAACAACAAGTGCCCCGCGGTCACGCGTGTATTCTTTTAAAACTTGGATTTCTCAGAGGGCCTACCTGCTCTGTCCCCATCTTACACACGCATGTGTCCGCGGCATTCTGAGTGTTATTATGGGATGCAAGGGCATGCGTCAAATGCGTTAATTTTTGTAACGCGATTAATGAAAAAAATTTATTAAAAAGCGTTAACGCGATAATTTTGACAGCCCTAAAATATATAGTCTCTTTTGTGCAACATATATCAAGTACAATAATAATTTAATAATAATCTGTCGGTTGGGGGTCCGAGCAGCAGTAGAGAATTCCCACCTTTTTCCCTCAAGCGGCCGTGAAAGAGTGCCCGGCTGAGCAGCATATCTGAGCTGTCCCACTCTGCACCCGCCTGGAACACAGTCTCCGTATGAACAGGGGGAAGCAACTGACATCCAACTATAGCGTTTTACTACCTCATTGTCTCTGTATAAACGGGGACCTCTCTTCTGTCAGTGTGGCTACAGTAGTAGTGTATCTTCATTGTGTATGGAGTGAATGAATAATGACATGTGAAATGTCCAAAAAACCGATGCATTCTACGTCATGGTGCTACGTCCCTTAGGACTTCGCTAGTGGGATATCACTCGTGACCCCCAGGTCACACGCCAGAGAGGTCAAAATAATTTGCTCCAATCACTAGCGACCCTCCTCTATAAAGGCCCCTGCACAAGGCCGCACCCCCTCTTTCACTCTGGCGCCGATTGAGATCTACCACAGTACTTACTTCATTCTGAGATGTCTTCCATTGTTCGTCCGAGTTCCCTTCGCCCTCCGGCGTCGGACGTCGTCGCTGGATCCAGACGGTGGAGGACTTCACCTCTGTGGGCGCCACCACTCGAGGGAGGAGGAGGATACAACCCACGTTGTGCCCGCGGATGGACCCGATTGTCCATTACGCGACACGTGAGTGGCCAAAGCCCCTAGCAGCCAAGAGGCCTGCTCTGGGGTACGGCATGTACTGCAGCGTGCAGGACTTGTCCTGGACCGGTGGTGTCCCAGACATCGAGGATTCAGTCCGCATGGCCCTGCAGCCCTCCGCATCCGTGTGGCCCGGCACCAGACCTCTCCTTCCCTCCGAGCGGGACAGGATGTCTTTGGCGATGCTGGATAGATGTTATGCCAATGCGGCACAGGTCGTCACATTGGCTAACAACATGGCATTCATCACGGGGGCCCTGGATAGGTCGCTATCCTCTGGCCAGGCGCTCAGTGGAGACCTCCTATTGCAGGCAAGGACCACCTCGGCGGCGATCCTGCGCATGTGCCAGGCGCTAGCCGTGGATGGCGGCCGCTCCATGGCAGCAGCCCAAGTCGGGGCCAGGCACCTTTGGCTTGGGCTGGCTAATATCAGGGAGGCGGAGAAGAGGCAGCTGCTGGACCTGCCCGTCTCCCAGACGTCCCTCTTCGGCCCGGACATTCAGGCCCTGGTGGCGAGACTGGAGTCTGCAGCCAACGACTCGGCTAGGCTAGCCCCGCACCTAGCACCGAGGCGCGAGGCCCGCCCACCATCACGGAGCCGGGACGGAGGCAGAGAGCGTTCGCCCGGGAGGCGTCCTGACCCGTATCCGCGCTCTGTGGTCCATCGGTCGGTGGCCCATTCCGTGCTGAGTGCAGCGGACTGAGTTGAGACCGTTAGGTCCCTCCTCTGAAGGGGCCTTCGGTTGACTTTCCGCCCTGGTTCAGGAGCTCTTGGGAGAGGCGTCCTACAGGTGCGGTATTTGTATGTGTGGTTTTGGTCAGTCAGGTAGTCCACGTCAGGAGCTCTTGGGAGAGGCGTCCTGGGACTACGGGTGACCTACGGTCTGTGTTACGTGGGGGGTATCCTTGGGAGGAGTGGCCCTGTAACACGCAATTGCTTCTTCTGCCCTGAGTCCTCTCACTTTGTGAGGGTCTTGCTCGGGCGGAGCTCCAATCACTTTTTGCTGGCCTGCTGGGAGTGCATGTTCCTACGGCCTCCGCGTTGTGTCCCACTAGCGAAGTCCTAAGGGACGTAGCACCATGACGTAGAATTAATAGTTACCTAATGTACTTAAGTTCTACGAATAGGAGCATAGTCCCTTAGCTACGAGCCCATCAGGCCAGCCCGGCTTGGCAGAGTTCAAGAGGGGGTGCGGCCTTGTGCAGGGGCCTTTATAGAGGAGGGTCGCTAGTGATTGGAGCAAATTATTTTGATCTCTCTGGCGTGTGACCTGGGGGTCACGAGTGATATCCCACTAGCGAAGTCCTAAGGGACTTATTAGGGCACCTATTCGTAGAATTGTTATTATATAATAAAGAATTATTTTTGCACGTTAGCATTATTAGCATTATAAATATTAGCATGAATGAACACTCACTCACTCACAAATAAACATGTGGTTGTTGTGTTGTTTATTTTTCTGCTTGAGATGTTGCTGCAGTACAGTGTTCATGGTTTCGATTCATGTTCCAAACCAAGCGGATCAGGCAAAAATCCACTGGAGGAATGCTAACTTTTTGAAAAATGCTAATTAAGCATTTAGCATTTTACTTTGAACTAGAGCAGAGAAAATGGTCTGAATCAAGCGGGTACTCCACCTTTTGACCTGTCCTGCCCACCTTTTGAGCTGTCCTGCTCCGCCCAGAGGCTACTCCACCTCTGCTGCTGTGACTCGTCCTGCTCCACCCAGAGGCTACTCCGTCTCTTCTGTTGCTGATTATTACTATGTTTAACTGTAGAATTATCAATTTTATGTTTTATTTTAGTTGGTACTGGACATCTGAATTTCTCCTACAAGGATCAATATAGTATCTATTTTTATTTTTACTGTATTTCTTTGTTTTTTGTGAGCTCGACTACCTTAATCTTTTGTAAGTGATCTTTCTTTGTATTGGATTGAAGTAGCCTTTCGTGAGCCACTTCTTATTCTCCTGAAACAGTTTTAATTATATGTCTGCTGTAGTGGTGTTTATGCTGTCAGCGATGTCTTTAATGAACGCACAGTCGGCGTCTGGAGTTGTGTTCTAATCCACATCCTGCAGATTTCAGGTTATTACACAATTTCAGGTTATGCTAGTTTCCTTCGGGGGTGTTGTTTGTTTATTTTTCCGGAACTATTATATCTCACAGAACTCCTAGAGCTGCAAGGACATCTTGGACTTTTGTGATGGATGAAGTGAAAGAAATTGGATGGATGTATGGATATTGTATATTTTGTGTGCTGAGTGGATAGCACTCTCGCCTCTCAGCAAGAAGGTCCTGGGTTCGAATTCCGGTCGGGGCAGGGTCTTTCTGAGTGGAGTTTGCATGTTCTCCCCGTGTCTGCGTAGGTTTCCTCCAGGTACTCCGGTTTTCCCTACCACTAAAAACATGCACAATAGGTATGGCATGCGCCTCCTGTTCGGCGACCCCGCTCCCATCTCTGTGTGAAGTGAGAGGACAAATGCCCAAAAATACAAATGTAAACCGCTTTGTGAATCTGGTCTGTGAAAGGCGGTATATAAATAAACATTACTTACTTACTTACTTACTTACTTCCTGTGTGCTCTTACTACTGTCCTGCATATGCTTTGCAACATTGAAATTTCCCCACTGTGGGACGAATAAAAGATGATTACCATGCCCCCTCCCCCTCATCACCACAGCCTCATTACCATGTCCCCTATCCTTTGTCAAACCTCTGAAGCTAAGTAGTTCAGGGCCTGGTTAGCAGTGTGATGGGAGACCTCTGGCAACACCAGGTGGGAGCGGATGTAAACACTTCACCCACATTGCCTAGAATTAGTTTGGTGTGTGTGTGAATAGTTGGTAGGGGTGGGAGGGGCTGATGGCACATACTGGTTGCCTTGCTTTTGTCTGTGTGCCCCAGGGAAGCTGTGGCTACAGTATTAGTTTATCTCCATATATGGAGTGAAAAAATTACATCTGAAGTATCCAAAAAGGCGCTAAAAAAACTATGCATTATTATTATTATAAAATAGGCATTTATTCGTTTATTATTTAAATCAGAATCAGAATCATTTTTATTGCCACGTAAGTAACAGGAGGTCACAGACTTGGAAATTGCTTTGACTCGGTGCAACAGTCAGAGAGAGCGAATAAGATCAAATAAAAAGAATAAAAAATAAAAAAATAGAAACCTCTAAGGAATACAATTACAATTTACAAGTTACAATTGCCATTACAATTATTATTTAAGGTCCAATATTACACTTTTCTTCATGTTTCACAGTCAATCCTATGCACATGTGTGCATCAATTTGAGTGATACACCATACAATACTCAAAACTTGTGATATTATAGCCATCTCTTGTATAGAGGTGACGTCACCTCGACTCAAACAGGCTGATCCAGAGATCAGTCTAGTCCTGTCTGTGAGCCCGTCTCCCCCCACCCGCACGGCGACGTAGCATCACGCTCTGAGTTGTTTATCACCGGTACATAGTCATTTCAGACGAATAAACTTTTTCCCACGATGACAATCTGTAACATTGAGCCCTATGTCCTCGATCCACAATCAGACCCTAATTATTTAGTTTAAAGAAGTATACGGCGAGTTAGCATCACTGTACTTACAAATCGGGGGGTCCGTGTTACATATTTTATTGTGGGAATAACACTGGTTTCCAGATCAGTTTTTGAGTAAGTCCAGTTCCATTGTCCCTGTAGTTCTGGAACAGTCTCAGTGAAGTGTTGCAGATGAACAGATTCATTCAAACAGAGGCAGATCTACGTGAAAAAAGTCTAGCTGCTTTCTTCCTCTTCGGGACAAATAGTGCGTCACATATTTACACCCAAAACACATTTTCTCCAAGTTGACATGATCCTAACACTTTTAATCGCTGACAAAAGCAGAAACAACAGGAGCTAAATGAGGTGTCCGTGGGACCAAACCACAGATACGCTGAATTCGAGAGCCGGACTTGGAAACTGGCTGCACGCTCTGATTTGCTGATTTGATCTGTCAATCACCTCCCGGCTTTTAGTATTATTTTTATTTTTTATAATTTTTGATAACAAACAGCATACTTATTGTGTATTGTTTACCGTGTTTTGACAAAAGTATTTAAAAACCATTTTAAATACAAAGCTAACGGGCTTCTGCGCGTCATATTCATCAGAGTGGTTATCGTCACAGATGTGGACCCGAGCATTTCACTGCCTCTTGAGGGTGAAGGAGATCACAAATTGCTCTCTAACTAAAGATTGACAGAATCAATGAAAAAACTACTCTGGGCATGTGTATGAAGGCCAAAAAGCACTATAATAAGGTTTAAAGGTGAGAAAAGTCAAAAAGCGTTAGGAATCAGACCCTTTTGTACAGTAAAAGAGTAGTGAGATGTCAAATACTACATGTACTCCGATTGCCTCTTTAATCTACAATATTTAACATTTTATTGAGAGTCCAGATTCCAGTTTAACCTTGTAGAACCCAGAAATAAAAACATTTGTTGAGAAAAGGTATCTGTGCTATTTTTGGAAAGCAGCATTCCCAGACCAAATTTGGCAGTGTAGCATATAAAGCATAAAGGCATGTCAAACTTAGGCCTGTGGGTCAAATGCAGCCTGCAAGACAATTTTTAGTGGCCCTTGAAAATACACTATGTTCAATTATCAGTATCACGGTCATTTACAGCATTTATGGTGACCTGTTATGCTTTCATAAGTGATTGTCTGGAGTTTGTCAGAAAGAGAGACAAAGAGGTGCTTGATTTGAAAAAAACGACGCAAACTCCCTCCCCCTTCCTTTCTGATTGGTCTACGCCTACGTTTCCGTAACACTTTTAAATGTTAATCAGAGAACACATTATACATGTACATTATTAATACACATGCACAGAGGTTTTCAGAATTATTTGTTAACGTTTTAATGAAAAAAATAATGTTTTTATGCACAAAAAAAGCGATCGCGGCAAACCCGGAACAAGCTATTATCATGAACTGCACATTATAGGACACATCTGCAGAGGATCTGATTATGGATATAGGTTCAGTATATAAATGAGTACCTCAGCGCAGATGTTCAGAATTCTTTGTTCAGTTTTCATGAAGTTCCAGAGCCTAATGGAGGCTTGATTCGGAGGTTCCGTGAAAACAAACAACTGAGCATGCAGACAGCTACGAGCATGAGCACCGATGATTGGCAGCCCTTGGCATGACTCGATTGGTTAACCTCGACGGCATCGTGGATTTTGAACTATAGCTAAGAGAAGGGAAGGCGGGACTTGCCCGTAATATTAGAATTAATAAAATGACTTATTTTATATCAACATTTAAGGCCAGGAGGTCAATTTAACACATTTTCTAAAATTTGTCATTCACTTAGAGTTACAGACTATCACTTTAATCAGGGAAATAACCAGATAATTGAATCTGTTCTAAAATGTTAACTGAAATGTTATATGATGTGTAAATAGTTACACTATTAATAAATAGTTAGTTATGCATACAAAATAAATAATTATCAATCCTCCAATACAACTCTTCTTGATAGTTGGCCCAGTTGTAGTTGAAACCACTCCTACTAGAAAATAATATCCACACTCAATTTGTGAAAAGACAAAAACATGTAAAAATAAAGTGCTTTGGCCCAAACCAGCTCTTATGTTTTTGAATCCAGCCCCCGACCAAAATGAGTTTGACACAGTTAATGCTTTAAACCACTTCTTTTGCCATAATAAGGGGTGTGACGATATATCGATTTTTCGATATACAGTAGGTCCCATTTCGTTTTGTCGTCTTCACTCACGCTTTTCATGAATCACGCAGCTGCGTGAAACATATTACATCTTATCGCCACAAGGTGGCAGGTTAAGTCCGCTTTAGCTCTGCCAGCGACTTAAATGCTCAGGCATTAAAGCTGCGTGCAAACTTGTCTTGCCTAATGATACTATGTTGGCTGAATGGTTAGCGTTGCAGGTTAGGACCCGGGGGATCCGGTTTCGATTCTTGTCTGAGGCAGTTTTGGTTGCACACCTTTTGGTTGCTTGTGTGCAATTGTTATCTTCTTTCCTTGTCAAAAGGAAATGTCATGTTGTAAAATTGGCATTTTCATTCCTGCAGTTTGGTTGGTGCTGATTGTGGAGTTGAATTCCAATTGTATTTAAAGTTTTACATGTTTATCAAGCTCATTACAAAAGCAGTACAAGAGAAGTCCTGCTAAAGTTCGGACTTAAGTGATGTCTGCAGTCTGAATCCCTCTCTCAGTGTGAGTTGTGTGTTTTACAATAGCGACCGTTTGACAAACAAGACTGTGCCACAACCCCCATCCCCCACCCCCACCCAGTGACGTGCGGTGAGGTTTGCTGCTCACTTTGGGCCTATCAAAACGCGGTTTAAAGTCAAAGGATAGACTCTGTAAAACACTGTACTAACTTACTGCACCTTATTGTAAGTACTGTAACAATACAATTGTATTTTACTTTATTACTTATTTTTACTTCTTATTTTTTAATAAAAACACTTCTCAAAAGTTCCTTTCTGACTTCTTCTACAGTATGGGATAGCCAGCAGCAAACATGCATTTTGACCGGGTGCTTTACTGGTGCTTCAAGATAAACGGGATTTTCGACATTCCTGTGGACTCGACCCCTGGTCAATCTAGTTCAATACAGTTCAGTTCCTACGCAGCTTTAACTTGTGCGCTTGCCTTACCCAAATGTCCAGTAGATCGAACCAGCCTCAATCATACAAACAATTCCGCCTGTTTTTTTTGGGTTCAAAGCTGAATAAATCAGGCTAGGCTATTAAAAATCCCTCTGAAAAAACCTTCTAAATATTGTTACGTCCAAGACTGGAAAGTTTGGAGTCTGTATGAGCGACTACAGTATCACTGCATGAAAAGTTAGATTTTCGTCACCCTAAACGGCAGGAAATCACGCTCTTTTTCGGGTATTTCAGGCAGTTTTCAAAACGCGCAGTTAGGGTGCCCTGTCTTCCAAACTGCCGCATCCGTACCATGCTAATGTCCCTACTTTGCATATGAATGCAGCGAAACACTGCGGCCGGCCGAGCGCTAATGGCCCTAATTAGCATATGAATGCAGCGGCTGGCCAGGCTGCTTCAGAACGCTATTCAGCATTGGCGGATACCATACTTTCAAACTCGTGATTGGCTGAAAAATCACACGTGGCCAGCCCACTTGGGATTACTCCCCATAGTAGTTTACTCCCCATTGGATGAAGCTTACTTCCCATTGGATGAAATCACTACTTTCAAATGAGTATAATCTTTCGTGATTGGCTGGTAGATCTGTCACTATTGGTCACCCTGCCTCATAAATAATGCAATATTTATATAAATATGTATTAATTCATATTATGCTGCATATATTTTATCCTATGTAGGCTACTACACTATTAATAGGCCATCAATGACATGAATGAATTTATAGAGGAAATGAAAATTTTCCAGGAATATGAAGAAATAGTAATAGTAATAGAATGAATAGTGGCAACCCGTGCGTTAATGCCCCCAGCCATGTGTGACACCCAGCGCGTTTTACAAGTTTACTAAAGTCTAGCAACTATTTTAAATGTGTTGGCCTAATTACTAAGTATGTTTTAGAAAAAATGTAAACCTCAACAAAATCAAAAGTGTCATAGCCTGTACTTGAACCCGGGTCCTCTCGCATCAGAGTCCAGCTCCTTATCATTGAGCTATAAAGCCTACAGAAAGTTATGCAGTGAAGAGAGAACAAAGAGCGGTGAGAAGCCAATGTTCCTAACCCTGCTCATAAGTGCCACCTGGTGGTTGTTTGGGTCATTGCAGCATCACCGGGAAAAAAAAAAAAAAAAAAAGACGCGTGTTTCACACGTGAGTCTCGTGCTATTCACGCGTGAAAGGCGACAAAACGAAATGGGACCTACTGTATCGCGATACTTTCGCCCGCGATTCAATTATCGATATGCATTTGCCAAGTATCAATAATAATTGGTATCAATACTTAATATATGGCTACATTACGCATCTCCATTCTATTTATCATGAAATAGAGTATTTTTTCTTTTAATTATGCCATAAATTGGCATATTGTATATTTCTGACCAATATATCAATAATCGTCATATCGTGATAAAATCGTTATCGTAATATCGTTATTGTGATGTTATCGTTATCGTGATATTATCGTTATCGTGAGCTTTGTATGGTGTATCGTATCGTGGGTACCCTTAGGTTCCCACCCCTAGCCATAATAGTTTGATGTGATGTTGCATATTGGTGAACGGGGTAATACGGGGTTATATTGTTATATTTGTGTTAGAAAATACTGTACATGGTTTGTTCATGATATTAGAGATATAATTGTGAATAAATCATTGTGGATAAATCATTGTGGATAAAGATGGAGAAAAGTTCCAAAGATGATGTGTGCTCCATTTTCCCCTCTTTCATGCTCCCAACCTTGTACATAGGGATTTTGTTCCCACTGTGTCCTCAAGAGACATTTCCAGACCTTTTCACAAGTCCGGAACACAACCAGAGGGAGCCGTAACTCGTGGTATGTCTCCAAGGTCCGTGTCAACAGCAGATGAGCAGGAGTTATCCCAAGTGAATCACCCCGCTGCAGTCACGCATTAAGCAGCTTTATGAGCGTCAAGAATCAGTTCCATCTCCGCTATTGTTTGCAGGAGCGCAGCGAATCGATAATGTTGTGATTGTAACGGTGCCGCAGGGACGAAGATAAGATCTGGCTCTGTAATGAACCACTGCGGCCGCCGCAGGCATTGCACACCACAGACGTGCGCAAACATCCGAGGCGCGCAGATACATCCGATTAGAGCTCGTACCTGAAGCTTTGTAAACGCATTAGTCAAGATTCAAGTGTCCGTGCGTTATGCTAATGCTGTTTTATGCTAATGCCGTTCTTCAGGACAAACACAATACACTTTCACAGAGTTTTCACAAGAGAACTTTTCAAAATACAAGTTTGAGACAAGTGTAGTGGTCAAAAAAATAATGTCAAGAATCCATAATTAAATAAAAATAATATTCAGATATGTCATTATTTCGTAAAATGTGTTGTAACTACCCATTTTCAAATGTCTGGAGTCATTCCATTTCAAGCAGAGCATGAACGCACTGTGTAGATAAAAAAAAAAAAAAAAAAAGACGCTGGCGCGCACCTGTCCCACTGTGTTTGCTTCTCTGGCTGACTCTCTATGGCGTCAAAATAGGGTCTGCTTAAACGTAATCGTAAAGCAGGAATTGTAAACGTAGGTTCTAAGTATTGTTAACATAAAAAAATATTGTAAACGAAAAAACTGTAGCGTAACCGTAAAGCAGGAATTGTAATCGTAGGTTGTAAGTATTATAAACATTAGAAATATATTGTAAATGAAAACATTTAAAACTTACATTTACGTTTCTGATTTTTCATGTTTCGCTTCACAAGTTATGTTTACGATTCACTAGCTACGCTTACGGATCAAAACTTACGGTTACGATACATATTTCATCTGACCCCTTTTTGGAGGGGCGGGCTCAGTGCGCCCGTTGGCTGGAGAGAGCGGATGTTACGTCATCACAAAAGCAAAACACACACCATTCAAAATTCAAGTGTCGTTCGAACTCTCTACATCGTATGACTGATCACATTTTTTCAACTGGGCTGGCTATTGTAGGCTTTCACGTGGTATGTGCACTCTTGTGGACACCCCAATTACACCAGGTCATGTTTAGATCGTGTGAAATATGCTCTCGTAATAACGTCATATGCCTATGTTGCCCCAAGGCTAGCCAGCTAAGCTACACCTCGTCACCTTCATCACCACTGTACGTTGTTCACACTGAATGCTTTGTCATGTCAGGATTATCTACTGCTATCAAAGGTGAATAAAACTATGTCTTTGATTTTTTGTTTGCTTATTATTTACATGATTATAGAGGCTTACCTAATGAGCCCATGCTAGCTAGCAATGAATCTGTCAGTCCATAACCTGTACATAAAGTTTTGAAACAAATGAGGTAACTAGCTGAATGATTAAACAAATCCGTGAAACTTGCTAAATAGTACGTTTCATTGGCTTCATGATATCTTATCAAAATTAACTTAATGTTAAGTAGCTCAAATTGGGGCTAACCTGTTAAGGCCATTAATTTTACAATATTTGGCTACTGTACCTGTACTGGGTTTGCTAATTTAGGATGGCTAACATCCCTAAAATCCCTATCCTCTCCAGCTCTTGGTCCCTCCTGCCCGCCTTGTCACCATGTGGAATAGAGCCTCTCCAAATCCACCCTCAAAACTCATCTGTTTAGACAAGCCCACTCACTAACATTAAATCAAAGCCTTATGATGCCTGGGTTTACGTCTACAAAGACTTGGTGTACATCCTTACCCTGAACTGTTTCTGTATGAAAGGGTATGGATATGTAACTTGCTTTTAAATGTTCAATTACAGTCTTAACCTGGTGCACACCCATTAACCCCTTTATTAGTGTAATCTGCGTTATGTTTTATGTTCTGCGCTGTCTGAAGAAGGAGCAGGACACAAGGAGGACCACTGAATGACATTTACTAGTAGCTGTGCACAAAATAAAACACAAATCCACTTCACGTCTCTCCATGCATTCAGCTCAGCAGTCCCCTCCTCAGATGCAAGGCGCAGTTCTCCTGATAAAGGAAAAAAGCCACATTGATAAGTAGTTACTACATTTTGAGTGGTATACAGGTTGATCACTTTTGTTCTCCAGTTGTCTTTGTATTAATGGTAAAAACACAAGTTTGTGATTTTAGATTTACAGCTCTAAAATATTGGTGTGCTCTTCATCCACTCACAGTATCAGTATTGTTGTGACTAGAAGGCTACACAGGCTCACTTATGAACAACTTTAGTTATTTGAAGACTGTTTCTCCTCAGACTAAAACGAAGGAGCCTCCCTAGCTACTTATTTATTAAATAGCTAATGTTAGCATTTTAGCAATGTCAGCTGTTTGTTATAGCGGCGCTAAAAGTGAGCTGGCTTTAACTTGTCTGATCATGATTACATCAGGTCACAGCGGGTTCTCTTCTGTAACCAAGTGATCACTTATGTGTTGGACTTTTTCATTATTAGCTTCTGTAGGACACAGACACTTACCAGCTATGAAGTTTGCTCTTAGCATTTGTATACGCAGGTCTACGTAGATGGCCTGAAGCCTGTTCTTCGTCTTCTGTAGTAACCAGACTGTAAAGATTGTAGCAACGTGCGTGTGTTTTGCTTTTGTGACATCCGGTCTCTCCAGCCAATGGGCGCGCTGAGCCCACCCCTCCAAAAAGGGGTCAGATGAAAAATGTATCGTAACCGTAAGTTGACCCGTAAGCGTAGCTAGTGAATCATAAACGTAACTTTTGAAGCGAAACTGGAAAAATCAGAAACGTAAATGTAAGTTTTAAATTTTTTCATTTACAATATATTTTTAATGTTTACAATACTTACAACCTACGATTACAATTCCTGCTTTACGGTTACGTTTAAGCAGAACCTATTTTGACGCCATAAATCTCTGTGTGTGCCGGTGACTTTCACGTTTACTTGGTGTGAGCCAAAACAGTTCAAATGCTGAAAAGTGTTTAATTAAAAAGATAAAAATATAAAAGTTTTTTTTGTTAAAAGTTCTTTTAGCATATATGTTAAAAAGGTTAAAACTTTAAAAAGCTAAGGCTAAACGGTTAAATTCGTGAGTTTAAAGAATAATTCTAAAATGTTATAAGTTAGTATAAATGTTACAAAGATTAAAACCTGTAAAAGACGTTACAGGTTTTGTAACGGTAAAATATCTAAATTTAAAAACAGGTAAAGCAGCTTTAATACCAGAGACACTCCCATTATGTAGACTGCTCTGATGTCATCAGTTTATGTTGAGTTCAGGTGTGGGGCACACAGATTTTCTACCTACAAACTGTGAAAGACTAATGTTCATTTTTATTATTATTTTGTTCAATAAATTGACTTTCCCGGTTCACGTCTCCCTGGTCTTAAGTGTCAGAAGAACTTTCGCATCTGGCTCACCGTGGCTGTTTTGAATGAGCCACTACACTTCTCTTATCCAAGCACCGTGTTGGAATATTAAAAGGCCTCCTGCACCAGTTAAACTAAAATCAGTTTAGTATTGTTTCTTCTGCTAAATTAATACTTAAACAACTTCAGAATGATTAGGTTTAGAAAGCACTTGTTTGTGTAAATTATTTCAAAGAGCAGTTAGGTCAAGGTTATTATTTCTGAAAAAGTAGTAGTTCTGTATGAAAAGTGAGAAAAACAACTGTTGTTATCAAGACAGGTGCAGGTTTTGGCAGCTGGCCAGAAGGAGTCATAGAGTCCATGAAGTTGTGATGTCAGTGACCTTGGATGTACAGTATAAAAGATGTACAGGAGCAGTCACGGGGGCGGCTTCTTCTTCTGACCAGGAGGGTGAAAGACGTCCCCGGGGCCACTTCTTATCTTCAAAACGCGAAGCGAGGCTTGTTCGCAGACCGTTAATATTGTAATATTGCTTGCAAATCTTCAATATAACCTTTTGAAATCAGGTTTGGTATCTGTCATTTCTATTTACTGTTTTAATATTGGTTTTGTCTCTTGTTAAACTAAAAGGACCTGCAGAACGAAACGGGCTGCTGTGTTTGCGGCCTCTCTGCAGCTTCTGGAGCGGGGGAATTCTGACAGATTAACTGCAACCGGTGATACAAGATGGCGCCCTATTCAAATGAATGGCTTGTGCTCGGTTGCGCATGGGACTTCACTGGCACTGACATATCAGAGGAACTTTGCTATATTTGAGCATTGTCTGGTCCTCCCGGTTCAGCGCAGTGGATTATCTCCCATGATGCGTTGTGCCAAATACACTTGTGTGGCTCTCATGCAAGTGCACAGAGGGGCTCGGCCGCTTTGACCAATCAGCGCAGCTGATCTGTGCAGCGGTAGAGCGGCGTCAGAGCAGAGTTTGTGGCAGTAAAGTGTGGATTTAAAGAAAACCGAAGGGTTTAAGAAGAAAAAAATCTCAGGATGACAAGGGACACTAAAATCCCCACAAAATCCGAGCTTTATGAAAGCTGTAGGTTCTATGGGACTTTTTTCTGGGTAGCCCACATGAATTTAGTCAGCAGTACCATGGGCGCTCCCTGTGCCCAATTGTGGGACAGCTATAAGCTAGTCCCACAATTGGTCCCTATCCAGTCATTATAGATCCATGATCTTATCCCATAAACTTTATGTGAACGCTAGAAATACACTGGTGCGCCCTGTCCGCTGTTCTGTGTGTGTTGAGGATCTAACATGTAAAAGTCTGCCGCAAAAAGTTTTCTTGAAAAGAGTCATTTGGCGTCACATGTACTTCTCTGCACTGTTTGATCAAATTTAGTCAGAATACACTTGTGATCAGACCTTAAAGCTGGACTAACTCACTTTGAGTTAGTCCGTTTTTATAAACGGAGGGGGGGAAATATTCAGTTTTAAAAATACCCGGCTATGTGTGGACGTGGCAAGAGTGGCACGAGTACGAGTGCAGGTAAGCGCAGAGGAGGCGGCCAGGGCCGAGGTCATGGGGCAGCCCGTGGAGCTCAAGGTGCGGGTGCAAAAAAGGGGAGGCGAGGAGCAGCAGCCAGGGGATGATGATAATAATGAAGAACAATTGAATGAAAACAACGCTCAGCGCATTCGAGATGTGCAGGCCCGCAGACAAGTTCATGAGGAACCTTTTTGTTTCCAACCTAATAACACAAAGCAGGGGTAGGTGTGAGCTCCTCTGTAGTTGGACATGGAACAGAAGGAAGAAGTCCTTATCTGCTTGGGTCATTGTCTCTTGTGTTTTTTGGAATCCCTATTCCCATGGATATTTGGCATAGAAGAATTTCTTTCCGAAGATCTTTTATTTAGCTGTAATGTTTCAATACTTTTTCAGGGTAAAGGCTCCAATGCCGTGACCGCTTGTTGTACAAAGTTTTGTACCTAATAAAAGTGGGAGGGGGTGTAAGAAATCTAATTTCACATATTTACTAACACAAAGATAATAAAAACTTGGATCTTGCCCTGTGCGTTTCTTTTAATTGGTCGATGCACTTGGTGGTTGTAATCCAATCCAGCCAACATAGTTCAGGCTCTACAGGCATGTCGTTTGAAACTGAATGCTTTACCCGCAGATATCAGGAGATGGTTGTGAAATGATTCCAACTCTGCAGTGGACCTGATAAAACAAAAATTTAATATTCTACACATTTTACACTAATGGTAATTTATGATGAGCTATACTGATTTGTACATGTCCATTGAAGATAATTGAATGGTTAAAAAGTTACATCAGAAACTATACAGTATTTTGGGTAGTTCAGACAATGTAAAAAATGAGTTAAAAAAACAAAAAAAAAACAAAGGATCCACAGTAAAGCTCAAATCGGGGCTAACCTGTTAAGTTAGGAAAATCGGCCGACAATTTTAAAATAGTCTCGTGTGAACCAGGCTTTACCAGTAAGCATGCAAGCAATTACCTTGTGAATCTTCTTTTTCCCAGGTTTTTTGCACCATGCCACATGTCCAAAGTATGCCAAAATATTTCATTGTCTTTGTATTTGCCAGTTTCTGCATTAAAACAACATCTATAGTCCTATACATGCCACAACAGTTTAAAAGGTACATGAAAACAATACTTACTGAATAGTGTCCATCTGGTTATGTGCATCTGTAAAAACTTCATCAAGATTGGGCAATTCTTGCAAAAGCGAGTCAAACAAGCGGAATCCATCTTTCTCCATAATCACACTGTTGAGGGCAGTCACCCTTTTGTCCACATTCACCATGTTTATGATTTCCTTTGTCTCATTGTCCATGAGCCAGGACTATTCAGCCGTCCGTCCCCTATAACAAACAAAAGTCACAGTTACCATTTCCTAATAGTGCTATCAAATTGTATGAAAATTAGCGATTCTTACCCAGTGCAACATTTGTTTTTGACTGAAGGCGAGAAATGGTGTGTCTGTTTCTCGACACAGTATGCATCCTGTATTTTATAAAAAGCATTACTTACTCCTGTGGACTCACCACCTGCAGGAAGATCAGAGAGGGGCTGGTGCTATGTGTACTGGGTCTCTGACTGCCACCCCCCCAACCCAGAAATGGATTAAGGGGAAGAAGATGGATGGATAGATGGCATTACAGCCAACCATGTTCATGTTCATAAAGTTGAACAGCAAGGCCACCTTTGCGTAGTTGTTTCCGGAAAGGAGTGTATTTGTCACGTGCAGTGAATAAGGATTTAATCACAAAGATAAAAAATAATGTCCAAGGTAAAAACAAAATCAAAATCCAAACTGAACACAGGAACCAGGAACACAGACAAAGACAGAAAGAAGACAATGAACCAGCAACAGGGGGAGAGAAGCACAGAGTACATGTAGACACAGACACAGGTGAAACACATCAGGGCGGGGCAGACAATTAACAGGGGAACAGGACGTGAAGTAAAATATATGGAATTGTATTATTTTCAAAGACCTTCAGTGATCAAGACAGCACTCGTTATAGTTTACAGTCATAAAATCTGGAGATTGGTTTCAATATTTCCCTTTCAAAGAAGTGGTGGGCATACTAGTAGTAGTAAGTAAGTCATCTTTATTTATATACCGCCTTTCACAGACCAGAGTCACAAAGCGGTTTACAATTGTTATTATTTTTGGGCATTGGTCCTCTCACTCCACACAGAGATGGGAGCGGGGTCGCCAGAACAGGAGGCGCATGCCAGACCTATTGTGCATGTTTTTAGTGGTAGGGTAAACCGGAGTACCCGGAGGAAACCTACGCAGACACGGGGAGAACATGCAAACTCCACTCAGAAAGGCCCTGGTCTGGCCAGGATTCGAACCCAGGACCTTCTTGCTGAGAGGCGAGAGTGCTATCCACTCAGCCACCGTGCCGCCCCACTATTGTCTCAGTGGAAATGAGGCTCCAGGATTTATTGTTTAGAAACAGAGAGATTAAATGAATGGGCACAGAACATGTCAGATTGTCTCAACAAGAAACAACAGGCTCTTCAACACTTCCACTTTTGTGGATTATTTTCTCTCAAGAACTGCCTTCATCCCCAACATTGCTGTTGGTAAAGGCAGTGAACGCAATTAGCGATGTGTTTTTTTTCCCATTCACAGAATGCTTCTACCGCGGCCACACGGACGTCAAGCAGCCACTGTACAGGGGCTGATTGTGGACTCTATGGAGCGCGGTCTCCCCGTCACCAATAATGTCCGTGTCTGCTTCACTGGACACCAGCGTGTCTTCCTCCTCTGTATCTGAGTGAGCCAGTACCAGACCAAGTACTTCTCTGGTACTGAAGACCTCGTGAGTAAAAGAAAAAAACACTCTTTCCCTCTGCTCTGCTCTCGCTCCGCTCAGCACTACTGCTACTGCTGCTTCGCCTCCACGCTGCAGCGCCACAATATAACCACACCCACAAATGCTGCTCATATCACAGGCACACATGTCCACTAACCCCTGGTGAAAAGTATTAACAAGATTCTGCACCACATTTTTACATACAGCCTGTTTAAGTGAGCATTGTTGCTTGTCGCAATATTGCGACTTTGGCGCTTAAAGGGTTAGAGGTATGTAGTAGAGAGGTTCTTAGTACAAAAGAGTCCTCGTTTTTGATTGTTTATTATGTGTGGAGTAGCTGCTGAAAATGCACTTGCTAACACAATATTTTTTTTATAATTGAGAAATACTATCTACCATTTATGCTTAATGGTAAAATTGTCATTATTATTGACTCATTGACTACCAGACCTTTTTCAGATCAGGGAAGTTTGTTCTGCCAGTGTTTTCAGGGGATTTGACCAACTTTGAAGAACCACAGAATATTCAGTTATTTGACTTTATTACACGGCTCCTCACAGCAGCAGTACTTCTCAAAGCAATAATGACCGCTGCTCATGGCAACGCACTCTCTGCTTGTAATTCAGATGTGTAGATTACTCCGCAAGTAGTTCCGGCCACTTCGTCGCTATCGAAGCTAGCCACGCTCAATAAACACAAATACCAATCAATCAAAACATTTACATTTTATTCGGATAATACATTATACATTATTATTACAAATGCACTGAGGTTTTCAGAAGTATCTGTTAAGGTTTTCATGACAAAAATACTGTTTTAACTGTCTATGCACATGGGTCATTTTGGGGAACTTTCCTCGTCTGGTTTTCTTTGTGTATAATTGTTCATAAAACAGTCATCTTTTGATGCAGAGTCAAGCAGTATACTTTGTTTTTTTCAGTACAACCTGGGGTTTTAGAATTATGGAAGCCCGTTTCCGCCATGTAAAAAAAAAAAAAAGCCTACAGAAATTTTTAAAAGTCAAAATTTCGACTTTAAAAGTCAAAATTTCGACTTTAAAAGTCAAAATTTCGACTTTAAAAGTCAAAATTTCGACTTTAAAAGTCAAAATTACGAGTTTTCAACTGCGCATGTGCAGTTGAAAACTCGTATGTGTTGCTGTCTGGAACGGTCTCTGGTCATCCCTGTTATAGATCTATGACCATGGGTCATCCTCTACCTGCAGATTATGTGAAGATTTTGCCTACAGACAGTGACCACATGCATGAAGTAGCAGCAATAATGTTGTGGTAGTAATCGCGTTAAAATGCAAACGGTCTCTCCGTTTATGATTAGAATCCGCTTCAGAAGCCTCTATTTAGTTTATCCTAAACGGACTGTGGAAGATTAATAATAAAACACATGTGGCTGTTCAAAGTCATTGAGCATCAACTGGTGACATCTGGTCAGTATCACGGCTATCGATGGATGCACCAGAAATGCAGTGAATAATATTGTGACTGACAGAGAGACCGTTCGCGATTACAGGACAGTGAGGGAGGTCCGCAGACAGAGGCAGGAGAACCACAGACAGAGGCAGGAGAACCACAGACAGAGGCAGGAGAACCACAGTCACGGGCACTGACAATAATACCCTTTTGGAATTGCGATCAGTGCATTGAAGAGTATGTGACGTGTTTGCGTGCATGCGGGGGTGAGCTGATGGAGCGTGCGGGTAAAGTTGTTGGCGTATGAGCAAGAACACAGAGACATACAGGGAATAAGTACCTTGTCTGATTATTTTATTGTGACAAAATAAAGCCCACGACTCTTTTAGCAACAATCCGGAGAAATAACTCCGCAGATAACAGTGAGGGTCTTTGAAAAGGGTTAGAAATAGATAAACCCATTATAGATGCATGAATAAAACCCCGTACTCAACACGTAGAAAGCGCATCCTTTCAGCCGTGGAAATACTCGCTCCGTGTGGACCCCTCTCAGCGCCATCGTCTGCTCAGAGTGGTCTATAGCAGATTGGATTGGAATGTCTCGATGGCTCATTTTCCTTTGATTTATTATAAAAACGTATTGCTCACATTATTTGTTACTATGTCGAAATAAGAAGTCGTTTGATTTAAATGCTGTATATATGTAAATTGAATTTAACATAAATAAATAAAAAGACAGCTCCTCCCTGCCTCCTACGACCGCGGTCTGGGGCTTAAACAGGAACGTTTTACAGAATCAATCAAACAACATTATTTCTGGCTACTTCAAGGATGCAGTGGTCGCTGTCAGCAATATCTTCACATAATCTGCAGGTGAAGGACGTCCAGAGACCGTTCCAGACAACAACACACACGAGTTTTCAACTGCACATGCGCAGTTGAAAACTCATAATTTTGACTTTTAAAGTCGAAATTTTGACTTTTAAAGTCGAAATTTTGACTTTTAAAGTCGAAATTTTGACTTTTAAAGTCGTAATTTTGACTTTTAAAGTCGAAATTTTGACTTTTAAAAGTCGAAATTTTGACTTTTAAAGTCGAAATTTTGACTTTTAAAGTCAAAATTTTGACTTTCTGTAGGCTTTTTTTTTTTTTTTACATGGCGGAAACGGGCTTCCATATAGAATATTCATATTGTAAAGCTGTCATATGAATTATATAAAAAATATGGAATCATGAAGACAAAGAAAAAAATCAAACAGAAAATCAATTTAACAAAAAAGTATTGAAAAAACAGAATGAAATGCTATAAACAACTTTTTACATTGCATAGAAATGTTATTTAGGGACTTGGGGATAATGGGGAAAAAAATTGAATCTCTAACTATTATACTTTTTACGAAATTCCACTATAAAAGCAAAAAACTCTGTACTCCTGATGCCCTTCCTGAAGCAGTTTGTCTATAATGCTGGGGTTGCTTCTGTAGTACAGCTGTAAAAAACGTAAAACATAAGAAACTGAGCCAAAAAAAAAAAAACATCAATTATTTATATAATACATATATTTATATACATCATAAACAGATAATGTCATTTTACTGTATTTATTATCGTCTTTATCAATAATGCGCACTCTTCAGCCGGTTATTGCAATCGCAGCTGTAGTTTCAACTGTGGGACAACAAGTACATGCAGAGGAGTGAGAGATCTCACTCTCTGACGATCTTTGGCAGTCCCCTTGTGTTTGTATCTCACAGCTGTTTGTACCTCACGGGTCACGCTTTGGACACGGACTTTCAGACAAACGTAGTTTATCCTTCAGTGCATCTCACAGCCAAATCAAAACTACGTTTTACCGTTCGCGAGTAAATTGATCATTTGTAAAACATGTGCGCGTGCATCGGCGCCGATGCGCGCGGGCATATAGGGTTAATGCAGAAAAAAACGATCGCCAAAAACCCGGGACATTTTAGGACACATTTGCAGAGGATCGAATTATGGATAGGTTAGGTCTATGTTTGGGTCACTCACCGCCGATGTTCAGAATTATTTGTTCAGTTTTCATGCAATTCGAGAGAGTTCTAGTTGGGAGTTGCTAGCCTAATTGTTACTCGCATAGCCATGGGAAAGCCTTTGGGAACTATTTTATTTTCTGTCATTAAATAAACCTTTCGGCATTCCTAAAAGTGGACTTAGTAAGTGGTACTGTCGGTACTTATTTTCCGATAATGACCTGCGTAATATACAGTGCCTTGCGAAAGTATTCGGCCCCCTTGAACCTTTCGCCACATTTCAGGCTTCAAACATAAAGATATAACATTTAAAAAAAAATTTTGTGAGGAAATCAACAACAAGTGGGACACAATCGTGAAGTGGAACAAAATTTATTGGATACTTTTTTAACAAATAAAACACTGAAAAGTGGGGCGTGCAATATTATTCGCCCCCTTTACTTTCAGTGCAGCAAACTCACTCCAGAAGTTCAGTGAGGATCTTTGAATGATCCAATGTTGTCCTAAATGACTGATGATGATAAAAAGAATGCACCTGCTCTTTGATCTCAGGGTTCTGTTTAAAGCGCAGAGAGAACCATGAAGACAAAGGAACACACCAGGCAGGTCCGAGATACTGTTGTGGAGAAGTTTAAAGCCGGATTTGGGTACAAAAAGATTTCCCAAGCTTTAAACATCTCAAGGAGCACTGTGCAAACAATTATATTGAAATGGAAGGAAAATCAGACCACTGCAAATCTACCAAGACCCGGCCGTCCCTCCAAACTTTCATCTCAAACAAGGAGAAGACTGATCAGAGATGTTGCCAAGAGGCCCATGATCACTCTGGATGAACTGCAGATAACTACAGCTCAGGTGGGAGAGTCCATAGGACAACAATCAGTCGTGCACTGCACAAATCTGGCCTTTATGGAAGAGTGGATAGAAGAAAGCCATTTCTCAAAGATATCCATGAAAAGTCTGGTTTAAACTCTTCACTAACACCGGCGCGCCGGCGGCTGTTTTTATGTTTTTAAATGTTCTGCTGGCAATAGCAGATGTATTTTGAACACCAAACCCCAAAAGCTGTATATCATTTTAAAGCTTATTTTCTTATCTACATTTATATACAAGTGTAAACCACATCAGACTTTGCATTCAAAAGATATAACACATAATGTGGGCACAAAATAAATCAATTCCGAAATAGTTTTTTAACTTTGGGCTTGTGCTGTACAAATAAATCAGCTCTCCTCCCAGCTTGCAATACATCATTCTCTCTGGAACAGTCCAAAGGAAAATTATATCCACTTGTATTTCCCAAAGTAAAATCTATTCTGCAGAAATAATCCAAAAATGTGCATTTATCTTTAGCGAAAAAAACGAAAAAAAAGAGCACAGATGTTACTCTTTCACTTTTAACGGACTTTTAGCTTTGTTTTTCACCCGAACATCTGGTATCTACGTGTTCCTTAGCTCCTTATCTTTCAAATGAGACTACTCCCGAAAAGCTAGACCAATTTTTGGGTCTGCAAGAGGTCCCGTAATTACAGCTTGCGCTGCTGTTTGCGCATTGAACACTGATCTTTTGTGGGGTCCCAACTTGTTTGCTTTTACTTCCGGGAATTACGATTGACATGTCCTTGTAGCCAATGAGGAACGCTTTCGAACAAGGGGTGGGACAATGGTGTCCTGTCTTATGTTGGGCCTGGACAATTGTGCGTAATGGAAGCCAAAAGACGCTCTCGAAGCTGCAATGAATTTACACTCATAAAAAAATAACTTTGACATTTAAAAAAGAAAAACACACATAGATTAGTAACTTATAAGTACCAATAATAAAAAAAATATCGTTTTTATGATGATTACATGTAAGTAAAGATATTTGGCACTATTTGGCACACTTGTGCCAAATTGTGCCAAATGTGCACTACTTGATGAAAAGGAGAAACTGCATAAAAACTATAAAACTTAGAAGTCTGAAACTTTAGACAGTTGTTGTCAACAACACAATGAACAGAGGGTTTGAATATTGTGAACTTACAAGGAAGTATGCCTTTTTTAGGGCCTTTAGAAATTGAAAATGTTAGGCGAGGCTAAAAAAATTGGGTTTTTTTCCCTAACTTTAAAGGATGCAGAGGAAAATAGGGATGACAAATATTATTTTAGTGTTTTTTTACATAAACTAGAAGGCATGTGAGATGTAAGATGTGTTTTTAAATAAGCAAAGACATTTGGGTATGCCCAACCATTGTGCACGAGCCAAAATGAGGCGGATGTTAAGAGGTTAAAGTTGGAAGACGGTGTGGAAGAAGGTGCTCTGGTCAGATGAAACCAAAATCAAACTTTTTGGCCACAATGCAAAACAATATGTTTGGCGTAAAAGCAACACAGCTCATCACCCTGAACACACCATCCCCACTGTCAAACATGGTGGTGGCAGCATCATGGTTTGGGCCTGCTTTTCTTCAGCAGGGACAGGGAAGATGGCTAAAATTGATGGGAAGATGGATGGAGCCAAATACAGGACCATTCTGGAAGCAAACCTGTTGGAGTCTGCAAAAGACCTGAGACTGGGACGAAGATTTATCTTCCAACAGGACAATGATCCAAAACATAAAGCCAAATCTACAATGGAATGGTTCAATCGACCTGAATCCAATCGAGAATCTGTGGAAAGAGCTGAAGACTGCTGTTCACAAACGCTCTCCATCCAACCTCACTGAGCTCGAGCTGTTTTGCAAGGAAGAATGGGCAAGAATTCCAGTCACTCGATGTGAAAAACTGATAGAGACATACCCCAAGCGACTTGCAGCTGTAATTGCAGCAAAAGGTGGCGCTACAAAGTATTACCGCAAGGGGGCCAAATAATATTGCACGCCCTCTTTTCAGTTTTTTACTTGTTAAAAAAGTTTAAATTATCCAATAAATTTTGTTCCACTTCACGATTGTTTTCCACTTGTTGATTCTTGACAAAAAATGTAATTTTTATATCGTTATGTTTGAAGCCTGAAATGTGGCGAAATGTTGAAAGGTTCAAGGGGGCTGAATACTTTCGCAAGGCACTGTACATTATCCCTTACATATAAACACCAAGGGCCAAATGAGAGATTAGGCTCTGCAAAAAACGGCTTGTTTTTACCTTTTACCGTTGAGCAATTTGTCATAGAATATAATGTATATAGTTTATTCCAAAACACATTTCACCAAGATTTGAACCTGGGTCACCACAGTGTTAGTGTTGTGACATAACCACTAGACCAGCGACATGCGGTGAGGTTTGTGATTGGGGAGGTACTGACTTTAAAAGTCAGATTTACCATCATTGTTCCAATAAAATTGCCAATGCAACAACGTCCATAAACTAACTCACTGTGTGAATTTTTCGAATGTGAGCGCTGGCCTTGCTCTTTCTGCTCCCCCTCCCCACACTCATGGAGCTGTCGCCCCCCCACTACCCCCCTCCCGCTCAGCAGCACATGTACTTTTTACGGCGCTCACGTCTCACAATGGGCTATGTGCACGGGGAGGCGTGACGTCGTTTCCGGTTAACAAAGCACAGCCCGTTCACTTCCTGTCTATGCTATGGCTATTAGGGGTGGGAACCTAAGGGTACCTCACGATACAATACGATACACGATACAAAGCTCACGATAACAATATTATCACAATAACAATTTTATCACAATATGACAATTATCGATATATTGGTCAGAAATATACAATATGGCAATTTATGGCATACACAAAAGAAAAAATACACTTTATTTCATGATAAATGGAATGGAGATGCGTAATGTAGCCATATACCAATTTTTATTTTATTTTTTTTACCCTCTAGGCGCCACGGTCGACTTAAAGCTGCACTAACTGACTTTATTTTTGTATTCATTACGAAAATGCTATCCATGTCCATGTTGTGCATTTGTATAAACGTCCTTTTGAAGAAAAAGTAGCACAGATTTGTGCTTCCGTGACATTATATTTTAGATCGAGTTTTGATGAAACAAGGAAGAGAATGTGTTTCGGGTCGCAGATTGTGACCAATCACAGCGGACCACTAGCCCCCACTTTTGTGAGAAATCTACAAGTACGTTAGCATAGACGGCTGAGTTAGCACAACAAGCCGAGGAGCTAACCTGAAGCTTTCTCGTCTTCGTCACGGTTTCAAAATCCCAAAGTCAGTTAGTGCAGCTTTAAGTCGACAAGCTGCGGTACTGTTAAAAACGGCCGAGTGTTTGTCCAACTGAGTGTCAAAATTCATTCATACTCCCTGCCACTAGTTGGCAGACATGTCAGACTCCTGGCCCCAAAAAACTTCATGCTCTCATACAAAATATTCGAGCAAGACCGCGTTGAACCAGTGCGGAAATCATAGTGAAGCGATGCAGCTGCGAGGGCAGCCTGCAAGTGTTGTACCGCACCAAACACTAACTTTGGACACTTTGCACAGGGTCTGCAGTGAGAACAGTGTTTCTTAGAGTAAGGCCAAGTCATTGGGAGGTTCGGAGACAGGTTAGATTTGCGGAGAACCAGCCTGGAACTCGCATCGGGGCGCCGCGCCGCGCCTCCCCTCCGCTAAAAGTGCTTCCCACATATTTATTTTCAAGCCTCCCGTAATCACCGGGACAGTAACGTGTTGGATAAGCCTTGTCTTGTGTGTGTTAGACGAGAGAGAGAGCAGGGGAGATGGGAGGGAGAGTGGGGGAGACAACTGCAGCAGGAGAGTCGCGGTAACGCGCTTCACCTGGAAGTGCGCGTCTGGGCAGACTGCTCACAGCAGCACCATGATTTGTATTTTTTACTATTTTTATGAACATTTACAATGTTGCAGTCTGTGTTCTGTGTATGTTCATGTATTAGTGATCAATATATGTCTGTCAGTTAGAAAAATACAAATATTGTATGAAAATTCTAAAATCCACTATTTCTAACGCCAAATGACTTCATAATATGCAAATTAGATGGGGGGATTTATTCTCTACATAAACTTTGGACCATCCTTGATAATTTTCTAATTTACAGAAAGCCTTTATCTCTTATCACTTTTAAGTTATAGCCTTTTGAAATTAAGATGTCAAAATTGAGCGTTTTGGAAAAAAACCTCTGGCGCTTAAAAGGTTAAATCGATATCGATACTTGGCAAATACATATTGATAATCGAATCGCGGGAGAAAGTATTGCGACCCCTAATCGCTATGGCTTTTAGGTGAGTTGCAGTGACGTTTTTAGTTACTAGATTGATACATTCAGCTGTGAGACTGACCCGAAAGTGGTGACGTACTTTCTCTCTGAGGTAGAGCTTTTACTGTGGCCACTCAGAGAGATTAGTAAACTTTATAAAAGCACTGCTGTGTTTAATTTTTTTAGAGATCATTTCTTCTGTATACTGTATGTAATTACTCTCCCATCAACCATACTCTCCCCCTTGTTGAGACATTAATAATGGCTCAATAACTGAACATAATCCCTACTTATTCATTTATATGATATGAAAAAGACACAAATAAACAATTTATTCATGTAATTAATCTAGCATCAAAATGTATACTCTAAACGTTCATTTGAAATGTATTAACCTTGGTTATCAAATTCAACACCACGCACATGCCCAAAGCCCAAAGACCCTAAAGCCCAACGCACACCGAAACGCCTTGACGCGCGGCAAAAGAGCCGCCTCCTTTATTTTCTATGAGAGAACGCACACCAAGGTTGCAGTGACGCGCGGCGACGCTGGACCGGGCGCCACGATTCAGTTTTGTTGAATCCAGACGCGGCGCCGCGGCTGAAACTGTCCCTCCAAGCACCCGTAGTTTTCTTCTTCTGCGCTTCTTATCACGTAGCTGTGAGCGCGGTCTCAAATTTACACACTTGTCGGCGCTATTGCTCAAGTAAACCGGTCACAATGGACGAGGAAAGCTTGATAACCCAAGTACAGCGTTACCCAGAGCTATTTAACCCACAGAATCCTTTTTATAATCTTATTTATTATCTTATATATATTATTATTATATTATTATATTATATATATATATATAGATATTATATATCTTAATTTATTATCCTCCCCCAAAATATTAGTAGAAACTTCCAAACGTCACTCACCCATTTCATCTGCGATCAGCTGGAAAAGGACGCTAGCCAAGGCGTTCCGGTGTAATTTGACACATGTCATGAACGCGCGTCAAATGACGCGCCGCGAGGCGCTGCGTTTCGGTGTGCGGTGAGCTTAAGTCAATTTTCACAGTCCATAGCCCAGCGTCCATATTTGAGTGGCTGCATAGTCTATGCAGCCACTATATGCTATCCTACTGTTTATTGACTATATGCTATCCTACTGTTTCTTCTTCTTCTTCTTCTTCTTCTTCTTCTTCTTCTTCTTCTTCTTCTTCTTCTTCTTCTTCTTCTTCTTCTTCTTTCGCCAGATTTTGTCACTTTTCAACTCTTCAACGCTTTCACCAAATTCAACAAATTATACATCGTTACGACCGGCTTCACCGTCTCATTATTGCTATTACTTTTCACACTTCCACCTTTAGCACTTTTTCAGATATTAACAAAAGTTCAAGCACTTTTTCCCATTGACTTACATTGGACCAGTACAACAGATTACTCCCCATACAACACATTACCACACTAACAATTCATTACCACACATACAATACATTACAACACTTACAGCACCTTACAACACATTTAGCACTTTACAACACATTCAACACCTTACAACACATTTAGCACTTTTCAACAAATTCAACACCTTACAACACATTTAGCACTTTACAACACATTCAACACCTTACAACACATTTAGCACCCTACAACAAATTCAACACCTTACAACACATTTAGCACTTTACAACAAATTCAACACCTTACAACACATTTAGCACTTTACAACAAATTCAACACCTTACAACACATTTAGCACTTTACAACAAATTCAACACCTTACAACACATTCAGCACCTTACAACAAATTCAACACCTTACAACACATTTAGCACTTTACAACACATTCAACACCTTACAACACATTTAGCACTTTACAACAAATTCAACACCTTACAACACATTTAGCACTTTACAACAAATTCAACACCTTACAACACATTTAGCACCTTACAACAAATTCAACACCTTACAACACATTTAGCACTTTACAACACATTCAACACCTTACAACACATTCAACACCTTACAACACATTTAGCACCTTACAACAAATTCAACACCTTACAACACATTTAGCACTTTACAACAAATTCAACACCTTACAACATATTTTAGCACTTTAAACACAAATTCAACACCTTACAACACATTTAGCACTTTAACACAAATTCAACACCTTACAACACATTTAGCACTTAACACATTCAACACCTTACAACACATTTAGCACTTTACAAAACATTCATTACCTTACAACAAATCCAATACCTTACAACACATTTAGCACTTTACAACAAATTCAACACCTTACAGCACATTTAGCACTTTACAACACATTTAGCACTTTACAACACATTAAGCACTTTACAACACATTCAGCACTTTACAACACATTCAGCACTTTACAACACATTTAGCACTTTACAACACCTTGCAACACATTCTTCTTACTTCATCTTCTTCACTTCGTCCTCTTCTTCCCCTTCTTCCTTTTCTTCCCCTTCTTCCTCTTCTTCCCCTTCTTCCCCTTCTTCCCCTTCTTTCTCTTCTTCCTCTTCTTCCCCTTCTTTCTCTTCTTTCTCTTCTTCCTCTTCTTCCCCTTCTTCCCCTTCTTCCCCTTCTTCCTCTTCTTCCTCTTCCTCTTCTTCCCCTTCTTCGTCTTCTTCCCCTTCTTCTTTCTCCTCCTCTTCCTTCTTCTTTCCTCTTCTTTCTTCTTCCTTCTTCTTCCCCTTCCTCTTCCTTCTTCATCCCTAACCCTTCCAACATCTATGCAGCCACTCACAATGGCTTCAGCCATTGTACCATTTCTAGTTGAGTGGCTGCATAGACTATGCAGCCACTATATGCTCTCCTACTGTTTATTGAGTGGCTGCATAGACTATGCAGCCACTATATGCTCTCCTACTGTTTATTCTTCTTCTTCTTCTTCCACTTCCGCCAGATTTTGGCACTTTTCAACTCTTCAACACTTTCACCAAATTCAACAAATTATACATCGTTACGACCGGCTTCACCGTCTCATTATTGCTATTACTTTTCACACTTCCACCTTTTGCACTTTTTCAGATATTAACAAAAGTTCAAGCACTTTTTCCCATTGACTTACATTGGACCAGTACAACCGATTAACTCCCCTTACAACACATACCACTTATATGCCTTACAACTGTTTAACCACTTTACAACACATTTAGCACCTTACATAAAATCAACACCTTCCACCTTCAACACTTCAACACCTTCCACCGCCAGATTTGGCACTTTTCAACTCTTCAACGCTTTCACCAAATTCAACAAATTATACATCTTTACGACCGGCTTCACCGTCTCATTATTGCATTACTTTTCACACCTTCCACATTTAGCACTTTTTCACAAAAGTTCAAGCACTTTTTTCCATAGACTTACATTGGACTACAACAGATTACTCCCCATACACACATAACCAAACAACAAATTCATCACCACAGATACAATACATTACAACATCTTACAACACATTTAGCACTTTACAACAAATTCAACACCTTACAACACATTTAGCACTTTACAACAAATTCAACACCTTACAACACATTTAGCACTTTACAACAAATTCAACACCTTACAACACATTCAGCACCTTACAACAAATTCAACACCTTACAACAAATTCAACACCTTACAACACATTTAGCACCTTACAACACATTCAACATCTTACAACACATTTAGCACTTTAACAACAATTCAACACATTTAGCACTTTACAACAAATTCAACACCTTACAACACATTCAGCACCTTACAACAAATTCAACACCTTACAACACATTTAGCACTTTACAACACATTCAACACCTTAAAACACATTTAGCACTTTACAACAAATTCAACACCTTACAACACATTTAGCACTTTACAACACATTCAACACCTTACAACATATTCATCACTTTACAACACATTTAGCACTTTACAACACATTTAGCACTTTACAAAACATTCAATACCTTACAAAAAATTCAATACCTTACAACACATTTAGCACTTTATAACAAATTCACTACCTTACAACAAATTTAGCACTTTACAACACATTTAGCACTTTACAACACATTCAGCACTTTACAACACATTCAGCACTTTACAACACATTTAGCACTTTACAACACATTAAGCACTTTACAACACATTCAGCACTTTACAACAACACATTCAGCACTTTACAACACATTTAGCACTTTACAACAAATTCAACACCTTACAACACATTTAGCACTTTACAACAAATTCAACACCTTACAACACATTCAGCACCTTACAACAAATTCAACACCTTACAACACATTTAGCACCTTACAACACATTCAACATCTTACAACACATTTAGCACTTTACAACACATTCAACACCTTACAACACATTTAGCACTTTAACAAAAATTCAACACATTTAGCACTTTACAACAAATTCAACACCTTACTACACATTCAGCACCTTACAACAAATTCAACACCTTACAACACATTTAGCACTTTACAACACATTCAACACCTTACAACACATTTAGCACTTTACAACAAAATCAAAACCTTACAACACATTTAGCACTTTACAACAAATTCAACACCTTACAACACATTCAGCACCTTACAACAAATTCAACACCTTACAACACATTTAGCACTTTACAACACATTCAACACCTTATAAAACATTTAGCACTTTACAACAAATTCAACACCTTACAACACATTTAGCACTTTACAACACATTCAACACCTTACAACACATTTAGCACCTTACAACAAATTCAACACCTTACAACACATTCAACACCTTACAACACATTTAGCACTTTACAACAAATTCAACACCTTACAACACATTTTGCACTTTACAACACATTCAACACCTTACAACACATTTAGCACTTTACAAAACATTCAATACCTTACAACACATTTAGCACTTTACAACAAATTCAACACCTTACAACACATTTAGCACTTTACAACAAATTCAACACCTTACAACACATTTAGCACTTTACAACAAATTCAACACCTTACAACACATTTAGCACCTTACAACAAATTCAACACCTTACAACAAATTCAACACCTTACAACACATTTAGCACCTTACAACACATTCAACATCTTACAACACATTTAGCACTTTACAACACATTCAACACCTTACAACACATTTAGCACTTTAACAAAAATTCAACACATTTAGCACTTTACAACAAATTCAACACCTTACTACACATTTAGCACTTTACAACAAATTCAACACCTTACAACACATTTAGCACTTTACAACACATTCAACACCTTATAACACATTTAGCACTTTACAACAAATTCAACACCTTACAACACATTTAGCACTTTACACACATTCAACACCTTACAACACATTTAGCACTTACACAAATTCAACACTTACAACACATTCATTACAACACATTTAGCACTTTACACACAAATTCAAACCTTACAAACACATTTAGCACTTTACAACAAATTCAACACCTTACAACACATTTAGCACTTTACAACACATTCAACACCTTACAACACATTTAGCACTTTACAAAACATTCAATACCTTACAAAACATTTAGCACTTTACAACAAATTCAACACCTTACAACACATTTAGCACTTTACAACACATTTAGCACTTTACAACACATTCAGCACTTTACAACACATTTAGCACTTTACAACACCTTACCTTACAACACATTCAGCACTTTACAACACATTCAGCACCTTACAACACCTTACAACACATTCAGCACTTTACAACACTTTCAGCCCCTTACAACACATTCTTCTTACTTCATCTTCTTCACTTCTTCCTCTTCTTCCCCTTTCTTCTCCCTTCTTCCTCTTCTTCCTCTTCTTCCTCTTCTTCCTCTTCTTCCCCATCTTCCCTTCTTCCTCTTCTTCCCCTTCTTCTTCTTCTTCTCCCCTTCTTCCCTTCTTCCTTCTTCCTCCTCCTCTTCCTTCTTCTTCTTTCCTCTTCTTCCCTTTTCTTTCTTCTTCCTTCTTCTTCCCTTCCTCTTCCTTCTTCATCCCTAACCCTTCCAACATCTATGCAGCCACTCACAATGGCTTCAGCCATTGTACCATTTCTAGTTGATGCTTCTTCTTCTTCTTCTATCAGCCCTCTCTCCTACTGTTTATTCTCTTCTCCCTTCCGCCAGATTTTGGCACTTTTCAACTCTTCAACGCTTTCACCAAATTCAACAAATTATACATCGTTACGACCGGCTTCACCGTCTCATTATTGCTATTACTTTTCACACTTCCACCTTTAGCACTTTTTCAGATATTAACAAAAGTTCAAGCACTTTTTCCCATAGACTTACATTGGACCAGTACAACGATTTACTCCCCATACAACACATTACCACACTAACAATTCATTACCACAGATACAATACATTACAACATCTTACAACACTCACAGCACCTTACAACCCATTTAGCACTTTACAACAAATTCAACACCTTACAACACATTTAGCACTTTACAACAAATTCAACACCTTACAACACATTTAGCACTTTACAACACATTCAACACCTTACAACACATTTAGCACTTTACAACAAATTCAACACCTTACAACACATTCAACACCTTACAACACATTTAGCACCTTACAACAAATTCAACACCTTACAACACATTTAGCACTTTACAACAAATTCAACACCTTACAACACATTTAGCACTTTACAACAAATTCAACACATTTAGCACTTTACAACAAATTCAACACCTTACAACACATTCAGCACCTTACAACAAATTCAACACCTTACAACACATTTAGCACTTTACAACACATTCAACACCTTACAACACATTTAGCACTTTACAACAAATTCAACACCTTACAACACATTTAGCACTTTACAACAAATTCAACACCTTACAACACATTTAGCACTTTACAACACATTCAACACCTTACAAAGAATTCAACACCTTACAACACATTTAGCACTTTACAACACATTCAAGCACTTTACAACACATTCAGCACTTTACACACTTTCACACAACACTTTCAGCACAACACATTTTCTTACAATCTTCTTCACTTCTTCCTCTTCTTCCCCATTCATTCTCCTTCTTTCTATCTTCCTCATTTTTTTTTTTTTTTTTTTTCTTCCCCTTTTTCCTCTTCTTCCTCTTCTTCCTCTCGTTCCCCTTCTTCCTCTTCTTCCTCTTCCTTCCCTCTTCTTCCTGTTCTTCCTCTTCTTCCCTTCTTCCTCTTCAACACATTCTCTCTTCACTTCTTCATCCACTTCCATCTTCCTTCTTCATCCCTAACCCTTCAACATCTATGCAGCCACTACAATGGCTTCAGCCATTGTACCATTTCTAGCTTCTTCTTCTTCTTCTTCTTCCACTTCCGCCAGATTTTGGCACTTTTCAACTCTTCAACGCTTTCACCAAATTCAACAAATTATACATCGTTACGACCGGCTTCACCGTCTCATTATTGCTATTACTTTTCACACTTCCACATTTAGCACTTTTTCAGATATTAACAAAAGTTCAAGCACTTTTCCCATAGACTTACATTGGACCAGTACAACAGATTACTCCCCATACAACACATTACCACACTAACAATTCATCACCACAGATACAATACATTACAACATCTTACAACAACACTTACACGACACCTTACAACACATTTAGCACTTTACAACAAATTCAACACCTTACAACACATTTAGCACTTTACAACAAATTCAACACCTTACAACACATTCAGCACCTTACAACAACATTCAACACCTTACAACAAATTCAACACCTTACAACACATTTAGCACTTTACAACACATTCAACACTTACAACACATTTAGCACTTTACAACACATTCAACACCTTACAACACATTTAGCACTTTACAACAAATTCAACACATTTAGCACTTTACAACACATTTAGCACTTTACAACACATTCTACACCTTACAACAAATTCAACACTTACAACACATTTAGCACTTTACAACAAATTCAACACCTTACAACACATTTAGCACTTTACAACACATTCAACACCTTACAACACATTCAACACTTTACAACACATTCAGCACTTTACAACAAATTCAACACTTTACAACACATTTAGCACTTTACAACACATTCATACCTTACAACAAATTCAACACTTACAACACATTTAGCACTTTACAACACTTTCAGCACCTTACAACACATTCACACTTCAACACATTTAGCACTTTACACCATTGCACTTTACAACACTTCACCTTTACACACATTCATCCCTTCTTCACTTCACCTTCACACTTCTCCTCCTTCCACTTCTTCCTCTTCTTCATCTCTTCTTCCTCTTCTTCCCCTTCTTCCTCTTCTTCCCTTCTTCCTCTTCTTCCTCTTCTTCCTCTTCTTCCCCTTCTTCCTCTTCTTCCTCTTCTTCCCCTTCTTCCTCTTCTTCCCTTCTTCCCCTTCTTCCTCTTCTCCTTCTTCCCCTTCTTCTTCTTCCTCCTCCTCTTCCTTCTTCTTTCCTCTTCTTCCCTTTTCTTTCTTCTTCTTCCTTCTTCTTCCCCTTCCTCTTCCTTCTTCATCCCTAACCCTTCCAACATCTATGCAGCCACTCACAATGGCTTCAGCCATTGTACCATTTTTCTAGTTGAGTGGCTGCATAGAATATGCAGCCACTATATGCTCTCCTACTGTTTATTCTTCTTCTTACTTCTCTTCTTCTGCACTTTTCAACTTCTTCAACGCTTTCACCAAATTCTTCTTCACTTTTCTAACAATTTATACATCGCTCTTCAACGCTTTCAGCAAAATTCAACAAATATACATCGTTACGACCGGCTTCACCGGTCACATTATTGCTATTACTTTCACACTTCCACCTTTAGCACTTTTTCAGATATTAACAAAAGTTCAAGCACTTTTTTCCCATAGACTTACATTGGACCAGTACAACAGATTACTCCCCATACAACACATTACCATGACTAACAATTCATTACCACAGATTACAATACATTACAACATCTTACAACACTTTACAGCACCTTACAACACATTTAGCACTTTACAACAAATTCAACACCTTACAACACATTTAGCACTTTACAACAAATTCAACACCTTACAACACATTTAGCACTTTACAACAAATTTCAACACCTTACAACACATTCAGCACCTTACAACAAATTAAACACCTTTTACAACACATTTAGCACTTTTAAAACACATTCAACACCTTACAACACATTTAGTACTTTAACACAAATTCAACACATTTAGCACCTTTACAACAAATTTCAACACTTTAGAACACATTTAGCACTTTACAACAAATTCAACACCCGTACAACACATTTAGCACTTTACAACAAATTCAACACCTTACAACACATTTAGCACTTTACAACAAATTCAACACCTTACAACAATTCAACACCTTACAACACATTTAGCACTTTAACACAAATTCAACACATTTAGCACTTTACAACAAATTCAACACCTTACAACACATTTAGCACTTACAACAAATTCAACACCTTACAACACATTTAGCACTTTACAACAAATTCAACACCTTACAACACATTCAGCACCCTTACAACAAATTCAACACCTTACAACACATTTAGCACTTTACAACACATTCAACACCTTACAACACATTTAGTACTTTAACACAAATTCAACACATTTAGCACTTTACAACAAATTCAACACTTTAGAACACATTTAGCACTTTACAACAACTTCAACACCGTACAACACATTTAGCAACTTTACAACAAATTCAACACCTTACAACACATTTAGAACTTTACAACAAATTCAACACCTTACAACAAATTCAAACACACCTTACAACACATTTAGCACTTTACAAAAAAAACACATTAACACCTTTAAACACATTTAGACACTTTACACAAATTCAACACATTTAGCACTTTACAACAAATTCAACACCTTACAACACATTTAGCACTTACAACAAAAATTCATCACCTTACAACACATTTAGCACTTTACATCACAAATTCAACACCTTACAACACATTTAGCACTTTACAACACATTCAACACCTTACAACACATTTAGCACTTTACAACAATTCAACACCTTACAACACATTTAGCACTTTACAACACATTCAACACCTTACAACACATTTAGCACTTTAACACAATTCAACACATTTAGCACTTTACAACAAATTCAACACTGTACAACACATTTAGCACTTTACAACAAATTCAACACCTTACAACACATTTAGCACTTTACAACAAATTCAACACCTTACAACAAATTCAACACCTTACAACACATTTAGGCACTTTCAACAAATTCAACCTTACAACAAATTCAAACACCTTACAACACATTTAGCACTTTACAACACATTCAACACCTTAAAACACATTTAGCACTTTAACACAAATTCAACACATTTAGCACTTTACAACAAATTCAACACCTTACAACACATTCAGCACCTTACAACAAATTCAACACCTTACAACACATTCAACACCTTACAACACATTTAGCACTTTACAACAATTCAACACCTTACAACACATTTAGCACTTTACAACACATTCAACACCTTACAACACATTTAGCACTTTACAACATTCAACCATTTGCACTTTACAACACATTCAACACTTTACAACACATTTCAGCACTTACAACACATTCAACACCTTACAACACATTTAGCACTTTACAACACATTCACCACCTTACAACACATTTAGCACTTTACAACACATTCAACACCTTACAACACATTTAGCACTTTACAACACATTCAACACCTTACAACACATTTAGCACTTTACAACACATTTAGCACCTTACAACACATTTAGCACTTTACAACACATTCAACACCTTACAACACATTTAGCACTTTACAACAAATTCAACACCTTACAACACATTTAGCACTTTACAACACAAATTCAACACCTTACAACACATTTAGCACTTTACAACACATTCAACACCTTTACAACACATTTAGCACTTTACAACATATTCAACACCTTACAACACATTTAGCACTTTACAACACATTCAACACCTTACAACACATTTAGCACTTTAACACAAATTCAACACATTTAGCACTTTACAACAAATTCAACACTGTACAACACATTTAGCACTTTACAACAAATTCAACACCGTACAACACATTTAGCACTTTACAACAAATTCAACACCTGTACAACAAATTCAACACCTTTACAACACATTTAGCACTTTACAACACATTTCAACACCTTACAACACATTCAACACCTTACAACACATTTAGCACTTTACAACACATTCACACCTTAAAACACATTTAGCACTTTAACACAAATTCAACACAATTTAGCACTTTACAACAAATTCAACACCTTACAACACATTTAGCACCTTACAACAAATTCAAACACCTTACAACACATTTAGCACTTTACAACAAATTCAAACACCTTACAACACATTCAGCACTCTTACAACAAATTCAACACCTTACAACACATTCAGCACTTTACAACACATTTCACCACCTTACAACACTATTTAGTAATTTAACACCTTACAACACATTTTGCACTTTACAACACATTTCAACACCTTAAAACACATTTAGCACTTTACACACAAATTCAACACATTTAGCACTTTACAACACATTCAACACCTTACAACACATTTAGCACCTTACAACATTTCAACACCTTACAACCACATTTAAGCACTTTGACACACATTCAACACCTCTACAACACATTCGCACCTTACAACACATTCAACACCTTACAACACATTTGGCACTTTACAACCACATTCAACACCTTACAACACATTTAGCACTTTAACACAATTCAACACATTTAGCACTTTACAACAAATTCAACACCTTACAACACATTTAGCACTTTACAACACATTCAACACCTTACAACACATTTAGCACTTTACAACATTTCAACACCTTACAACACATTTAGCACTTTACAACAACACCTACAACACCTTACAACAAATTCAACACCTTACAACACATTTAGCACTTTACAACACATTCAACACCTTACAACACATTTAGCACTTTAACACAAATTCACACATTTTAGCACTTTACAACAAATTCAACACTTAGAACACATTTAGCACTTTACAACAAATTCAACACCGTACAACAAATTTACAACACCTTACAACACATTTAGCACTTTACAACAAATTCAACACACCTTACAACAACACATTTAGCACTTTACAACACATTCAACACCTTCAAAACACCTTAACACAAATTCACATTTAGCACTTTACAACAAATTCAACACTAGAACACATTCAACACCTTACAACACATTTTAGCACTTTAACACAAATTTACATCACATTTAGGCACTTCAACACCAACACTTACAACACATTTAAGCACTTTACAACACAACATTCAACACATTTAAGCACTTTACAACACATTCTAACACCTTACAACACATTTCAACTTTAACACATTTAGCACTTTACAACAAATTCACACACACATTTAGCACTTTACAACAAATCCATTTAGCACTTTACAACAAATTCAACACCTTACAACAAATTCAACACCTTACAACACATTTAGCACTTTACAACAAATTCAACACCTTACAACAAATTCAACACCTTACAACACATTTAGCACTTTACAACACATTCAACACCTTAAAACACATTTAGCACTTTAACACAAATTCAACACATTTAGCACTTTACAACAAATTCAACACCTTACAACACATTTAGCACCTTACAACAAATTCAACACCTTACAACACATTTAGCACTTTACAACAAATTCAACACTTACAACACATTCAGCACCTTACACCAATTCAACACCTTACAACACATTTAGCCACTTTACAACACATTCAACACCTTACAACACATTTAGTACATTAACACAAAATTCAACAAATTTAGCACTTTACAACAAATTCAACACTTTAGAACACATTTAGCACTTTACAACAAATTCAACACCGTACAACACATTTAGCACTTTAAACAAATTCAACACCTACAACACATTTAGCACTTTACAACACATTCAACACCTTACAACAATTCAACGCACCTTACAACACATTTAGCACTTACAACACTTCCAAACACTTAAAACACATTTACACTTTAACAAAATTCAACACATTTAGCACTTTACAACAAATTCAACACCTTACAACACATTTAGCACTTACAACAAATTCATCACCTTACAACACATTTAGCACTTTAACACAGTATTCAACACCTTACAACACATTTAGCACCTTACAACAAATTCAACACCTTACAACACATTTAGCACTTTACAACACATTCAACACCTTACAACACATTTAGCACTTTACAACACATTCAACACCTTACAACACATTTAGCACTTTACAACAAATTCAACACCTTACAACACATTCAGCACCTTACAACAAATTCAACACCTTACAACACATTTAGCACTTTACAACAAATTCAACACCTTACAACACATTTAGCACTTTACAACACATTCAACACTTTACAACACATTTAGCACTTTACAACAAATTCAACACCTTACAACACATTTAGCACTTTACAACAAATTCAACACCTTACAACACATTTAGCACTTTAACACAAATTCAACACCTTACAACACATTCAGCACCTTACAACACATTCAACACCTTACAACACATTTAGCACTTTACAACACATTTAGCACTTTACAACAAATTCAACACCTTACAACACATGTAGCACTTTACAACACATTCAACACCTTACAACACATTTAGCACTTTACAACAAATTCAACACCTTACTACACATTTAGCACTTTACAACAAATTCAACACCTCACAACACATTCAGCACCTTACAACAAATTCAACACCTTACAACACATTTAGCACTTTACAACACATTCAACACCTTTACAACACATTTAGTACTTTACAACACAAATTCAACACATTTAGCACTTTACAACAAATTCAACACCTTACAACACATTTAGCACTTTACAACAAATTCAACACCTTACAACACATTTAGCACTTTACAACAAATTCAAACACCTTACAACACATTTAGCACTTTACAACACATTCAACACCTTACAACACATTCACACTTACACACATTTAGCACTTTACAACACATTCAACACCTTACAAACACATTTAGCACTTTACAAAAATTCATACCTTACAACACATTTAGCACTTTACAACAAATTCAACACCTTACAACACATTTAGCACTTTACAACACATTTAGCACTTTAATACACATTCAGCACTTTACAACACATTTAGCACTTTACAACACATTTAGCACCTTACAACACATTCAGCACTTTACAACACATTCAGCACTTTACAACACATTTAGCACTTTACAACACCTTACAACACATTCAGCACTTTACAACACTTTCAGCCCCTTACAACACATTCTTCTTACTTCATCTTCTTCACTTCTTCCTCTCTTCTTCCCCTTCTTCCTCTTCTTCCCCTTCTTCCTCTTCTTCCTCTTCTTCCCCTTCTTCCTCTTATTCCTCATCTTCCCCTTCTTCCTCTTCTTCCCCTTCTTCCCCTTCTTCCCCTTCTTCTTCTTCCTCCTCCTCTTCCTTCTTCTTCTTTCCTCTTCTTCCCTTTTCTTTCTTCTTCCTTCTTCTTCCCCTTCCTCTTCCTTCTTCATCCCTAACCCTTCCAACATCTATGCAGCCACTCACAATGGCTTCAGCCATTGTACCATTTCTAGTCTTCTTCTTCTTCTTCTTCTTCCACTTCCGCCAGATTTTGGCACTTTCAACTCTTCAACGCTTTCACCAAATTCAACAAATTACTACATCGTTACGACGGACCGGCTTCACCGTCCCCCCCCCCCCCCCCCCCCTCATTATTGCTATTACTTTTTACACTTCCACCTTTAGCACTTTTTCAGATATTAACAAAAAGTTCAAGCACTTTTTCCCATTGACTTACATTGGACCAGTACAACAGATTACTCCCCATACAACACATTACCACACTAACAATTCATTACCACAGATACAAAAAATTACATTACAGCATCTTAACAACACTTACAGAACCTTACAACACATTTAGCACTTTACAACAAATTCAACACCTTACAACACATTTAGCACTTTACAACAAATTCAACACCTTACAAACACATCTAGCACTTTACAACAAATTCAACACCTTACAACACATTTAGCACTTTACAACAAATTCTACACCTTACAACACATTTAGCACTTTATCAACACATTCAACACCTTACAACACATTTAACACTTTACAGCAAATTCAACACCTTACAACACATTTAGCACTTTACAACACATTCAACACCTTACAACACATTTAGCACTTTAACACAAATTCAACACATTTAGCACTTTACAACAAATTCAACACCTTACAACACATTTAGCACTTTACAACAAATTCAACACCTTACAACACATTTAGCACTTTAACACAAATTTCAACACCTTACAACACATTTAGCACTTTAACACAAATTCAACACCTTACAACACATTTAGCACTTTAACACGAATTCAACACTTTACAACACATTTAGCACTTTACAACACATTCAACACCTTACAACACATTTAGCACTTTACAACACATTCAACACTTTACAACACATTTAGCACTTTACAACACATTCAACACTTTACAACACATTCAGCACTTTACAACACATTCAACACCTTAACAACACATTTAGCACCTTACAACAAATTCAACACCTTACAACACATTTAGCACTTTACAACACATTCAACACCTTATAACACATTTAGCACCTTGCAACAATTCAACACCTTACAACACATCTAGCACTTTACAACAAATTCAACACTTACAACACATTTAGCACTTTACAACAAATTCAGCACTTTACAACACATTCAGCACTTTACAACACATTCAACACCTTACAACACATTTAGCACTTTACAACACATTCAACACCTTACAACACATTTAGCACTTTACAACAAATTCAACACCTTACAACACATTTAGCACTTTACAACACATTCAGCACTTTACAACACATTCAGCACTTTACAACACATTTAGCACTTTACAACAAATTCAACACCTTACAACACATTTAGCACTTTACAAACACTTTCAGCCCCCTTACAACACATTCTTCTTACTTCATCTTCTTCCCCTTCTTTATCTTCTTTCTCTTCTTCCCCTTCTTCCTCTTCTTCCCTTCTTCCTCTTCTTCCCCTTCTTCTTCTTCTTCCCCTTCTTCCCCCCAGCCTTCTTCTCCCCCTTCTTCCTCTTCTTCCCCTTCTTCTCCTCCTCCCCTTCCGTTCTTCTTTCCTCTTCTTCCCTTTTGTTTCTTCTTCTTTCTTCTTCCCCTTCCTCTTCCTTCTTCATCCCTAACCCTTCCAACATCTATGCAGCACTCACAATGGCTTCAGCCATTGTACCATTTCTAAGTTGAGTGGCTGCATAGACTATGCACCACTATATGCTCTCCTACTGTTTATTCTTCTCTTCTTCTTCTTCTTCTTCTTACACTTCCGCCAGATTTTGGCACTTTTCAACTCTTCAACGCTTTCACCAAATTCAACAAATTATACATCGTTACGACCGGCTTCACCGTCTCATTATTGCTATTACTTTTCACACTTCCACCTTTAGCACTTTTTCAGATATTAACAAAAGTTCAAGCACTTTTTCCCATAGACTTACATTGGACCAGTACAACAGATTACTCCCATACAACACATTACCACACTAACAATTCATCACCCACAGATACAATACATTACAACATCTTACAACACTTACAGCACCTTACAACACATTTAGCACCTTACAACAAATTCAACACCTTACAACACATTTAGCACTTTACAACAAATTCAACACATTTAGCACTTTACAACACATTCAACACCTTACAACACATTTAGCACTTTACAACACATTCAACACCTTACAACACATTTAGCACTTTAACACAAATTCAACACATTTAGCACTTTACAACAAATTCAACACCTTACAACACATTTAGCACTTTACACGACAAATTCAACACCTTAAACACATTTAGCACTTTACAACAAATTCAACACCTTACAACACATTTAGCACTTTACAACAAATTCAACACCTTACAACACATTTAGCACTTTAAAAACAAATTCAACACCTTACAACACATTTAGAACTTTACAACACAAATTAAACACATTTAGCACTTTACAACACATTCAACACCTTTAAAACACATTTAGCACTTTACAACAAATTCAACACCTTACAACACATTCAGCACTTACACACACATTTTAGCACTTACAACACATTTAGCACTTTACAACACTTACAGCACCTTATGACAACATATACAGCTCTTTCAACACCTTCCCAACACATTCATCATCCCTCACAACACATTACAGCACTTTACAACACTATTCAGAAACTTTACAACACATTATTCTTTACTTCATCTTCTTCACTACTTCTTCCCCTTCTTCCTCTTCTTCCTCTTCTTCCCCTTCTTCCCCTTCTTCCTCTTCTTCTTCCCCTTCTTCCCCTTCTTCTTCTTATTCTTCCCCTTCTTCCCCTTCTTCTTCTTTTCCTCCTCTTCCCCTTTCTTTCTTAATTCTTCTTCTTCTTCCTTCTTCTTCCCCTTCCTCTTCCTTCTTCATCTCTAACCCTTCCAACATCTATGCAGCCACTCACAAATGGCTTCAGCCATTGTACCATTTCTAGTTCTTCTTCTTCTTCTTCTTCTTCCACTTCCGCCAGATTTTGGCACTTTCAACTCTTCAACGCTTTCACCAAATTCAACAAATTATACATCGTTACGACCGGCTTCACCGTCTCATTATTGCTATTACTTTTCACACTTCCACCTTTAGCACTTTTTCAGCTATTAACAAAAGTTCAAGCACTTTTTCCCATTGACTTACATTGGACCAGTACAACAGATTACTCCCCATACAACACATTACCACACTAACAATTCATCACCACAGATACAATACATTAACAACATCTTACAACACATATTGCACCTTACAACACATTTAGCACTTTACAACAAATTCAACACCTTACAACACATTTAGCACTTTACAACAAATTCAACACCTTACAACACATTTAGCACTTTACAACAAATTCAACACCTTACAACACATTTAGCACTTTACAACACATTCAACACCTTACAACACATTTAGCACTTTACAGCAAATTCAACACCTTACAACACATTTAGCACTTTACAACAAATTCAACACCTTACAACACATTTAGCACTTTACAACAAATTCAACACCTTACAACACATTCAGCACTTGTACAACAAATTCAACACCTTACAACACATTTAGCACTTTACAACAAATTCAACACCTTACAACACATTCAACCTTACAACAAATTCAACACCTTACAACACATTTAGCACTTTACAACACATTCAACACCTTACAACACATTTAACACTTTACACAAATTCAACACCTTACAACACATTTAGCACTTTAACAAAAATTCAACACCTTACAACACATTCAGCACTTTACAACAAATTCAGCACTTTACAACAAATTCAACACCTTACAACACATTTAGCACTTTACAACAAATTCAACACCTTACAACACATTTAGCACTTTACAACAAATTCAACACCTTACAACACATTTAGCACTTTACAACACATTCAACACCTTACAACACATTTAGCACCTTACAACAAATTCAACACCTTACAACACATTTAGCACTTTACAACACATTCAACACCTTACAACACATTTAGCACTTTACAACAAATTCAACACCTTACAACACATTTAGCACCCTACAACACATTTAGCACCTTACAACACATTTAGCACCTTACAAAACAAATTCAACACCTTACAACACATTTAGCACTTTACAACAAATTAAACACCTTACAACACATTCAGCACCTTACAACACATTTAGCACTTTACAACAAATTCAACACCTTACAACACATTTAGCACTTTACAACACATTTAGCACTTTACAACACATTTAGCACTTTACAACACATTCAGCACTTTACAACACATTTAGCACTTTACAACACATTCAACACATTACAACACATTTAGCACTTTACAACACATTTAGCACTTTACAACACATTTAGCACTTTACAACACATTCAGCACTTTACAACACATTTAGCACTTTACAACACTTTTAGCACTTTACAACACTTTCAGCCCCTTACAACACATTCTTCTTACTTCCTCTTCTTCCCCTTCTTCCTCTTCTTCCTCTTCTTCTTCTTCCTCTTCTTCCCCTTCTTTCTCTTCTTCCTCTTCTTCCTCTTCTTCCCCTTCTTCCTCTTCTTCCCCTTCTTCCTCTTCTTCCCCTTCTTCTTCCCCTTCTTCTTCTTCCTTCCTCCTCTTTCCTTCTTCTTCTTTCCTCTTCTTCCCTTTTCTTTCTTCTTCCTTCTTCTTCCCTTCCTCTTCCTTCTTCATCCCTAACCCTTCCAACATCTATGCAGCCACTCACAATGGCTTCAGCCATTGTACATTTCTAGTTTGAGTGGCTGCATAGACTATGCAGCCATAATGCTATTCATTACTTCTTCTTCTTCTTCTTTCTTCTTCTTTCTTCTTCCACTTCCGCCAGATTTTGGCACTTTTCAACTCTTCAACGCTTTCACCAAATTCAACAAATTATACATCGTTACGACCGGCTTTCACCGTCTCATTATTGCTATTACTTTTCACACTTCCACCTTTAGCACTTTTTCAGATATTAACAAAAGTTCAAGCACTTTTTCCATTGACTTACATTGGACCAGTACAACAGATTACTTCCCATACAACACATTACCACACTACAATTCATTACCACAGATAACAATACATTACAGCATCTTACAAAACTTGCAGCACCTTACAACACATTTAGCACTTTACAACAAATTCAACACCTTACAACACATTTAGCACTTTACAACACATTCAACACCTTACAACACATTTAGCACCTTACAACAAATTCAACACCTTACAACACATTCAGCACCTTACAACAAATTCAACACCTTACAACACATTTAGCACTTTATAACACATTCAACACCTTACAACACATTTAGCACTTTACAACAAATTCTACACCTTACAACACTTATAGCACCTTACAACACATTTAGCACCTTACAACAAATTCAACACCTTACAACATATTTAGCACCTTACAACAAATTCAACACCTTACAACACATTTAGCACTTTACAACAAATTCAACACCTTACAACACATTTAGCACTTTACAACAAATTCAACACCTTACAACACATTTAGCACCTTACAACAAATTCAACACCTTACAACACATTTAGCACTTTACAACACATTCAACAACTTAAAACACATTTAGCACTTTACAACAAATTCAACACCTTACAACACATTTAGCACTTTACAACACATTCAACACCTTACAACACATTTAGCACTTTACAACAAATTCAACACCTTACAACACATTTAGCACTTTACACCACATTCAACACCTTACAACACATTTAGCACTTTACAACAAATTCAACACCTTACAACAAATTTAGCACTTTACAACAAATTCAAAACCTTACAACACATTTAGCACTTTACAACAAATTCAACACCTTACAACACATTTAGCAATTCTTTACAACACATTCAACACCTTACAAAACATTTATTCAATACCTTACAACACATTTAGCACTTTACAACAAATTCAACACCTTACAACACATTTAGCACTTTACAACACATTTAGCACTTGACATACACATTCAGCACTTTACAACACATTTAGCACCTTTACAACACATTCAGCACCTTACAACACATTCAGCACTTTACAACACATTCAGCACTTTACAACACATTTAGCACTTTACAACACCTTACAACACATTCAGCACTTTACAACACTTTCAGCCCCTTACAACACATTCTTCTTACTTCATCTTCTTCACTTCTTCCTCTTCTTCCCCTTCTTCCTCTTCTTCCCCTTCTTCCTCTTCTTCCCCTTCTTCCCCTTCTTCCTCTTCTTCCTCATCTTCCCCTTCTTCCTCTTCTTCCCCTTCTTCCCCTTCTTCTTCTTCTTCCCCTTCTTCCCCTTCTTCTTCTTCCTCCTCCTCTTCCTTCTTCTTCTTTCCTCTTCTTCCTTTTCTTTCTTCTTCCTTCTTCTTCCATTACAAAATATTCAACACCTTACAAACATTTAGCACTGTTACAAACACATTCAAACACCTTACAAACACATTTTCCACTTTAACACAAATTCAACAACCGTTTCAACCTCCCTGTAGCACTTTAACACAAATTACACACCTTACAAAACACATTTTGCACTTTACAAAAATTCAACACCTTACAACACATTTTAGCACTTGTACAACACATTCAACACCGACACCACATTTAGCACTGTAACACAATTCAAACACTTACAACACATTTAGACTGTTAACACAAATTCAACACCTTACCAACACATTTATGCACTTTAACACAAATTAAACACCGTACTAAACACATTTAGCACTTTTACAACAAATTTCGCACTTTACAACACATTCAGATTTTACAACACATTTAGCACTTTACAACACATTAAGCACACTTTACATACAAGTCAGCACTTTACATAACACATTTAGGCACTATACAACACATTAAGCACGTTACAGCATTCGCACTTTACAACACATTTAGCACCTACAACACATTTAGCACTTTACAACCAAATTCCACACCTTACAACACATTTAGCACTTTACAACAAATTCAACACTTACAAACATTTAGCACTTACAACAAATTCAACCTTTACAACACATTTCGCACCTTACAACAAATTCAACACCTTTACGAAACAAATTTAGCACTTTACCACTCATTCAACAACTTAAAACACTTGAGCACTTTACAACACTTTCAAACCTTACAACACATTTAGGCACTTTATACACATTCAACACCCTTACAACACATTTAGCACTATACAACATAATTTACACTTACAACACTTATAGCACCTTACAACACATTAGCACTTACAACAAATTCAAACACTTCAAAGTATTTAGCCACCTTACAACAAATTCAACACCTTACAAGAACATTAGCACCTTACAAATAAATTCAACTCCTTACAACACATTTGCACTTTACAACAAATTCAACACCTTACAACACATTTAGCACCTTACAACAAATTCAACACCTTACAACACTGTTAGCACTTACAACACATTCAACACCTTACAACCACATTTAACACTTTAACACAAATTCAAACATCATTACAAACATTTAGACTTTACAACAAATTAAAACAGCTAAAACACAGTTGAACACTTAACACAAATTCAAACACAATTACAACACATTTAAGCACTTTACAACAAAGTCAACAGGCTTACAACACATTTCGCACTTTCAACACATTCAACACCTTACAAACACCATTTAGCACTTTACCAAACATTCAATAACTTACAACACATTTAGCACTTTACAACTAATTTCAACCCCTTTCAACACATTTAGCACATTACACACATTCAACTCTTACAACACATTTAGCACTTTTGCCACAATTCAAAACCTTACAACAATTTAGCACTTTACAAACAAATTCAAACACTTTACAACACATTTAGCACTTTCCAAACAAATTCAACACCTTCCAACACATTTAGCACTTTACACAAATTCAAACACATTCTAGCACTTTACACCACATTTCAACACTTACAACAAATTCAACACTTTACATCACATTTAGCACTTTAAACATATTAAGCACTTTACAAACAATTCAGCACTTTACAAACAATCAGCCTTTACAACACATTTAGACTTTTACTACCACCTTACAACACATTCAGCACTTTACAACCACTTTCAGCCCCTTACAAACATTCTTCTTACTTCATCTTATTCACTTCTTCCTCTTCTTCCCCTTCTTCCTCTTCTTCCTCTTCCTTCCTCTTCTTCCCCTTCTTCCTTCTTCTTTCCCTTCTTCCTTTCTTCCCCTTCTTCCTCTTCTCCTCTTCTTCCTCTTCTTCCCCTTTCTTCCTCTTCTTCCTCTTCTTCCCTTCTCCTCTTCTTCCCTTCTTCTTCTTCCTCCTCCTCTTCCTTCTTCTTCTTTCCTTTCTTCCTTTTCTTTCTTCCTTCCTTCTTCCCCTTCCTCTTCCTTCTTCATCCTAACCCTTCCAACATCTATGCAGCCATCACAATGGCTTCAGGCCATGGTTACCATTTTAGTTGTGTGGCTGCATATTCTATGCAGCCACTCTATGCTCTCCTACGTTTATTCTTCTTCTTCTTCTTCCTTCTTCCACTTCCGCCAGATTTTGGCACTTTGCAACTCTTCAACGCTGTTCACCAAATTCAACCATATAATTACATTGTTACGACCGGCTTCACCGTCTCATTAATTGCTATTAAATTTTACACTTCCCCTTTAAGCACTTTTTCAGATATTTACAAAAGTTCAACGCACTTTTTCCCAACATTACATTGGACCTGTACAACAGATTTACTCCCCTTACCAACACATTACCTCACTAACAATTCATCACCACAGTTCACATACATTTACAACATCTTACTACACTTTCGCACCTTACAACACATTTAGCACTTTTACAACACATTAATACTCCTTTACTAACATTTAGCATTTTCAACAAATTCAACACCTTACACAACAATTAGCACTTTTACAACACATTCAACACCTTACCACACAATTTAGCTCTTTAAACCAAATTCAACACTTACAACACATTTAGCACTTTACACAAATTCAACACCTTACAACACTTTATCACTTTAACGCAAATTCAACACCGTACAAAACATTTAGCACTTTACAACCTAATTTCAAAACCCTTACAACACATTTAGCACCTTTCAAAACAAAATTTAACACCTTACAACACATTTGCACTTTACAACAAATTCTAAACACCTTTACAACAGATATAGCACTTTTAACCACAAATTTCAACATCTTACAACAATTTAGCACTTAACCAAAAATTCAACACTTACAACACATGTAGCACTTTAACACAAATTCAAAACCTTACAAAACATTTAGCACTTTACAACACATTCAACACGTACAACACATTTAGCACCTTCAACAAATTCAACACCTTACAACACATTAGCAAAAAACTTTACAACAAATTCAACACTTACAACACATTTAGCACTTTACAACACATCAACACCTAAAACACATTTAGCAACTTACAACAAAGTCAACACTTACAAGGACATTTAGACTTTACAAACAAACTTCAACACTTACAACACATTTAGCACGTTACAACAAATTCAACACCTTACAACACTTTAGCACTTTACACAAATTCAACATCTTACTAACACATTTAGCACTTACACACATCAACACTTACAACACATTTAGCACTTTACAAACAAATTCAACACCTTAACAAACACATTAAGCACACTTACAACAATATTCAACACCTTACAATCACATTTAGCACTTTACAACAAATTCAACATCTTACAACACATTTAGCAACTTACAACACATTCAACTTCCTTACAACACATTTAGCACTTTACAACACATTCAACACCTTAAAACACATTAAGCACCTTACGTCAAACTTCAAACATCTTTACAACACATTTAGCACTTTACAACACATTCAACACCTTAACAACAACATTTAGACCTTACAACAAATTCAAACACTTTACAACCGTTAACACTTTTCGCCCGTTACCCAAACACATTCTTTAATTTCATCTTCTTCATTCTTCCCTTCTTCCTCTTCTTCCTTTCTTCCCTTTTCCCTTCTTCCTCTCTTCACCTTCATCTCTTCTTCCCCTTCTTCCTTCTTTCTTCCCTGCTTCCTCTTCTTCCCTTTTTCCCTTCTTCCTCTTCTTCTTGCCCCTTCTTCTTCTTTCCTCTTCTTCCCTTTTCTATCTTCTTATTTCCTTCTTCTTCCCCTCCTCTTCCTTCTTCACCCATAAACCCTTCAACATCTATGCAGCACTCACAATGGCTACAGCCATTGTTACCATTTATAGTTGAGTGGCTGGCATAGACTATGAGCCCACCTACTATGCTCTCCTACTGTTTATTCTTCTTCTTCTTTTCTTCTTCTTCTTCTTCTTCTTTCTTTTCTTCTGCTTCTTCTTCCACTTTTTTTTTACGCCCAGTTTTGGCACTTTTCAACTCCTCAACGCTTGCCCAAATTCATACAAATTATACCTCGTACGACCGGCTTTCACCGGTCTCATTATTGCCTATTACTTTTTAAAACTTCACCTTTAGCACTTTTTCAAATATTAACAAACGTTCAAGACTTTTATCCATTGACTTACATTGGACCAGTACAAACAGATTACTCCCCATAACAACACATTACCACACTTAACAATTCAATTACACAGATACAAAACATTTCAGCATCTTACAAAACTTGCAGCCCCCCCCCCACCTTACAACACATTTAGCACTTTACAACAAATTCAACATCCTTACTAAAACAGTTAGCACTTTACATCACATTCAAACACCTACAACACATTTAGCACCTGACTACAAAGTTCATACACTTACAACAATTTCCGCCACCTTACAACGAAATCATCAACCTTACAACACATTTAGCACTGTATAACACATTCAATCACCTTAACAACACATTTAGCACTTTACAAACAAATTCTACACCTTACAACACTTATTGCACCTTACACACAGTTAGCAACCCTTACAACTAATTCAAACCTTACAACATATTAGCACCTAAACAAATTTCAACACCTTACAACACATTTAGCACTTTACAACATAATTCAACACCTTACAAACACATTTAGCACTTTACAACAATTCACACCTTACAACACCATTTGACCTTACAACTATCATCACCTAACAACTCATTTTGCCTCTTTACAAACATTCAACAACTTAAAACACATTTAGCACCTTCCAAACACATTTCAACACCTTACAAACACATTTTGCACTTTACACTACAAATTCAACACCTTACAACACATTTAGCATCTTTACAACAAAATTCCAACACCTTACAACCATTTAGACTTTAACACAATTAACACCTTACAACACATTTAGCACTTAACACAAATTCAACACCTACAACAATTTTAGCACTTTAAACAAGTTCAAAACCTTACAACACAGTTCGACTTTACAACAAATTCACACCTTACAACACATTTAGCACTTTACAACACATTCAACCCTTACAAACACCATTTAGCACTTACAAACATTCAATACCTTACAAACACATTTCGCACTTTACAACAAATTCACACACCTTACACACATTTAGCACTTTACATCATCTTTTAGCACTTGAATTCACAATTTCAGCACTTTACAACACATTTTAGCACTTACAACAATTCAGCCACCTTTACAAACAAATTCAGCACTTTAAACACATTTAAGCACTTTACAACACATTTAGCACTTTACAACACCTTAAACACATTCAGCACTTTACAAACTTTTCAGCCCTACACACATTCTTCTTACTTCATCTTCTTCACTTCTTCCTCTTTTTCCCTTCTTCCTCTTTTCCCCCCCCCCCCCCCCCCCCCCCCCTCCCCTTCTTCCTCTTTTTCCTCTTCTTCCCCTTCTTCCTCTTATTCTCATCTGCCCATTCCTTCCTTCTTCTTCCCCTTTTCCCCTTCTTCTTCTTCCCCTTTTCCCCTTCTTCTTCTTCCTCTCCTCTTCCTTCTCTTCTTTCCTCTTCTTCCCTTTTCTTTCTTCTTCCGTCTTCTTCCCTCTCCTCTTCCTTCTTCATCCCTAACCCTTCCACATCTATGCAGCCACTCAACAATGGCTTCTGCATTGTACCCATTTCTAGTTCGTCCTTCTTCTTCTCTTCCTCTTCCGCCAGATTTTGGCACTTTTCTAACTCTGAACGGCTTTCACCAAATTCAACAAATTTACACGTTACGACCGGCTTCACCGTCTCATTATTGCTTTACTTTTCACACTTCCACCTTTAGCACTGTTTCAGAATATTAACAAAAGTTCAAGCACTTTTTCCTTTGACTTAACATTGGACAGATACAACAGATTTACTCCCCATACAACACATTACCACACTAACCAATTCATTACCACAGATACAATTATCTTGCATACATCTTACAACAACTTATAGCACCTTACAACACATTTAGCACCTTACAACAAATTCTAAACATTTTGCACTTACAACAAAGTCAACAACCTTACAACACAGTTAGCACTTTACAATACAGTTTCGCACCTTACTACAAATTCACACCTTACTAAACACATTTGCACTTTACAACAAATTCAACACCTTACATCACATTTAGCACCGTTACAAATACATTTAGCACCTTACACAATTCAACACCAGTTAGCACGTACAACATTCATACACTTCAACACATTTTAAAACTTTACAGCAAAGGCAACATCCTTACAACAGATTCAAACCTTCAACACATTTTGCACTTTAACACGAATTCAAAACCTTACAACTCATTTAGCACTTTAACACGATCAACACCTTACAACACATTTAGCACTTTACACCAAATTTCAACACATTTAAACACTTTACAACAAATTAAACACCTTACAACACATTTTAGCACCTTACTAACAAATCTCAATACCTTACAACACATTTAGCACTGTACAACACATTCAACACCTGACAACAAATCACACCTTACAATACATGTAGCACCTTACAACACATTCATTGCTTACAACAAATTCAACACCTTACAAATCAACATTTAGCACTTTACACAATTTCAACACCTTATACACATTTTAGCACTTTACCACAAATTTCAACCCTGACTACACATTCAGCACCTGACATACAAAATTCAACACCTTACAACACATGTAGCACTTTACCAACAAATTCAACACCTTACAATATCACATTTAGCACTTCACAACACATTCAACACCTTACAACACAATTGCACCTTTACCAAAAACATTCAATACTTTACAACAATTCAATACCTTACAACACATTTAGCGACTTTACACAACCCATTCAGCTCTTTTACATACTTTCAGCACTTTTACAAACACAGTAAGCACTTTACACACCTTCAGCACTTTTACATACCTTCAGCCACTGTACAACACCTTCTGCACTTTACAACACCCATCTGCACGTTACAACACATTCAGCACTTTACAACGCATTTAGCAACTTACAACACATTTAACACTTTACAAACACCATTTTGCACTTTAACAACACATATTGCACTTTACACAGCACATTAAGCACGTTACAACACATTCAGCATCTTTAAATCACTTCAGCACTTTACAAACTCATTTAACACTTTACAACACATTCAGCACTTTTACAAACAATTTAAACACTTGACAACTACATTCAGCACTTTACAACACATTTTGCACTATACAAAAATTTAGCACTTTACAACACAGTAAGCTCGTTACAACACATTTCAGCACTGACAAACACATTCAGCACTTTTACAACACATTGAACACTTATACAACACATTCAGACTTTACAACACATTTAGCACTTTTACAACACATTAGACTTTACATCACCATCAGCATCCTTACAACAATTCAACACCTTACAAACACAATTAGCACTTACAACAATTCATCCATTTAGCACCTTACAACAAATTTAGCCTTACAACAAATTGACACCCTATCAAACACATTCAGCACCTTTAAACAAATTCCACACCTCCACATTTAGCCTCCAAATTCTCATACAATTTAGCACTTTACAAACCAATTAACACCTACATACCACATTTAGCACTTTACAACACCATTCAACACCTTACAACACATTTTAGCAACTTTACATCACATTCAGCACCTTACATCACATTTAGCACTTTACATCCATCAGCATTTACAACACATTCAGCCTCCCCTCCTCCTCCTCTTCACCCTGCCTCACAATCTGCCTCCAATCTGCTTCCTGCTGCCAAATGCCGCCACCAGTGCCTAGGTCCCGGGGGATTGTGCGCGCTCCAGCGCAGGAGCCTTTCCGATCTGAAGGCCGCACCGGGGCCTAGGGCGCCAAACCTCCTCCCAATAAAATACTCAACTTCCTGTTTTCTCGTCTCTCCAAATTGAAATGCGCATCTTCAAATGTGCGCAGATTACCTCGTAATTTACATACACGCCAAAAACCCCTCACAAGCTATTGACAAACCATCATAATCTATATTATTATATGACTTGGACCGTACGCGCGCTCTGATTGGCTGATTACCGGTCTGGTTTTCCCATCTCGGACTGTTACCATGACAATCTGTCCGCAGCGCGTATTACACAAAACGAAGTCGGACATGAGCATACTTCACAAATATCTCAAAAGCATTGGTAAAGACACAGACGAGAGTCATATAATAAAACATTTCTCCATACAGACCTCGCGCTCAGTTAATAAGCCGTTAGTATCATATGCTGCTAACATGTGAAAGTAGAATCACATGCTGCTAACATGTACAGCTGTATTACATGCTGCTAACATGTGGAGTAGTATCTCATGCTGCTAAAAAGTACATATGAACCCTTACAGGGAATTTACACTGTAGGCGTTAACAGCTCGTACGCGTTGACTGCGCGCATGTGTGCGTAACATTACTTGGCTGTATCTACACTGGCCGTGCGCGCAGGTCCACGGCTTCTGATGCTCTCCCTGTGTAGTCTATGGAGCAGTGTAGAGGACAGTACGGGCCAGAGGACTGATGTAGAGCAACACAAATCACATGCATGTGTTTGTCTTCATGGTCTCTGTGCGCTGGTCTGGCCAGACGCGAGACTTTATGAATGAAAAAAAAACGATGTCCAGAATCACTGTAAAACCTGCCAGTCCTCTTGCTAATGTTTAGATACTGTGTGTGTGTAGATGCAATCTAAAGCCAAGGGCTGCTAGAAAATTTTTCAATGGGAGACGCGTTTGCTGCGCACCAAAATTAGAAATCCATCCTAAATTAGGCGCAGCCTCGCTGCGTAATATGTCCGTCATACGCGCGTATAACGCTAGAAGTGTAAATATCATCATTGGTTAACATGGAAAAAAATTACGCACGTCTGCTGCGCGTATATACGCGTATGTGCTGTAACACGTCCTGTGTAAATTAGCAGTTACAGCTAATGACTTACTTCCCTAATGCGCTTTTTACTACTTATTTTATACTGTGTCTTTAATAAGAAAAAAATATTTCACTTTTAAAGTATAGAATTGTGCTCACTTAATAATCACTTGTCTTGTGCTGTGTGTTTCTCATTCCTACTGTTCTGTAACTTGTGTGATGCAACACTGAAAAATCCCCAATATGAGATTAATAAAGGTCTGTCCAGTGGGACGAATTTGACATATTTCTACACACAGTACATTACAGCAGTACACTGTGTACAATTGCAATGTCCATATAATTTCTGTTTCTCATTCTCTGCTGTGTTTTCCAGGAGTTATCGCTGCCTCTAGAGACCTGGGAGCAGCTCGTCCTGTCCAGGGCCAGAGGGTGGGCTATAATGGGCATAAGGAGTCTATGGAGAGCTCTACATTCTACCTTAGCTCTCTTCTCCCATCAGCCTCAGACCAGAACAGACGAATGCATTTAATAACACTGGAGCATATGAGGTCCAACAGTATGTGGGGATCCTTTAAAACACTATAAACTAATAATTGGGGACATACTGTGAAATACTGTATGTGTTAATATATTTTTACACCAAACTGATTAGCTCATTAAGTCCAGGTCACAGTCCATGTCACAGTCTGTCCCCTGTCCGCCAACAGCTCTTCTGCTTGAAGATTCATGGTTTGTTAAATTGATGGGGGGCCTGAGAGCTAAGTTATGCTCAGTGCCCCAAAAAGGCCAGCACCGACTCTGGTAAAGAAGAGGCGAAGGTTTATTTGACTGTATACTCTTAAAAAGACCTAACAAGAATATACACACATACTTCGAATTTTTTTATAGTATAGTGTCCTCAATCTCCTCTACACCTGTTTGCAAAGCAGACAAGCTTTTCCCGCTGATGGCTGTGATGTGAAATCAAAGCCAGCAGGCGTGTAGAGATCAGATTCAGAAGGGTCAACTGTCTCCACAAAGGCCTGACCTCTGACCACTGACCCAAATGTCTGGTGCAATGTCTGCTCCGCTCCATCCACGACAGACAAATATGAGCCTGAAGTAACTCAATCCGCAGGGCTCAATCTTTCCTGCACCAGCCATTATTTCTCTGCTTCTCTGGTCAAAGTTCAAACCCAATAAACTCAATCATGTCTGATCCCACTTTTTTGTTTCCCTGGATACATTTTCCCAATAGTTTCCGATGAAATAATAGCAGAAGTCAGTGTGCAGTACTGCCAACAAGCCAATTTGAGCATTACCGCGTCAGCAGAATCCCGGCCCGGCACTAAGTAGCACTTAATATTTAAAAAGTAAATAAAAATGAGAGCGCAGAGTGTTTTGGCTGCGTTTAGGGCCAGAGAGGACTCAGCAGGATTACACACACAAACATTCAGTGGGGCAGCTCCGAGAGAGACACACAAACATGCAGTAGGACAGCTGTCTGTGAGACTGGGACATGAACATAGTCAAAAATGGGTCATGAAGCTTTTTTCATACAACCTCTTTACAGACACACCTGGAGAAATTTTTTGCCTGAACCAAACAGCAAAAAATATATATATATATGAGGTTGGTTTTATCTTAATTTGAGTACATTCTGATTGTTGAACAAGATTTGCCAATGGGGCAAACCATTTAGTCTTATTTCAAAAGCTATTGCTTTTTTTATCATTCCAAGGGAGACCTTTCTTGTATCTGCGTAGGTTTCCTCCGGGTGCTCCGGTTTCCCCTACCACTAAAAACATGCACAACAATAGGTATGAATGTAAATGAGAGAGTGAATGGATGGTGTTGATTGGGGGCTGTTCCACCAGTGTGTTCGGCAACTCGCTTCCGTTATCACCATGTGTGGAATGATTGGAACAATATCTGAACTTTGGGTGACCTTGGTCTGTAAAATTACTTACTTACTACTTACTTACTTACTTTTAAAAAAATTATAATTGTGCTTGTCCCATTGGCAAATCTTGTGTCAAGGTAGTCAAAAAGTGCTGTTAAAATACATATTGCCAAATTTTAGTATTTTTTTTACTTCTTTTTCATTTTTTGCTGTGTAAACACAATCCTCACAACAGGCCACTCAAGCTGACACACACACATAAACACACTCACACACACACACAACCTGCCAATACAAGTTAAATATATAGATTTTTGTTTTATATTCAAGTATAGAGCTGTACTACACTTTCATATTCACTTGTATTGTGAGCTCCTCATTCTACTGTTCAGTAACTTGTGATGCAACACTGACATGTTCCCTCTATGGCATAAATACAGGATGCCTAATCTTCATCAGTCACAGCTGTGAGGATCTGAGTAGTGTTTCGTTTGTTTTGTGATAGTCAAGTATTTATACAGCTACATAACAAATAGACAGATCACAATATGAGTTACACTGTTATGGGACTTTAGGTTCTTTCTCTGGAGACTGAGGACAGAGACCATAGAGACTGAGGAGAGGAGACCAGATAGACTGAGGACAGAGAGACGTTGGATAGCTGCCTTCCCCTGGGACTCCCCGCTGACACAGTAATGGCCAGAGCCTGCCTCCTGACTGGTGCGGAACACTGGGGCAGAAGGGTCACTTCCGATCGATAGCGTGGTGACTGCTCGCTTCTCACTGTGATTTCAGACCATAGGAAATCCGATCTGAGCTTTGATATGATTACTGTCTGTATATCAGAAGGATGCTCCCGGGGGACAGCTCTTCAGGAAGTGAGCCATGGCGTTGTGAAAGAAAAGAAAAGGCAAGTTTATCTGTCTGTTCGTATATAATTCTGCGTTCAGATCAAACGCTTTTCGGCCGTCAAAATCGCGTCCAACGCATCGGACGCTTGTGACAGATTCTGACAGATGCTGTCACTGAGCGCCTCAAGCGCCTCCAGAACACTAGAGGGAAGAGAGTGTTTCGGGGCGGTGCTTCTGTGTTGCCAAAACCCAACTCAACCATGGATCTATTATACTCAACCCAGAACACAGCGGAGCGAAGGACACAGCGGCCGTGATGGAAGGTAAAAAGTTTAAAATACGCTTTATTTAGAACATGAAAGTTAATTCTAATAACATTTGAGGCAAGAAATACCCCCTTTATTGTCATATCAGAGGTCTGTTTGGTGATAAAATGTTTGGACTTTTCCTCCAGCTAACAGCGTGGGTCTTCCGGTGCTGAATCCGAGAACAGAGCGTCTAAACGCCGCGGGGACACATGTGATGATGTTTACAATCTTAATTCTGAAAACCCAAAGACGAGGCTTTTGTTACGGACTTTATGTTATAACAATTGTATTGGCAGTAATCATTCGTAAGTAATATTTTATGTAAACAAGTACACATTATATGCTATAAAAAAATATTATATATGATTGATATATTTGCTATTGCCCTCGTTTGTGCATCACTTAAAAGTAATTTGTATCAGGCCTAAATGTACCTGTGTTTGCTGATGAGAGAGGAGCATCCATATATAATAATAACGAACATCAGTAAAATGGAGTTGAACACGGGAGATGCCTGAAACTGCTCTTTTTGAAGTCTTGAAAAGCAACAGACTGTTACTAATATCAGATTAGAGTTCAATGTATTCAATTAGAAGTATAAGTACTGCTGACAAATATGTAGTTGTGTAAATAATACCTAACTTTTCATGACACATACAGTAAAGATGCTTTACACTTCAGACATAAAGAACAAAATCATAATGAAACCAACAAGTTTGATTTTATAGATGTTTTATGTCCAGATTTTTTCTCTATGAATCGCACACTGTAGAAGAGACTGCAGCTGTGTCAGAGGCAGACGCCCAGGACTCTGCTGATGCTCCTTCTGCTGCTGTTGCTGTTGCTCCTCCTCCTGCTGCTGCTGCTGTTGCTCCTCCTCCTGCTGCTGTTGCTCCTCCTCCTGCTGCTTCTGCTGTTGCTCCTCTTGCTTTGTCTTCAGAGATGCAGAGCCCACTGTCCTAACTATTCATGACTGATGATTAATTAAAAGATGTAAATATCATTTTGTTGTAGTTCATATTGTAATCTGCAATGAAGCAGGAGGTGATGGAGGTGAAGCTGGAGAAATGATGGCGTCTGATTTTGTTGCTGTCAGACAAAGTTAATTTCACCAGAAGTATCTGAAAAAGAAGAACACACAAACATCATACATTAAAGCACTGACACCACACTTACGATTCTGTTCACACTTCATATTCATGTAATAATTATTAGGGGTCTTGCTTTTTTCAATTTGCAATAAGCTGGTTAAAAATATAATACAGAAATCCTTCCTGTATTTAATATTAGAGGTACAAGCGTTCACAGCAGGAGAAACAGACGCTCTGAGGAGTAACAGAAGAATTAATATTGCAGCATCACTGGGGGAAAAACAATTAAAAGACGCGTGTTTCAGACCATGTGAGTCTCGTGCTATTCACGCGTGAAAGGCGACAAAACGAAATGGGACCTACTGTAGGTAAGACTCAGGTAAGACTTAGAATTACAACCTTAAGTTTAAAAACACAGCTTGTCAGTCAAGCTGCATATAAAGAGCCTTTAAGTATGGTAACAGCACTATCCTCTCCTCTATTCTACTTTTTTCTGTTTTTGTATGATATGTTGTAGTCTGTTAATTACTATTCATCTGCTGTCCCATGGTGTGAGGATGGGACCCCTGAATCTGTCCTCCTCCATCGGCTCCTGTTGCACTGTCTTCCCCCCTCCCAGACTCGTGGGACACAAGTCCGATGGGCAACCAGCCAATGCACTTCACGGCCACGATGACACTGGAGTTGTGCAATCACTCATGACTACATCATGAAATGAATAGTTGCAAATATGACCCATCAGGCTCCAGATCAGATCACTAGATTATGTAAACAGTGTTTTCCCCAATTCAAGCATAAATAAGATACAGTACAGACCAAAAGTTTGGACACACTTTCTCATTCAATGACTGTCCTTTCTTTTCATGACTATTGACTGTAGATTCACACCCAGACTGTGTTAGGGCTATTTGACCAATAAGGAGAGTGGTGGGGTGCTGGGCCAGATGACCTGGACTCCACAGTCACTGGACCTGAACCCAGTCTAGAAGGTGAGCTGGACCACAGAGTGAAGGCGAAAAAGCCAACAAGTGCTAAGCATCTCTGGGAACTCCTTCAAGACTGTTGGAAGTCCATTTCAGGTCACTACTTCTTGAAGCTCATCAAAAGAATGCCAAGACTGTGGGAAGCAGTAATCAGAGCAAAAGGTGGCTACTTTGAAGAACCTAGAATATAAGACATTTTCAATTGTTTCATACTTTTTTTTAGTACATACATAATTCCACGTGAGTTAATTAATAGTTTTGATGCCTTCAGTGTGAATCTACAATTTTCATAATCGCTTTATGAATGAGAAGGTGTATCCAAAATGTTGGTCTGTACTGTACATGACTAACACCTGAGAGTGTACATGACGAGGGACACAAGGGTAATGCGACCAGAAGCCGTGACTGCTTGATTTGGATGGGATGCCCCTTTAATCATATGTTGACAGAGGAAAAAGACCTGACTGTGTCTTTCTCTTAACTCTTGTTTTTGCATTTCTGCCACTCATTTTATCCCATTTCAAACTCATTTCACATCTCATAATTATGCAGATGTGCAGATATAGCAGCAGTTCCATTTGTGGTGTTAATCTCTTGTTTTCCTACGGTTGTGTTGGAGGCAGCTGATTGGCTCTGGCGCTGATTGCAAACCCACACAGATGATTTGATTCGCTCCACAGCCCTTGTAATCAGTGGCAACACTTTGGCCATGTAATGAGTCCACCAGGCTGACGTGAGCAGAGGTGGATTCAAGATACTTCAACAACAATATTCATCACAAAGTAATTATACACCTGTATGCTTCGCAAATGCAGTCAAAGTAAAGCTGACGGAAGAACAACACAAACACACAGGAGTCTGGGATTGAATCTGGGATTGAATGTTTGGATTACAAATCCAAACATGCTAAAATACGTTTTATTGAAATAAGCTACTGGGGCGTGTCCTATCTGCAACCAACTGATCCGACAGTTCAGAAAGTTTTATTACGGATACGGTTAAGGAAATTAGTTTTTTGCATTTGACCCATTCTCCATTGCCACTAGGGCCTCTATCATTCAATCAATCAATCAGTTTGCAACACTCAAAGCGACCAAAGTACTTTACAATAAAATCACAAAAAATCCATTAAAACATTCATACAATCAAAAAACATAAGTTGAAAAGCATTACAAAAGCAAAAAAAAGTGCCACCGCGCTAATCAGTGTTAAAGGCCAATCAAGTTTTGAGTCGTGACTTAAAAGGACAAAATAAATGAGCACATGAAAAATGTAAATGAGTTCCAGAGTCTCTAAGTTCAGCGACTGAGAAGGACCGATCACCTCAGTGTTTGCACCTGGTCCTGGGTACTTCCAAGAGGAGTTGGGTTTATGACCTCAATGGTCTGCCTGAGTCATGAACAGTTAAAAGCTCAGACAAGTACAGAGGGGTAAATTTTTTTAAATAAACTTGAAACGAAACTGGGAGCCAATGTAGTAAAAAAAGGGCCGGGGTGATGTGTTAACGTCTGGGTGTGTTTGTTAAAAAGTGTGCTGCAGCATTTTGCACCAACTGAAGACGATTAAAACCAGTTTAAAAAAGGATTTACCTTAGTTAAGATATGTAGCTGATAAAAACTTGACCTGACCACACTGTCAATCGGTTGCCAAAATTAAAAGAATGAAAAAAATAACACCAAGGTTACTGACCATTGCTTTAAAACAATGGTTAGTGGTCTCCACAGTGCAGAGCCCGGGGACCCATATCCAGATGTATATGCTTGGCTTGGTCAGTACCATTTCTTGCCAATTATAAGATAAGATAAAATAAGAATTTATTGATCTCACACTGGAGAAATGTACATGTCACATTTGGCATAGATAGAATCATTCAAAAGACAGAAGTATGCAAACCTATGTACACACAGAGAGCACACACAAACTTCAGTCCCTGAGGTCCTCAAACCGGACTCAATTGGGCTCCTGTGGCCCCCAAACCATATTCCCCCTGGTCCCTCTGGCCCCAAAACCAGACTTCCTCTGGCCCACGGTTGGGCCAAAACATTCTGTCAATGAAAACAATGAACAGAACCGTTGACAAAGGGCAGCCTTGGTGGAGGCCAAAAGGGCCAAAAGGGTGGAGGCAAAGGGCCCTGGAAAGCCTTTTCCAGATCAACAAAGCACATGTGGACTGAGGCAAACTGCCATAGTCCATTGATACCTTATAAAGGGGACAGAGCCGGTACAGTGTTCCTGGGACAGGATGAAAACCACACTGCTCCTCCTGAATCTGAGATTCGACTTGGAACACACAGTCATTACAGTATGACGCAGCACCAAACCATATGGTCAAAATGTGATAATTCGAGATTGTTTGAAACATCATAATAGAAAATGTTATTGGAAATTGTCTGAAATTTCCTCCTGTGTCTTCTCTCCACTCTTATCTCACATTCCTCGGCCAAGGCCATAATAACAAGGTCCCATCTACAACAACTCACACTATTCAGTCTCCAGCACGGATCCCTCACCCCCGCCTCCCTCTACCTATCCATCTTGCTCCCTCCCTCCCCTCCACTCCTCATTGTGTTTCCGACTCACCCCCTCCCTGAGTCGGCCACATTGGCCGGCTGTCGGAGGTGCTCATCCCGAGAAAAAAATGTGTGGTTCATACAAAGCACAATGTGTCTATCCAACTGTCTGTGAAACTGTATGTTATTGCTCTCTGCTGTTTATTCTACTGTTTGTCGCATGGCACCGTAAAGATGGCGCCGTGGCAAGAGCTCTGGTGTGTGTCGTCTTCTCTGTCTGGTGAATCTGAATCTGAATCTGAAAGATTTGTGAGATCTATTCTGTTTCACTTGTTGCTGTTTCTTCACTGAAGTTTGTTTATTAAACAATGGTTTCTTAGTTAAATGTCTGGTTCATTCATTTATGGAGAGTCTTTACTCTGGAGTAGCCTTTTATGCAACACTGCAAAAGGGAACCATTTTCTAAAGTTGTTCCTACATTTTTACGGACTTTCCCACAGGGATCAGGCTGAGGACAGGGTTAGAATCTGCAGCGTGCAAAGTGCTGAGCGCCGTGCTGGCAGTGCTCGAGTTTGTGTGCTCTGATTCGGAGCCAAAGTCTAATGAGGAGCAGAAAGGAGGCAGACTGGGGGGAGAAGAAGGCAGGGAGCTGGGGAAGAAGGCAAGAGGCTGGCCAGGGAGGTGGGGAAGAAGGCAGGAGACCTAACAGGAAGTGGAGGGGGGGGGGACTTTTGTAATTCAGTCATTGTTTTCTGACCATAAAAGATCTTTTAAGGAGAATACTGACATTGAGGACAACATACATGTACGTGCATCTCGTGTCTACACCATGGCTTTGTGTAAATTATGGGAAACTAGAGGACTACAAGAAGAAAGATGGACTACACTGTTTACTGAGAAAGAAATCACCTAATCTATTTTCGGCATCCCCAACATTAAATCCCCTGGATCATCAAATGGGTGTTCTTACAGTTAATTTATGAGATAAAACAGACCTCAAAACTTCCTGTGAATATGAATTCAGCTGCAATAACAGTGCCTTAAACCAAATAAAGAGCAAACACACATCACACCAGGGGATCCAAGGTCATCACTGTCCTTAGAGCCTTCTCCATCAGCCACTAATGGGCACACCTCGCAACACTTGGGCTACCCCTAATCCTTATAATCTTTTACATATTTATGGAACCACTCGCGGCCTCACAATATCAACAATAATTGTGTACAAACACCAAAACACTAACACGTAAAATCTTACTTTATGCTGATGATATTTTATTCTTAATGCAGAACCCAGTCCCCTCCTTCTGTGGATCGATGCATGCGATAAGTGAGTTAAAAGGTCTCAAGGTAGGTTGGAAAAACCTCTCTCTGATAACTCTCTCATACCACCACATATTACCTATTGTCCATGATCCCCATCCAAGCTTCCAATCCTTCAACATTCAACAGTATAATCTTTTTTGGAAGAATGAGCCAGCAGATATCAACCTGTACAGACTTTTTCAATTATAATTGATCAAATACAGTATATTTTAAAATGGACAATTAGTGGCCAATCAGAGCAGAACATTTTCTACCACTGAGGTATGATTGGAACCACCTAAGTGCGGGGCCGCAGATGCCAACATCATGCTTCAGGCGAGACAAGAGGACCGAATCATCCACAATGTTGAATGCAGTTGTTTAGATCAGGGATCTCAGAAACGCAGCCCCCGGGCTGTTATTTTGTGGCCTCCACCCTATTATGAGAGTTTAATGTTAGTGCGGCCCGTGAGTTTTATATGTAACGCGCTTGACAGCGTTGTGTGCGGAGCTGTAAGAATCTACCAATCACGGTGTGGAACATGGCTCTCGGGACCAGACATTGACGTCACATGTGCTTTCCACTAGACCTGCACACCAGTGCTTAATTTGCAGATGAGTTGATCCCGCTATTACTATATTTGTAGACTGTCTACGGTCACTCAGACATGCTCGGCAGGTTTAATAATGGAGCTGTTCAGAACTTTAGTAATGTATGGAGATATACAGGTAAATTGTCCCCAGGTAAATTGAGTTTGAGACCCCTGTGTTAGATGAAGAAGCACTAAATCAACAAGGCATTTAGCAACAGCAGTTGAATACTACATGCACTTACTGACAATCTGGCGTACTTCACACAGACCAGTCCTTCTACAATAGTGGGGCGCTCCTCTAGGGGGGCGTGGTGCAATGCCAGGGGTGTCAGGCGTGACTGTGGGGCACTTGCTGTTGTTTGCTGGACGTACTCAAACGGGATTCCGCATCCTCTGTGGCTGCAACATTCTGATCCCGGAGCAACTGAATGACAGTGGTTCCCGCCTCCAGCGGCTTGAGCCGCTTTGACAACAATGTGAGCGTGCATATTGTACCCAACACGGACCATACACACGTGCACAGGACCATTCTCTGCTTGATGCAAGTGTGCGTCTGTACCAAGCCCTGGTGATCCAAGATGGTGCCCTATTCGAATGAATGGCTTCTGCTCAGTAGGCGCATGGGACACAAGGACCAAAGGATTAATGGAACTCGCCTATATTTGGGCATCGTCTGGTCCTCCCGTGTCTGCACAGTGGTTGAGCTCCTGTGATGCGTTGAGCCAAATAGAGAAATACGCATGTGTGGCTCGGCAGCGCTTTGACGAATCAGAGCTGCTGATCAGAGCAGCCGTAGAGCGGAGGCTTTGTTGCATTAATATGTAGATTTATAGAAAACTGAAGTGAATAAGGAGAAAAAAAGTTCAGGATAACAAGGGACACTAAAATCCCCACAAAATCCTATCTTCATGAAAGCTGTAGGTTCTCTCTCAGCTTAGGTCATGCTGTTTTTATTTACATTGAGTTCTATGGGAATTTTTTCTGGGTAGCCCAAGTGAATTTATGTCGCTTTTCCACAGTAACAGTACGGTACGGCACGGCACGGCACAACCAAAGTGATACCAAAATGACGTGCGCTGACATGCTTGCAATACCACTCCGGCCCGATGGGGGTGGACCCAGAAGAAGACTTAGCCAATGCTAACGTATAGCATTTGCAGACCTCTCAAAAACGTCTTTACAGGATGGACCAAAAGTTGGCTCTTGGCCCAAAGTTCCGTTCCACATGTGTGTCAATGCTGAGGGAGGTGAATTTTTTGGTCCACTCTAGTTTACTCGCTGTGAATTTTTGAAGTCTCTTGTTCAAATGAATGGAGCTGCGCCGGCTGACGCATGCGCAGATGCAGTTTTTCACAAATTTCTTGTGGGCGGGACCAGTCGCGGCCATTTTGGATAGCTCCGGTAGAGCACAATTTTTGCCCCTTTAGTTTGAACGGCGGAGATAGGCCTGACTACTGTACGTCCGTTAATATTTACAGTCTATGGTGGCAGCTCTGATTGAAAGGAATCACATACCTCTCTCTCTTTTTCCTGACTAACTCCAGACAATCACTTTAACTCATTGTGTGCCATTGACGCACAAATACGTCAAAGTAAATAGTAACGTTGTTACTATTATTAATACGTCAATGGCAACATTTCTCTCTGAATGATTTGAAAACAGTTAGGTTCACACGTTGTGCCTCTTTTTTCTCAACTTTCTGGTGATTTCTGGTGATTTCAGTTAAACTTCCCTCTACTCGACGGAGGATTACAGGGCAAGGAAAAAGGCTATAAACAAAATTATTTTTGCTGAGGAAAGTAGACAGTCCATTCTTTTAGAATCTAGTGTCGGGTTTCAGATAGTCATAGTACACAATATTCTGTGGGTCTTTAAAAATCAGTAAAAACCATCAGAAACGGCAGGCAATATGGAAGTACCTATTCTGAAATGGGCTGGCAGTCAATGAGTTAAGTGTCCATGCCTTCCCTGTGTCTCCTCCCAAAGCACAACTAAAACTCGCAAAATTAAAGCTGTAGTACCTAAATTCTCAGTAAAGTAAAATGTTGTAAACAGAGCAAACCTCAATGGGCAATTTCTTTGCATACTTAAAGTAGTACTAGAATTTACCATGCTGCTATCCAGAATATATAACTACAATATGGGCTTATAATATTTCGGCTGTTCATTTAGACATGTTAAGATGAATTATGTTAAAACAAAAAAGCTGTGAACTCGCACTTTTTCACTTCCGCATAGAAACGCTAGGGGGAGCCCGAATGCAGCATATGACGTAGGTGAATGATCCATTGACTTGAATGCAATTCTTCCGATAAGTTTTTTTGATAACAGAACTCTCAAACCAATAATGACCGAAGCCCCAATGCAATCTGTTTGTAATTCAGGTGTGTAAAATAGTGCCATTACTCTGCAAGTACAACAAGCTATCAGCGCCTGTCACTACACTGTGCAGTTTATCTGCACACTTGTCTGTGTAGCGAAGCTAGCAGAGCTAGCCACGCTCAATAAACAACTACATATCTATCAATCAACTCCATTAAACGTCAATCGGACAATACAGTATACATATACATCCTTAAAACACATGCACGGACGATTTCAGAATTGGCTGTCAACGTTTTTAGGACAAAAATACTGTTTTAATGTTACAAAAAGCGATTGCGAAAAACCCGGAAGTTACCGTGAAACAACTAGCTAGCTTAGCTGTTACCACCCTTGCACGTCCCCGAGCTAACTATTTTATTTGCAGTCATTAAATACATTTCGAATTATAAGGGCTGTCTAATATTTGTTCAAATATATTAGAATTATTTTATTTATTTTAGAATTATATTCGAATTTTGAAGTTGAAGCACTGGTGTTAAGCAGCGCTGTAGAGGCTAGAGGACGCAGGCTGTCCGCTGCTTTTTCTGTGAGTGGAGGAGAACGAGCGTCCCGCTAAGACTCTACTCAGCACTTTTCACTGCTTGTAATTCTTACAAAGCTGAATCAATTACCTCAAGTTTTCAATTAAATGATGTATTATGATACAACTTGTATGTAGTAAAAAGCATTTTTATGAACTACTTAGAAAAAAAATCGGGTATAGCTTCTTTAATTTTGTGAGTTTTGGTTGCGAATAGGAAGGAAACACGGGGGAGACCTGCACTCGCAACAAGCTGGGGATGGTCCTGAACGCGTGTCAGTGGTTCTGTCCGCGCATCTACAGTGCCTTGTGAAAGTATTCGGCCCCCTTGAACCTTTCAACATTTCGCCACATTTCAGGCTTCAAACATAAAGATATTAAAATTACTATTTTTTGTCATGAATCAACAACAAGTGGGACACAATCGAGATGTGGAACGAAATGTATTGGATAATTTAAACTTTTTTAACAAACTAAAAACTGAAAAGTGGGGCGTGCAATATCATTCGGCCCCTTTACTTTCAGTGCAGCAAACTCACTCCAGAAGCTCAGTGAGGATCTTTGAATGATGCAATGTTGTCCTAAATGACTGATGATGATAAATAGAATGCACCTGTGTGTAATCAAGTCTCCGTATAAATGCACCTGCTCTTTGATAGTCTCAGGGTTCTGTTTAAAGCACAGAGAGAACCATGAAGACAAAGGAACACACCAGGCAGGTCCGAGATACTGTTGTGGAGAAGTTTAAAGCCGGATTTGGATACAAAAAGATTTCCCAAGCTTTAAACATCTCAAGAAGAACTGTGCAAGCAATTATATTGAAATGGAAAGAGTATCAGACCACTGCAAATCTACAGAGACCCGGCCGTCCCTCCAAACTTTCATCTCAAACAAGGAGAAGACTGATCAGAGATGCAGCCAAGAGGCCCATGATCACTCTGGATGAACTGCAGATAACTACAGATGAGGTGGGAGAGTCTGTCCATAGGACAACAATCAGTCGTGCACTGCACAAATCTGGCCTTTATGGAAGAGTGGCAAGAAGAAAGCCATTTCGTTTAAAGTTTGCCACAAGCCACCTGGGAGACACATCAAACATGTGGAAGAAGGTGCTCTGGTCAGATGAAACCAAAATCGAACTTTTTGGCCACAATGCAAAACGATATGTTTGGCGTAAAGGCAACACAGCTCATCACCCTGAACACACCATCCCCACTGTCAAACATGGTGGTGGCAGCATCATGGTTTGGGCCTGCTTTTCTTCAGCAGGGACAAGGAAGATGGCTAAAATTGATGGGAAGATGGATGGAGCCAAATACAGGACCATTCTGGAAGAAAACCTGTTGGAGTCTGCAAAAGACCTGAGACTGGGACGGAGATTTATCTTCCAACAGGACAATGATCCAAAACATAAAGCCAAATCTACAATGGAATGGTTCACAAATAGATGTAACCAGGTGTTAGAATGGACAAGTCAAAGTCCAGACCTGAATCCAATCGAGAATCTGTGGAAAGAGCTGAAGACTGCTGTTCACAAACGCTCTCCATCCAACCTCACTGAGCTCGAGCTGTTTTGCAAGGAAGAATGGGCAAGAATGTGCAAAACTGATAGACATACCCCAAGCGACTTGCAGTTGTAATTGCAGCAAAAGGTGGCGCTACAAAGTATTAGCGCAAGGGGGCCAAATAATATTGCACGCCCCACTTTTCAGTTTTTTATTTGTTAAAAAAGTTTAAATTATCCAATAAATTTTGTTCCACTTCACGATTGTGCCCCACTTGTTGTTGATTTTTGACAAATTTTTAAATTTTTATATCTTTATGTTTGAAGCCTGAAATGTGGCGAAATGTTGAAAGGTTCAAGGGGGCCGAATACTACATCCGACGGGTTTTCCCAGATCGCATCACATATTGTTCAAAGGTCCATTTACTTAAAACTAATATCAAACATATGTAGAAGCATTAATAACACACATGATTTGTTGTTATGTCTTTTAACATCTGCAAGCTTCAAGTAGATATAGTGACTCAAAAAGTGATCCAGGTTGGTATGGTTGAGGAAACCATAAAAGGTTTATCCTGAGGTTGCTGAGTGAGGACCACTGAGAACAGAACAAGGGATCACTTAGTTCCAGATGGCTTGGTGGACTGACCTGCAGGTTGCCACAGAAGGGGTAGATTCCCGTTTCGGAGAGGTGGTTGTCCGAATTGGGGTCAGGGTTGCGGGGGCGACTCCGTGGAGAGGGCAGGGTGGTGGTCTCAGGAGACATGGGCCACGCACCAACCTCTGTCCCGTTACCAAACGCCTGGATGGCATTCCCTGAACACAACACACACCAGGTCAGTCAGACACACACACACACACACACACACACACACACACACACACACACACACACACACACACACACACACACACACACACACACACACACACACACACACACACACACACACACACACACACACACACACACACACACACACACACACCTACTCGCTTAAGTCACTTTGGGGGTCGCAAACCTGCAACCCCTACTTAGGGGACCACCCTTTCTGAAACACATAGAGAGATTCTGGCAGGGCCATTTTGTCAATGTGACTGCTCATATACACAAAATCAACTCAGATTTTCCTTTTTCACAACTTTTGTCCCCTGAGTACAGAACCCTCACAATGGGGACAATGAATTTTAAAGTCACTTTTGAGGACAGCTACTATACACACACCCATAAATGTCATATTTGGGGTCGTAATTATACATAAACCCATAAATGTCATATTTGGGGTCTAAATTATACACAAACCCATAAATATCATATTTGGGGTCGTAATTATACACAAACCCATAAATGTCATATTTGGGGTCTAAATTATACACGAACCCATAAATGTCATATTTGGGGTCATCAATACATACAACAATTATCTTACATATACCAAAGTGGTCTCCCTCGAAAAGGATTCTTTTGGATCTCAAGTGACTTCCTCATTAAATAAAGGTTAACAGTGATCATGTAACAGATTCAATTAGGACATAAATGCAGATTTCACTTTTGTCAACTTTAATATGTCACAAAACAAAAGCTCAAAGTAGGGTAAAATGGTTCCATGCATACCTCAAGGCTTTGAAGAAATACTGACAAGGAAAATTGTAAACAATTCAATAAAGGGTCAAACATAAACAGTGGTTAGTGCAGCATAACTTTTGGCACTGGTCAACTGGTACTGTGAAAAAATAACAAATAAATCATCAACAAATATTATCTAGCTTAAGAGAAAACATTCCTAAATCAAATAATGACCGAAAGAACAACATGGATACAAGCAGTCAAAAAATAAGATCCTCAGGATCTGCAGGTGTGACCGACCACAGGCAATATAATGATTTTTTTTTCTTTTTTAGTCTCCCGCACCAAAGTACACCTGAGACTTTTTAGTGCATTATGAACCAACTCTGACTCTGAGGAGCACAGGGACAGGCCTCTTGCTGATGCCCAGAGTCAGAACTAAACATGGGGAGGCAGTATTTCAGATGTATGCAGCTAAAATATGGAACAGTGTTCCTACAAATGTGAGACAGGCTGTCGATACAACTATTAACATAGACAATATGAGATAAAACTTTTGGGGACATCTCCACACCCACATTCTGATGTGGTCTGATTGGGGACTATCATTTGCAACTACACTAGTCAAAATAGTGTTTGACTTTTAGTATTGTGACAACACTACACCAGATATGAGGGCATTCAAATACACCCAACATTATAGGGCTTCATGCAATCTGAACCCGAGCGGTGTTCAGTTGTTGGACTTCTGTGCTAGTCACAGTTTGTCCATCACGAACACCATGTTCGAGCACAAGGGTGTCCACCAGTGCACGTGGCACCAGGACACCCTAGGCCGGAGGTCGATGATTGACTTTGTTGTTGTATCATCTGACCTTCGACCGCGTGTCTCGGACACTCGGGTAAAGAGAGGGGCGGAGTTGTCAACCGATCACCACCTGGTTGTGAGTTGGATCTGCTGGCAGATCCAACTCATTCTGAGCACTGGAACCAGTGGACTCACTATTACTGGCAGTAGATATCTGTAGAAGAGAATTGCAATGCCTTGTTAAAGATATGAACTCGTTTGGAACATGTGATCATTGTTAAAGGAGACACTTACTTGAAGTTTGAGGTTGTCAGGATCACACATTGTGTGTCCAGTCATATCTGTGAGTTGCATCTAAAACATGGTAAAAACAGGATTTGTATTCATCAGGCAAGTTAGCCGGTCTGGAAAGCTTACTTTCAATGATTGACATTGGTCCAGTGGTTTGGACATCACGCTAACAATTTTGCGCACCGGGTTCGATACCGACCACAGGCAATAAAATGATTTATTTTTTATTTTTTAGTCTCCCGCACTAAAGTACACCTGAGTAGGGCTGGGACAACGCGTCAACGTAATCGGTGACGTCGACGCAAAAAATAAACACCGACGTATAATATGCGCGTCGGTGCGTCACACACAAAACAAAGATGGCGGCGAGCGGTAGCAATGCGAGTGCCGTGTTAGAGAAGTGCAAGCCGGTGTAACGCTGAGATACACTGCCTTGAAGAGATGCACAGCCTCAGCTGTTTATCATGTAATGCAAACCTGCGCATGCGCGTCTCACGGCAGCCGAAGCAAACCAAGATGGCGGACCGTGAATTTCTTTAAAAGTTAAAATACGAACGAATTCAGACACGAATGTCACTTTTAATGCAATTTGAGGCAAGATGTTGATGGTTCCGTTTTGTCACATGTGGGTTTTAAGAGTCAAAGTTTCGTGCAAAGTTCAGTCAACTGCTGTGAAACCACAAAGCTAATGTTTTCATAGCAGTCCGCGGCTGCTGACGTAGGCTGATGACTCGTCCTGTGGCAACTCTACAGCTTACAACTAGTCTGTCTTTCTTTGTATCAAACGGAATATTGGCGCCCGTAATAGCCCCTACATGTATTATTCACTGTCATGCCTGCCGTATATGGACATTTTTCAACATGTGTTCAATATCCTTAATGTGTTTAACTGTTGATTGATTCTCTGATCTGTGTTGGTGACTTCAATGTTGTTTTAAGTCCTCTGAGATGACTTCTACTGTATTCTTTCAGTAACTCTAAAAGAAAGGATGACTGGTTGACCTTTTTATTTGCTACACAATGCATTGTTTTTCTCTTGTACACTCTTACTTGAATTTTATTTTTGAATTTTGAGTTTAAGAAAAAGGTGAGTGGCAGAGTTTTGACTGTTATTTTTATATGAATGAAGAATTTAAGAGATGCACTTTAATTAATGGACTTCAGTAATATAGGCCTATGTGTCTTCAACTTAAATGTTAAACTCTGTTGGTTCAGGAAGGACGCCATGACAGGCTGATGGCTCCCACTGTTTTCGCTGGAAAAGCACTCTTTGTTTAGCTTAAAGCCTTCAAGTTTACATTGGTGTTTTCTTTTAGTTGCTCTACACAAGTATTTGGCTGAACTTTTTCATATTTTTATTGAATGCTAAGCATCAAATGTTTGTTTCAAGAATAATAAGATGCACTTTTTTCAGTAAGCTGTGTTTTCAAGGCTTTAAGGTTTTATGCTACCTCTAAGAATGTCTTATTTTTGAATTTTAAGAGCAAGCAATACATATTTTTTGTGAAGGAATTCATGTTTTTTTTCATTAAAATATTTAAATCAACATGTATACATCAATATTAGTCAATTAATGGGGAGATAATCGAGAATCGAATCGAATCGAAATCGAATCGAAGCGAAAAAAATAATCGTTAGATTAATCGATGCATCGAAAAAATAATCGCTAGATTAATCGTTTAAAAAATAATCGTTTATCCCAGCCCTACACCTGAGACTTTTTAGTGCATTATGAACCAACTCTGACTCTAAGGAGCACAGGGACAGGCCTCTTGCTGATGCCCAGAGTCAGAACTAAACATGGGGAGGCAGTATTTCAGATGTATGCAGCTAAAATATGGAACAGTGTTCCTACAAATGTGAGACAGGCTGTCGATACAACTTTTGGGGACATGTACACACCCACATTCTGATGTGGTCTGATTGGGGACTATCATTTGCAACTACACTAGATTACACTATTAACATAGACAATATGAGATACAACTTTTGGGGACATGTACACACCCACATTCTGATGTGGTCTGATTGGGGACTATCATTTGCAACTACACTAGTCAAAGTAATGTTTGACTTTTAGTATTGTGACAACACTACACCAGATAGGAGGGCATTCAAATACACCCAACATTATAGGGCTTCATGCAATAAATTCAGATCTTACCTCATTCTGAGCACTGGAACCAGTGGACTCACTATTACTGGCAGTAGATATCTGTAGAAGAGAATTGCAATGCCTTGTTAAAGATATGAACTCGTTTGGAACATGTGATCATTGTAAAAGGAGACTCTTACTTGAAGTTTGAGGTTGTCAGGATCACACATTGTGTGTCCAGTCATATCTGTGAGTTGCATCTAAAACATGGTAAAAACAGGATTTGTATTCATCAGCCACAATAACAGGTATGGAATATTTACTTCAGCAAGCAACAATGGCCTAGTGGTTTGTACATTGTGCTTACAATTTTGCACACCGGGTTCGATACTGACCACAGGCAATATAATGATTTTTTTTTCTTTTTTAGTGCATTATGAACCAACTCTGACTCTGAGGAGCACAGGGACAGGCCTCTTGCTGATGCCCAGAGTCAGAACTAAACATGGGGAGGCAGTATTTCAGATGTATGCAGCTAAAATATGGAACAGTGTTCCTACAAATGTGAGACAGGCTGTCGATACAACTTTTGGGGACATGTACACACCCACATTCTGATGTGGTCTGATTGGGGACTATCATTTGCAACTACACTAGATTACACTATTAACATAGACAATATGAGATACAACTTTTGGGGACATGTACACACCCACATTCTGATGTGGTCTGATTGGGGACTATCATTTGCAACTACACTAGTCAAAGTAATGTTTGACTTTTAGTATTGTGACAACACTACACCAGATAGGAGGGCATTCAAATACACCCAACATTATAGGGCTTCATGCAATAAATTCAGATCTTACCTCATTCTGAGCACTGGAACCAGTGGACTCACTATTACTGGCAGTAGATATCTGTAGAAGAGAATTGCAATGCCTTGTTAAAGATATGAACTCGTTTGGAACATGTGATCATTGTAAAAGGAGACTCTTACTTGAAGTTTGAGGTTGTCAGGATCATACATTGTGTGTCCAGTCATATCTGTGAGTTGCATCTAAAACATGGTAAAAACAGGATTTGTATTCATCAGCCACAGTAACAGGTATGGAATAGCTATTTCAGCAAGTAACGATGGCCTTTTGGTTTTGGATTTCAGATAGTCATGGTACACAATATTCTGTGGGTCTTGAAAATTCAGTAAAAATCATCAGAAACTGGCAATAATACCTACATTTTCCCTTTCATTAACAGCTCTTGTTGGTTGTACCCAAAAGAAGAAAGTTGTGAGCAAGTCAAACAGATTGAAGTACATTTGGTATGAATAACAATGTGTCATTACATTTGATAATCTCGTTTAAAGGAATAGTTCACCGTTTTTACATACTGACATATGTTCTTACCTTACCTTAGACTAGTTAATACATACCTGTCTGGTCTTAGTCCGTGCGCTCTGTCATGCAAACGGAGCAAAAACGGGAGCACAAATGCAGCCTCCTCTGTATATTTTGTAGCACCAAAAGGTAGCTCCCGCTAGAAGCTACCAAACTCTTCCAAGTGTTCCCTATTAAATGTATATAGTTACGTGACGTGTTACACTGCAAAGTATAGTAACACAGAAATGTAACAGTCGATTTTCTCAGCGGATAAAACGGGTACTATATTGTGAGGCGTAGTAATCTGAGTAGCGCTACGTCCGCGCACTAACTTCTCTCCGGAGACTTCTCTCTCGCTCACTTCCGTCAATAGAAGCAGCTTGAATTGTAGTGCACACAGCACTACAATTCAAGCGGCAATTCAGAGGCAGAGGCTGAGGATGTTGGGGCGGATACATCCATCTCCCTGGCTGAGGTCACCAAGGTGGTTGGTAGCCTCCATGGTGGCAAGGCTCCGGGTGTGGATGAGATCCGCCCTGATTATCTAAAGTCTCTGGATGTTGTAGGACTGTCTTGGCTGACACGTCTCTGCAACATCGCGTGGCGATCGGGGGCGGTGCCAATGGAGTGGCAGACCGGGGTGGTGGTCCCTCTCTACAAGAAGGGGGACCGGAGGGTGTGTTCCAATTATCGTGGGATCACACTCCTCAGCCTCCCCGGTAAGGTCTACTCCAAGGTACTGGAGAGGAGGCTACGGCCGATGGTCGAATCTCGGATCCAGGAGGAGCAGTGTGGTTTTCGTCCCGGTCGCGGAACACTGGACCAGCTCTATACTCTCCATCGGATACTCGAGGGTTCATGGGAGTTCGCCCAACCTGTCCACATGTGCTTTGTGGATTTGGAGAAGGCGTTCGACTGTGTTCCCCGGGGTGTCCTTTGGGGGGTTCTCCGGGAGTACGGGGTCGGGGGTCCTCTGCTGAGGGCCATCCGGTCCCTGTATGACCGGAGCCAGAGCTGTGTTCGCATTGCCGGCAGTAAGTCAGACCTGTTCCCGGTGAATGTTGGCCTCCGACAGGGCTGCCCTTTGTCACCGGTTCTGTTCACTGTATTTATGGACAGAATATCTAGGCGCAGCCAGGGGTCGGAGGGGGTCCGGTTCGGGGACCACAGGATTTCATCTCTGCTGTTTGCGGACAATGTTGTCCTGTTGGCTCCAACGAACCAGGACCTGCAGCATGCACTGGGACGGTTTGCAGCCGAGTGTGAAGCGGCTGGGATGAGAATCAGCACCTCCAAATCTGAGGCCATGGTGCTCGACCGGAAAAAGGTGCCCTGCCCTCTTCAGGTGGGTGGAGAGGTCCTTCCTCAAGTGGAGGAGTTCAAGTATCTCGGGGTCTTGTTCACGAGTGAGGGAAGAATGGAGCGTGAGATTGACAGGCGGATCGGTGCAGCGTGCGCAGTGATGCGGTCGCTGTATCGGACCGTTGTGGTAAAGAAGGAGCTGAGCCGAAAGGCAAAGCTCTCGATTTACCGGTCAATCTTCGTTCCCTCCCTCACCTATGGTCATGAGCTTTGGGTAATGACCGAAAGAACGAGATCGCGGATACAAGCGGTCGAAATGAGCTTCCTCCGCAGAGTGGCTGGGCGCTCCCTTAGAGATAGGGTGAGGAGCTCAGTCACACGGGAGGAGCTCGGAGTAGAGCCGCTGCTTCTCCACGTCGAGAGGAACCAGTTGAGGTGGCTCGGGCATCTGTTCCGGATGCCTCCTGGACGCCTCCCTGGGGAGGTGTTCCGGGCACGTCCCACCGGGAGGAGGCCCCGCGGAAGACCTAGGACACGCTGGAGGGACTATGTCTCTCAGCTGGCCTGGGAACGCCTTGGGGTCCCCCCGGACGAGCTGGAGGAAGTGTGTGTGGATAGGGAAGTCTGGGCGTCTCTGCTTAGACTGCTGCCCCCGCGACCCGGCAACGGATAAAGCGGAAGAAAATGGATGGATGGATGGAGGTATGTATTAACTAGTCTAAGGTAAGGTAAGAACATATGTCAGTATGTAAAAACGGTGAACTATTCCTTTAACTTCAATTGGAGTGGATTTGAAATAGAGTGTTGAAAATGCGATAAATCTTGAGTTAACTCACCATTACTATGCGATTAAGCAACTAAAAAAAAAAATCGTTTGACAGCCCTAGTTTTAATGTTTCCCTTCCTGAAGTAACAGCAAATAAGTGAGCTCTTCACGCTATTCTAAGATCCATCCTACATTTCAATAACCAATAATTTTAATAATCTTACCACCAAAGAGTATCTCTCCATTTAAAATCAAACAGAAATACTCCCTCTGAATTCTTGAATTGAGGTTTATCTTTTCTGACAAGAGAGCCACAGTACTCAAGGAGAAAATCTCCTTTTTGAAATCCATCCACAGCGAACACCCCCCGGCCTGTAAAACAGCATAAAAAGTGTAGGCCTCTATATCAAATTAAAAAAAAAACAATATAAATGTATGTATACCTTTGTATGAATTAATAAACTGTTGTTTCAGTCCAGCCTTGTCACTTTTTAATTTGACATATTCCACTGCTTCCTGTTGAAGACTAATTCGTTTTCTCCTCATTGCTGGCAATACTATTCCTTTTATTCTAGAAAGAAATTTCATGTTATTATGTATTTAGAGCGACCAATAAAAATGCACCGGTACTGTGCTATGAAATAATGAATACATAGTGAGGCTATTGCCATGTTCCTAGCTTAAGAGTACATGGTCACAAGTGAGCTATATTTTTCAAACTAAGAATTTAAATCTGATAAAGTTGTTTGGGGACATTACAGTTGCTATATATCCAACACATTATATTTTAGTCAATTTAGCAACACCAAAATATCTGTAATTTTGGCATCAAAACAGAGACATGATGTTTTCAATCAAATGGATGGTTTACAGTACCACAAAACAAATCATTTTGGTAACATGTATCATTAAAATCTATGAAAATAGTGAACATTGACCGATTTCTTACCTTGAAAGAGTGTTTCGAAAATTAATGCCGTGATGGGAAGTGAACCGTGTACTTTCCGCGCGAAAGGGAGCACATTTTCCCGCGTTCATTTCTGGCGCTCCCTTCCCTTTTGGGTGACTTTCAATAATCAGTCTAAATAAATCCATCTCTAGTAAAGTCTACTATCCATGAGAGGGGTTAGTGTAACAGAGCTACATACATTAATTCTGTGTTCTTAATCATTCGCCAAGGTTTTACACAAAAAACTCAATTTCCCATAAGCCTTTGCACACGGAAGTCAGCTAATAGCGTTTGTGGTTGTGGAGGTCAGAAACCTAGGTATTATTAATATAAAATATATATGTATAATACATGCATGGATGTAACGAGGTTTGGTGGATAAAACCCTTTTCTAATTATCTAAAATGCTTATTTCTTGATGGTTCCTGAATGTTGTGCCCCTCGACCCATAGGTGACATTACCACAAGACATCGGTAAGTGTTGCTATGTTATTGAATGGTACGTGCTTTACTTAACTCAGTGCTACCCAAAGTGGGGAATGGGGCGCAGAGCAATTGCAGGGTGGGCGCGGGACGAATGAATGAATGAACGAACGAAAATACATGCAGTTGGCGAAATGACATTAACATTGTCCGCTTGCCCAGAGCAACTAAAGGTTTGGGACGGACTATAGTGCGCTGTCTTGAACGGCATCAGCCGTTCTAACCCCGGGAACAACTGCGGTGTATTGTGTTGACAACTGCTCAGCGAACGCACATCTGAGCGCGGACCATAGACGTGTTCAAGACCATCCCCTGCGTCTCTCCCGCGTCTCCTCGTCTTCCCGCGTCTCCTCGTCTTCCCGCGTCTCCCCTGTGTCCCTCCTGCGTCTCCCCCCTCTCCTGTTTCCAACCGAAGCTCAACCAAAACTCACGAAATTAAAGCTTGGGTACCTAAATTTTTCTTCGCATAAATAATTCATTCATTTATGGAAAAAACAGTTGCGCTGTTGGCTGTACTGTATGTGGACTACTTTCAATGCTACTGTAGTGGGCCTTTTTTGATTCAAGTGGTTTTTCATCTGTTGTGGATATTGCATTTATTTTGTGAATATCTAAATAACTATACTAAACTCACTTGGTAGCACGCATTTGTGTTCTGGTGCCTGTAACGTATCTTGAATATAAAATAAGTTACATTTGGGTTAGGTTGAAGTTATTCTTGATTATTATACATTGTTTTCCTATGGAGATGATGGAATTTCATGTGGAGCAGTCAGACCTGTCTTGTTTCATTGCAACCATTGTTACCATGTAGACTACTCTGTGAAGTATTATATATTCAATATAGCATAGTATTGTTGATAATTGGTGTTATCTAAGCAACTTAAGGTACAAATAAACATCCAATCATCAAGTAGTATTTTGGCACTGGCTAGTTCAGTGCTAGTCAGACATATGCAGCATATGTTACATGTGGGAAATGTAAATTGAATCCTTCTTTAGTCATATTTTGTTTACAGGGTATATAACTAGCCACAGACCTCTATACACGCACCAACTACACCTCCCTTTGGGGACATGCAGTTCCATACACATCCACTAGGGGACGACATAGAGTTATACACAAATTGGGTGGGGGAAAAGTGGGGTCACACACACATACACAAAAAAAACTACAAAAGTCACTTTTTGGGACATTGAAGATTTTCAGGGAGAAATGCATTTCTGAGCTTAGAGATTCTATATTCAATGAAATCTAATTGGGTCTAATTGGGGACCATGATTTTGGTCCCCAATTGGAATTCGGTCCCCAAAATTGTCCTATGTAAAACACACACACACACACACACACACACACACACACACACACACACACACACACACACACACACACACACACACACACACACACACACACACACACACACACACACACCACACACACACACACACACACACACACACACACACACACACACACCACACCCCACACACACACACACACACACACACACACACTTGAGACGTTGTAAGGACATTTTTTCTAAAATCCCTTTAAACCAGACTGTACATAGGTATACGGGGACACTGGGTTCCCGTGGTGCTAGAGCCTCAAAAATCATATCAATGATCATGAAAAAAATCACAGAACCTATACACGGCTTAAAATTTAAAGATTTCCTTTGCTGCACTGAGATATAAAAAATGACTGTTTTCAAGACTTTTCAGGGGTTTGTAAAGACTTTTCAAAAACACGGTCTATAAGGACAGTGTGGTTTACAAGGTCAGTGATGTCATCATACACACACACACTATGTATAACCTGGTTTGAAAGGACACATGGTCTGTGAGGCCTGGTCCGCACACACATACACTGTGTATAACCTGGTTTGAAAGGACACATGGTCTGTGAGGCCTGGTCCGCACACACATACACTGTGTATAACCTGGTTTGAAAGGACACATGGTCTGTGAGGCCTGGTCCGCACACACATACACTGTGGAAAACCTGTTCTGAAAGGACACATGGTGTGTAAGGCCAGGTCAACACACACATACAGTGTGGATAACCTGTTCTGAAAGGACACATGGATAATGAGGCCAAAGAGACTGAGGCACATCATTATAATAATCAATAATCTATGGAGGATTGCTTTTTTAAGAGTTTGAATTGTCTCTGCAAACACGTGTAGAGCTTATTCTTCAGTCTACTGCCAAACTTTGTCATGTATTCCCTTGATACCTTCACTGAATTCCAGTTATTCCTAGTTTCAACTGGCTTCACCGTCTCTATCCTGCACTTAAATAGATGGTACATCTACAATCACTCCATTCTAAAAGAAAATGAGATCAAGCAACAAAAGGTTTACAGACATAACTGCTTCTTACCAACAGAGACGTGTCAATCACACACAAACTATATCTGTATCCACCAGAACTCAACTGCCAATCTGCAAGCATGCATCACATCTAGGGGTGGGCGATATGGACAAAAATAAATATCTTGATACTTTATACCCAACTCCCGATAACGACATTGTCACGATATCTTTAAAATAAAAAATGGTTACACAAAAAGATCTGCAATGTTTTGCTTGCCATGGAATCTATAGATAAGAGACAGTGTAGATCAAAAATGAAGCTTTTTATTTTCTGAAGTGCTACACACATCTTTGCAAAACATGCACTAACATATATTAACATTAAAAATCAGATTCAAGAAACACAGAAAAAACACATCCAAAAAGGCTCAATATTTACTGAAATGTACAAATAAAGCAGTGATTGGCTTTTTAGGCACACATTAGACCAATGGGCATCTTTCCTTCTCTAATTGTAATATGTATTGGAAAATAAAAAAGATAATACAATAAAGCATATCTTCAAATTGGCGTTCACAAAAATTATTGTCTACGATATATTTTGCCCACTCCTAATCACTTCCCCACCAGGTGTGTCACTGGTCTAAGGCGTGTCCAGGTGTGTCCACTGGTCTAAGGCGTGTCCAGGTGTGACACTGGTCTAAGGTGTGTCACTGGTCCATGGCGTGTCACTGGTCCGTGTTCAGGTCATCACGACCTAGTGCTTTATCCTAAAAAGAACATTCCATTGCACTTAGACATACTCATAGCTAAACATTCTACCACAGGGGGCAGTGAGAGGATGATAATGAAGAATGTAGATGGGGAAAAGCGAGGGTCTCGTCCACGTGTTCTTTGTCTGAACGGGGAGCAGGAGGAAGCCAGCAGGTCGGGTCCAGACGTGGGTTCCACACATGACATGGTCTAGAATGGTGCTGTGGCGGGGTGTCCAGGGAGCCCGAAAGTGGCTGCTGATGGAAGTTCTCGTCTCCGACAGCGGGAATGGATGCTGTCCTTGTGGATGTACAGACCCGAGGTGGTGGCGGGCGTAGGCCGTGCAAGAGACCGTACCAAAAGGGATGGTTGTTACAATGATTGCAAGGGGAACCAAGAGGAAGTCTGTGGGTCCGCGCTTTAGTTTTGTTGTGGTCAAAAGGGGGCGCGTCCGTGACGTCGTCCTTGCGCGCCTCCCTGGACATCCTTCACAACAGACATGTTATACTGGCAAAACACAGGATTAATACAGACATTCATATCGTTCATAATCATATACCGATACACAGTGCATTCACATCACAGACAACGCCACATACGAGTAGTGTCCGTAACGGTTATCAACATAATGTCATCGGGGAATGTCCGTTTCGAGTGTCCGCCTCGGGTGAGATAGTGTCCGGCATCCACTGGGGGGCGCCATAACGCCGTGGGTGAGTCGTTGATTGTCCAGGGACAGGAATGTCCCGGGAGTGAGAGCAGAGATGTGATCTTTTGATCTCTACAGGCAAACAGAGACAGAGATGTTTATTCCTGTGGCGATTTTATTGCTCTGTTTGACGCCTGTAATCCCCATGATCGATGGAAGTCCTCTGGTCGACCTCCGCGGTTCCTTTGAGGCAGCAGTGGGATGTCCCCCCTTTTGGTCAAATGTTTACATAGTCCAGGGCCTGGGCTGTTGTCCGGCCCTGTCTCTTATTTAACCTTACACCTCCATCAACCACGTCACCCCTGTCCTCCAACAGCTCCACTGGCTCCCCATCACTCACCGCATCCAATACAAAATCCTGCTCCTCGCATACAAAGCCATCCACAACCTTGCTCCTCCATACCTGACTGACCTCCTCCAGATCTCTACACCTGCCCGCTCCCTCCGCTCCTCCTCCTCTCTCCAGCTCCTGGTCCCTCCTGCCCGTCTCGTCATCATGGGGAGTAGAGCCTTCAGCCGCTCTTCTCCCCAGCTCTGGAACACTCTCCCCCTGACCTCTGTAACACCGACTCACTCACATTCTTCAAATCCACCCTCAAAACTCATCCGTTTAGACAAGCCTACTCACTAACATCATACTGTAACCACGCTCTCCTCTGTCCATGATGCTTTTAACTTTGTATTTTATCTGTTTTTAAAAATGTACTTATTTTACTTGTATGTAAGGCGACCTTGAGTGTCAAGAAAGGCGCCTAAGAAATAAAATGTATTATTGTTATTATTAAAACTTAAAAAAATATATATACAAAAAAAAAACTTCTGGTCAAAAGCCTACACTTGTATGGATCCAGGACATCATTAACCATTTTTATTATGCTTGTCAGAACACAAGCCCCAGAGAGGAGTTTATGGTCTGTATTAACATTACGCATGTATAAAGTCACCTGATAATGTCATTTTTTCTCTTTGTGTGGTGACATGATATAACTTTTTCACACATGCTGTAAATTCATGTATTCTTGTAGGACAACTTCGAAGCTCAAATCTTTTCAAAACCACATCCTTATGAATGCAGGGAAGAGCTTTGAGTTTACTTATGGCAAGAAGCTTGTACACTCCTCGCTGCAGTAGACTATAACCACCACAACCATCGCCCAGTGAACCATATGAACAGGAAAGGCCAAGTATCGTAAGTCTTACTTTATAGCTTTCACACTGTATCTTGATAATAAATAATTATATTATTTGTACTGGTGTCTACACTAATGATTTGTAGACATGAACGAGTCTACAGCAAAAAGTCTCAACGTTACACTGTGAAGGAGACTAAAGACTGCAGCTCTTGCCATTTGCAGTAAAACCACATTGGAAAAACTGTGCAAGACTACCCCAGTGTGCACCAGACAGAGGCGGGACACACCAGAGCTCTTGCCACGTTGCTATCTTTATGGCGCCATTCGAATGTTGTAGAATGTTTGGTAGATGTATGGACCTGTTGATAGACGTATGGACATCTATCAACATGTGTTCTACATTCTTTTTGTGTTTTAACTGTTGATTCTCTGATCTGTGTTGGTGATTCAATGGTTTTGTTAAGTCCTCTGAGACGACTTCTGATATAGGGCTACAGTATACAAGAATAAATGGTATTGTATTGTATTGTATCCCTGAAACACTGACCCCAGGGCCCTGTGTCTTCTGTCTGGCATCATCCCTCCTCCTGCAGCTGAACTGGAGCAGACACAACAGAGGACAGACAGTGATGATAATCAAATGGGAAAAAAGTCTCAAGGATATAAAATATTTTTCTTTCTTTTTCTAGGACTTGACATCTGGTCCCTGAACAGAGGCTGACAGCAATCAAAGATGGACACAGCACATTTATTTATATTATGTCAGATACACATATACACATTTTTGCCCAAGCATTGAAATAAAAGTAAGACTTATTTCTAAAATGGTGATGAGTTGCATTTTAGTTTTAGATTTCCCCACTTTAGGACAAATAAAGGGGGATTCTTTATAACCAACAGGTCCTGCTCTTCTCATTCTAGACTCTCCTCTGGCTGCTCCTCTTCCGCATCTTGCTGCTCCTCTTCCTCCTCTTCTGGCTGCTCGTCTGCCTCCTCCTCTCCCCCATTCAAAGTCACTGCTCTCAGAAACTACAGATTCAACTGGACTGGAGTCCTAGAAGGAAAAGCAAAAAGATTTACATGTCACTGTTCTGGAATGTATGTTTTGTACAAACTTCATCGATGTGAGCCATGAAAAAATATTTTGAGTTTACCAGAACAGTTGATCTTATAGTTTTATACCCACAGACAACTTGTGTAGTATTAGTAGCAGACAATAGTGTCAGTAACAACAGTAATTGTGCTATACCTACAAAACGGTAACGGTGGTAATAATGCTGTATTTTTTATGGAAATGATAATGTTGCTAATGTAAGCTTGTCTTGGCTGCAAAATAAGAGTGACTTCACGTTTTATGTTATGAGTAGTAAATATACTGCAAAAAGCTACATAAGATGATTTTGGCAGAAGCATTTCTACCTTTGGAATTGTATTATTACAGTTAGGCTTACGTTTAAACATTCAAAATATACAAGTGTTTTTGTTCCTCTTTCAAACGTCGTTCATTTGTGTGTTTTATAATTTGGCTTCAGGCTTTTCATGATTCACTTTGCACTATATTTGCTGAAGTATCACATCTTGGAATATATACACATTGATTTGGTCTAAATATCATACAAAACAGTAACATGTCTTACCTCTGTTGAAGTCATCCCCGCAAATCCTCAAATTATCGAGGACAGGACCATATCTGCTGTTGTTTCAGTTAAGTTCCTTGTGCACGCGCTTCTCTTTGAGGCTGCAGTTATACCTCTGGCCAAAGGGGGCTTCGCGAGCACAAAAATTGCATACTCCATATAGCCGCTTTAAGTTTTAATGTTACACAACTGTAACTGGTGAAATACAACAATATGAGTCTGAATTCAGGTTTTACTTGCCGTGGTTAGTGGACTTCCGGTCTAAGTAAGTAAGTAAGTCATCTTTATTTATATAGCGCCTTTCTCAGACCAGAGTCACAAAACACTTTCCAAATGTTATTTTTGGGCATTTGTCTCTCGCTCCACACAGATTAGAGTGAGGTCGCCAGTACAGGAGGCGCATGCCAGACCTATTGTACATGTTTTTAGTGGTAGGGGAAACTGGAGGAAACCTTTGCAGACATGGGGAGAACATGCAAACTCCACTCAGAAAGGTCTTGTTCCGACCGGGATTCAAACCCAGGACCTTCTTGCTGAGAAGCAAGTGCTATCCACTCAGCCACCGTGCCACTCATCCTAAATGCTCTGGACATCGGACGTTCAGACTCGTTTCTACAAAGGCCCATTAGTCTGTCAGGTTTAGAGGTTAATGAAGCGTCTCCGCTGATGACATCACATTAACAGGGTCCGGGGGTAACACACAGAGCAGGGCTGAGTTGACACTCACCTGCAGAGCTCTTTGATTACACACGCCTCTGTGCTGCGCTGTGGCCCGGAAGAATTTAAACACAATTATGAGCATGGCCTTCGTCAGAAGGCGACACCTTTTGGACCAAAACTATTGAATATCTGCTTCATTAGACAAAGTGCTTTCACGCTATAAACGTTTGGAAGAGCGAAAGTGGATCTTGGGAGGTCTGTCCGTGTGCTCAGAGCATTCTGGTCCTAAAACATAATCTTGAGAATACTCTTGTACTCTGACTTCTATAGCAAAATTTTTAAATACATATAATGTAAAATTACATGGATTTGTAGAATACATGGACAAACGGAGGAGATACGATTAATAAGCATGTGGACAGAAGAAATTTTAATCAAGTTTACGCAGTGGTGAGGAGCCAACTGCTGATGTTGGACTCTCCTGACCATCTGAAGAGCTTATTGCTGATGTTGGACTCTCTCCTGACCGTCACCACCTGAAGAGCCTCCTGCGGATGTTGAGTCTCTTCTGACCGACACCAGCTAAAGCAAAACTATGTGGGTAGGAGGTTTTAATAGGAGGTGGCAAAAACAGAGAAATAAGTTTGTCCAAATGTTCTTTTCCTGAGTTAAAAAAAAAGTTTTATAAATAAATCAGTTTCTCTATTCAGATTCAGATTCATTTATTTGCCATTTGCAGTAAAACCACATTGGAAAAACTGACGATCTGTACTGGGTTGCCTGAGACTCGGACGTCTGGTTCGGAACAGAAGTGGGACTTGAGAGACTTGGAGAAGAACTTTCCCTTACAGTGCCCATGGGGCTCTCTGGGAGGTTGTGTTCTACTCGGTTAGTGGGATCATTGATTCTGTCCCTTATTTCCTTACACTGTTCCTCATTTGCAAAATTGCAAAACATTTAGGAAAAAAAAAACATTCCGGTTCCTGCAGCAGCTTTGTCCGTCTGTCCGTCCGTGCCAGCGTGTGTGTGACCTCTGATGTACAGTTTAACCACATAAGCATGCCGTTTTCATGCATTTAGCTTAGATCTGGGTTCAATCTGGTGCAGTACTGGCACTATCCAAGTGCGGGTCACTCAAAATCAGAATAATTTTTATTGCCATGTAAGTAACAGGAAGTCACAGACTAGGAAATTGCTACTGAATGAGGGCTGTCTTGACCTGAGTGTTCAGCACTATTAGAATGATGTATTTATTTGATTGTGTAGATGGATGAGTTAATGCTGCTGGAGATTTATCTATCCATCCATCCATCCATCTACCCATCCATCTATCTATCTATCCTCTGAGACTAGTTTGTATTGTGGACTTACACAGGTGAACAAATTTTACCGTTGACGAGGAGGTACCAAAAACTGCAAAAGCAGGGTTCCCTTTGATCTGTCAGAGTTGTGAGGCGGTCTATTCTATTGAATACTGCTACTACTGTTTTTTTTTTAATGTTTTACAAACAATGTATAATGGCATATTTAATTATTTCTACTACCTTTGATCCCACCAGCTGTGAGTTGATAAGAATAAAGGAATTATGGAATGTCTTAATGCAATCTTGTGGAAACTGTAACCCACAGATCAAAATTGTCTCCAAGGAGTCACACCCACACGTTAAAGTTGAACGACTGCACATATGGGTTTCAATGGAGTCTGGAGAGATGAGGGGAAAACATACTGTATACAAGTAAATGACTTCTATTCCTGTCAGTATATGCCAATTTGATTTAATGGAAATGCCATTTTAAAATGTCAGATTGTGCTAATGGTACGGACGGACCTTTACATACTTTATGTAAGCCTTGTTTTTAATGCAGTAAAATCACACACAAAAGTGAGTAGAATGTGAAGCCATTAACTGACGATATAAGTGCTCTTGAACCTTTCAACATTTCGCCACATTTCAGGCTTCAAACATAAAGATATAAAAATTTAAAATGTTGTCAAAAACCAACAACAAGTGGGACACAATCGTGAAGTGGATCGAAATTTATTGGATAATTTAAACTTTTTGAACAAATAAAAAACTGAAAAGTGGGGCGTGCAATATTGCGCTTGCGCTAATACTTTGTAGCGCCACCTTTTGCTGCAATTACAGCTGCAAGTCGCTTGGAGTATGTCTCTATCAGTTTTGTCGAGAGACTGGAATTCTTGCCCATTCTTCCTTGAACTCAGTGAGGTTGGAGGGAGAGCGTTTGTGAACAGCAGTCTTCAGCTCTTTCCACAGATTCTCGATTGGATTCAGGTCTGGACTTTGACTTGGCCATTCTAACACCTGGATACGTCTATTTGTGAACCATTCCATTGTAGATTTGGCTTTATGTTTTGGATCATTGTCCTGTTGGAAGATAAATCTCCGTCCCAGTCTCAGGTCTTTTGCAGACTCCAACAGGTTTTCGTCCAGAATGGTCCTGTATTTGGCTCCATCCATCTTCCCATCAATTTTAGCCATCTTCCCGGTCCCTGCTGAAGAAAAGCAGGCCCAAACCATGATGCCGCCACCACCATGTTTGACAGTGGGGATGGTGTGTTCAGGGTGATGAGCTGTGTTGCTTTTACGCCAAACATATCGTTTTGCATTGTGGCCAAAAAGTTTGATTTTGGTTTCATCTGACCAGAGCACCTTCTTCCACATGTTTGGTGTGTCTCCCAGGTGGCTTGTGGCAAACTTTAAATGATACTTTTTATGGATATCTTTGAGAAATGGCTTTCTTCTTGCCACTCTTCCATAAAGGCCAGATTTGTGCAGTGCACGACTGATTGTTGTCCTATGGACAGACTCTCCCACCTCAGCTGTAGTTATCGGCAGTTCATCCAGAGTGATCATGGGCCTCTTGGCTGCATCTCTGATCAGTCTTCTCCTTGTTTGAGATGAAAGTTTGGAGGGACGGCTGGGTCTTGGTAGATTTGCAGTGGTCTGATACTCCTTCTATTTCAATATAATTGCTTGCACAGTGCTCCTTGAGATGTTTAAAGCTTGGGAAATCTTTTTGTATCCAAATCCGGCTTTAAACTTCTCCACAACAGTATCTCGGACCTGCCTGGTGTGTTCCTTTGTCTTCATGGTTCTCTCTGCGCTTTAAACAGAACCCTGAGAATAATATTGCACGCCCCACTTTTCAGTTTTTAAATTGTTAAAAAAGTTTGAATTATCCAATAAATTTCGTTCCACTTCACGATTGTGTCCCACTTGTTGTTGATTCATCACAAAAAATTAAAATTTTATATCTTTATGTTTGAAGCCTGAAATGTGGCAAAATGTTGAAAGGTTCAAGGGGGCCGAATACTTTCGCAAGACACTGTAAGTGTTCCTCAGAATAGAACACAGTGGAGCATGCATGACTATTGACAGCATGTGCTTGGCTCGGAACGTGTGCAGCATTCATGGCGTTTGTTTGTGAAAGATGAAAGGAGCTAAGCGGAGCTACCTGCAGATGTTACAGAAGAGAGCACGTGTGTTTGGTAATGATTTTCTGACATGAGAACACTGCTGTAAGAGAACACGCCTCTCAATGTAGTAAAGCAGAAAACAGGGAAAACCGTTCACTTCACACAAGTGTGACATTTTGCAGACCTGCTCTTCATGCTCTTCAAAGCAATGTTGTTCAGAAAAGGGTGGCGGTCTCGCAAAAAAGATGGCAGCCATCTTTCAAGGTGGCGGCCCTCTCAGGGTGAGATACATTGGGTGAGAGCATTATTGGAGAGTGTGCATATTCATATGGTAAATCCCTGCTATTAGGGTTAACACTGTAACACATTCATTATAACTAGTGGCAACAGTTAACGCAAACCCATTTTAACAGTGTCAAATATTTGCCTGAAAGTCTATTAAGACTGAAAGCCGTGTTATTGCGTGGCAAAAAAAACACGTTGGTCGTAACAAGCTATCTGAAATCAGCCTCGCACCATATGCGTGCTGCTGCGGAAAGTCCGGGTTCCAGGGCCCTTTGCTGTGACCGGAGACAAGCAGTGTTCTCATCGCCGGTTTTGGGACTATAGGCTCCAACAAACAAGGACCTTCAACACTCTCTGGGATGGTTTTCAGCAGAGTGTGAAGCGGCTGGGATGAAGATCAGCTCCAAATCTGCAGTGGATTGGTCGTTTCTCGGTCCTCTGTCTTCAGGTCCCGGTTTGTGCAGTAGGTGCACCGTTTGTGATATACTTCCACAGACCGAATGTAGAGGGCGGCACTGCGCCATGCTGTTGCACAGCCTGCTGTAAGTGTTTAGAAGGAGACAACAAGGACCACAACAAGAGAAGAGAATGTCGAGTATGTGGAACTGATGTGTGGATCTCACCGTCTGTCACCTTTTCTCATCTTCTCTCACCTTTTCCTCCCTTTCCCTAACAGTATTTAACCTTTTTCCTATCTCACTTTCACGATGTCAGACTATTTGTGTTTATGGAAATGAAAAAAGACTTGAATCCATGTCACTGTTTAAGTATGATTACAAGTTACTTCATTGTGTGATCTGTTGTGGTGGTGGTGTGCATCTCCTGCGCTAAAGCCCAGCTCTGAAATGTGGTGTTTGGAGCTGTTATTATTGGTACTGTTTGTCCTGTCTGAGACTTCTCTTATTATTTATAAAGCACCTCTGTTTTGTAAATGTGGGTGATTTTGTTCACACACAAATATGACTTTGCACGCTCCCCGTTGCTCTGTGATTTATAGATCTGTGTGCAAAGGGTAATAATCATTAATTAATACTGGGTTCCGTGGAGAGGGCGAGACCCTCTCCACGGAACCCAGAGGTCTCGGCACCTCCACCGCCTCAAAAGAACTCAACACGTCCACCTGCATCATCATCAGCAAAGGATCCAGCACCAGCAGCAGCAGTGGCTGCCACAGCGTCATCAGCGCCTTCAGCATCAGCACCACCAGCACCAGCTGTGGCTGCTGCATCATCTTCAGCAGCACCTTCCCCACCTACAGCTCCCGTGAAGCCCCCCCCATTGCTCCAGGCTACAGTCAGGCCTGCACTGGGGGCCTCTCAACCACCTCCGTCTCCACCAAAGACTCCCTCATCACCTTCCATGGACCCGGTTTGGGTCCCCCCGCTACATCCACTCCATCTAAGGAACATGAGGACGACCTTTCCCTGTGTTTTCCATCACTATTGGATTTACCGGAACACTCTGCAGGCATGATAAGATCGGCGATGAAGAATATTCCTCTCACACCCACTGTAGCCAGATCAAGAGTCCTATCTAACATTCATAACTTCTCCCCATACGTACCTCCAAAGCCACCTAGGGCGTCCAACTCAAATTCTCCCACAAAATCCACCCGTCCCTCAAATTCTAACTCGAATTCACCCGCAAAATCCACAGGTCCCTCCCCTAACCCCAAAACCCCAACCATTCCACCCCCCACCCCCCCCTCGTATCCCATCACCAAGAACCCCTCCACCTCCACTCCCCCCTCGTCTATCTCCCAACTCCTGCCCCTCCCCTAACACCCATCCACCTCCAACCCCCCCTCGTCCAACACCCAAGAACCACCCACCTCTCCATCCTCCTCCCTCCTCTCCCTAGGATGCACAGGGTCTCTGCTTCGCAGCCACAGGCAGTCTAGTTAGAGGAGAGACCCGGCTGGGGCCCTGTCATGAAGCCACCTGTGCCATTCCCTTAGTGATAACACAAAGAATACATTACAGAAAGACATCTGGAGTTAATCAGTCTAATCTGGAAAATCTAATTCTTGTTCCGTGTAAGAATCAGCCGACCACAACCGCTGATACTGAAACTTTGAAACTTGCTATGCTAAATGTCAGATCTCTTTCTAACAAGTCTTTTTTAATCAATAATTTTATTTGTTCTTATAATCTTGATCTTATGTTCATGGCTGAAACTTGGCTTGACCAAAATACAGAAAATGCAGTTTTAATAGAAGCATCACCACCAAATTTCAAGTTTGAATCTGAAATACGGGAAAACAAAAAAGGAGGAGGCTTAGCTGCCATTTTTAGAGACCACTTTGTCTCCCATAGAATGTCTCTTGGGAAGTTTCCGTCTTTTGAATATGTGTCTTTTAAAATACAACAAAAACAATCTCCCTAAATACTCTTCATAGTTCTATACAAGCCACCGCAGTCATGTCACAGTTTTATTGATAATTTTACCGAGTTGCTTTCAGTTGTATGCACAGATTTTGATAGTTTAGTTATTACAGGTGATTTTAATATTCATGTGGATAATGTTGATGCCAGAAATGCAAAAGAGCTGAGTTCTTTACTTGATACCTTTGGTCTCACTCAGCACGTGAGTGGCCCCACCCACAGCAGAGGGCACACTCTAGACCTGTTAGTTACAAAGGGGGTGAATATTTCAAATATAAGCGTGGTCGATGTTGCTCTTTCGGATCATTTCTGTGTATTTTTTGACATGTGTTTCGCTAACAAACCACCAGTGGACTCTGCAACTGTTCGAAGAAGACACATAAATGAAAATACGAGTGAACTATTTATGGGAATGATAAACTTTGAAAATGCATCGTATTCTACTGTAGATGAACTGTTTAACTCTGTCACCTCTAGTGTTTTGAATGTTCTGGATACCGTTGCCCCTGTGAAGGTTAAAATAGTGAAAAATAAGCAGAAGGCGCCGTGGGCTAAAGCAGACTCGGTCAGAGCACTGAAGAGAAAGTGCCGGAGGGTCGAGCGGAAGTGGCGCAAGTCCAACCTCCAGGTAGATTACAAGATATTCAAAGATAAGTTGTGCGAGTTTAACCGGGTGCTACGTTGTACGAGAGAAAGGTATTTTTCTGAAATGATTGAAGGCTGCAGCAACAATCTGCGTGTTCTGTTTTCAACAGTTAATATATTAACAAACCCCCCTGTTCAGATGCCATTAGAGCTAACTTCCAAACGTAAATGCAATGAGTTTGCACACTTTTTCAATGACAAGGTTCAAGGCATCAAAAACGCCATTGTCTCCAATCCACAGATAACCATCCAACAGCCAGAAAGGCTCTCTGAGCTAACTTACTTTGCACCTGTAGATGATAAAAATGTCCAAGAAATAATCTCCAGTTTGAGCTCCTCCACATGCAGCCTGGATGTACTACCCACTAGATTTCTGAAGTCTGTTCTGGGCAGTCTGTTACCTTCACTCACACAGATAGTAAACATGTCCCTTCATTCTGGAATATTCCCAAAGGCCCTGAAAACGGCAGTCATCAGGCCCCTGCTAAAAAAGAGCAGCCTGGATGCTACGGTACTTAACAACTATCGTCCCATCTCAAATCTGCCATTTATGGGGAAAGTCCTTGAAAAAGTTGTCTACCTACAGCTTACTAGATTTCTTATAATTAACAACTCATTTGATATGTTTCAGTCCGGCTTTAGACCCCACCACAGCACTGAGACTGCTCTTGTCAAGGTTACAAACGATATCCGGCTGAACACTGACGCAGGCAAAGTCTCATGCTTAATCTTGTTAGATCTAAGTGCTGCCTTTGACACCGTCGACCATGAGATCCTCTTACAGAGACAAGAGGACTGGGTTGGAGTCGCTGGCACCGCCCTAAGTTGGTTTAGGTCTTACCTTGAAGACAGGAAGTACTTTGTGGAGATTGGAGACTGTGTCTCAGATCATATGGCCCTGACCTGTGGAGTACCACAGGGGTCGATCCTGGGACCTATTCAGTTCAATTTTTACATGTTGCCGTTAGGTCAGTTAATACGCAGAAACAAAGTGTCCTATCATAACTATGCAGACGACACTCAGATCTATGTCTCACTGACTGCAGGAGAACATGGACCAGTGGACTCACTCCTTCACTGTATCCAACAGATCAGTGAGTGGATGCAAAACAACTTCCTTCAGCTAAACGCAGACAAAACTGAAATGATTGTCTTTGGTCCCCAGAAACAAAGAGAGAGCGTCATCTGTCACCTACAGTCTCTCTCCCTAAAACCTTCAAACAAGGTCAGAAATCTAGGGGTAATGCTGGACTCAGACTTAAATTTTAATAGCCACATCAAATCAGTAACATCAGCAGCTTTTTACCATCTAAAAAACATTGCCAGGATCAAAAACATAGTGTCTAAAGCAGACTTGGAGATTCTTATCCATGCATTTGTCTCCAGTAGGTTAGACTACTGCAATGGCCTGCTCACAGGTCTGTCCAAACAGGCTGTAAAACAGCTGCAGTACATTCAAAATGCAGCAGCTCGAGTCCTGACTAGAACCAGGAAGTACGACCACATTAGTCCGGTCCTCAGGTCCCTGCACTGGCTTCCTGTGGCTCAGAGAATAGACTTTAAAACAGCTCTGCTTGTGTACAAATCTCTCCATGGCCTCGCACCAAACTATTAGTGACATGTTAGTCCCATATGAACCAGCCCGGACTCTGAGGAGCACAGGGACTGGACTCCTGTTAGTGCCCAGAGTCAGAACTAAACATGGGGAGGCTGCTTTTCAGATTCATGCTGCTAAAATCTGGAACAGTCTTCCTGAAGATGTGAGACAGGCCTCCTCTCTGACAATGTTTAAAACCAGGTTAAAGACGGTTCTGTTTAGCTGTGCATACAACTGAGGGATTTTATATTTTTATCTTTTTTTTTTTAATGTACTGTGATTATTTATGATTTTAATGCTTTCTTGTTCTGTTCAGCACTTTGAGTTGCCTTGTGTATGAATTGTGCTATACAAATAAACTTGCCTTGCCTTGCCATAAACATTAAGATTACGTCATGTAAAGTGGAGAAACTTGCGTACCAGGCTGTAGTGCTGATTAGAAATACGTGACCATGTTTTGAGCAAGGACCCTTCACAACGCACGAGGAGAAGCAGGGGCGCGCACAGTGCCCGCTCCTCAGAATACACGCCTTGCATATTTTTAGTCGCGCAGTGACGCAGCTCCATACACACACAGCACTTGCATCTAAACATGTCTGTGGCATATACATTTATTTGGTTGAAATTTGGGTGCCACAGACATGGGCAGATTCCAAATGGCCGCGGGCAGCCTCTCCCGCAAGAAAATGTGTAAAAGAGTGCATTCAAAAGTCCACAGTGGCTAAACTAAAAAACTTACTCCCCTCAGCATAGACAGGCATCCTGAACGCAGTGTTGAGCTGACTTTTGGACCATCATACAACATGTTTTTAAAGAGGCATTGGGTGATGCTCATGTACCTTTTTGAACCGGTACCCACCCCCACCGGTCCCTGTACGCTCAGCTGGTGTGTACTACCCGTTAATGTTTTTACATCGGATTGTGTTCACGTTCCCCATGGAATGGAGGACACACTCCTCACTGCGAGGGTTTGTTGGGGTAAGAGACATGCTAACATCAGCATTTAAAATGGTGTCAATAGTTGAGAAGAGGACTTTAGGATTATATTTTTGTAGTTTTGGATGATTAATTTTGAGTAGTTGTTCCTATGGTTTTTGTTGGTAAGTTATAAATTCAATATTTGATTGTCGGTTTGTCATCCTGCACTCTCTTTTCATTCTCTGTGCTTCTTTACAGGGGTGTGGCGTTTTTCTTGATAGTTTTGTTTTAAAAAGACACCTTTTCTCCTTTTTGGTATATCGTGGTCTTTTTTGTGTTACATACGTCAAATTTATTGATAATAATCATCACGACAGTCCTTTTTGTTAGACACTATCTGTCCAACAGACCCTCCTGCATCAGCACTGGAAAAAGTCATAAGAAAAAAAAAACAATGGGAAAAAAAGTGAGAAACCTCGGAGAGATCCGCAAATGTGATGCGATCTGGGAAAACCCATCACATGGTGAAATTTGACCATCTTAAAGGTGCTTTCAATCTCTTTTCAAATCTGTTTTCCTTTTTTTCATAGCAGGTCTGTAACAAAAGTTATCATTATCTGAAGTCAGCGTATTCACAAGGTTTTATGAAACAGAATTCTGAGGAAAACAGGTTTAAAGTTAGACATTCTAAATAGAATCACCACAATCAAATATAACATGTTACATTTCAATTACTCTGTTATGGCACACACTTATTTTAGTCACTATGTTGTAAAAGATAAAAAATGTTACTTTGGCACCAATTAAACACACAACACACATGAATTAGATGAAAATCAAAAATGAACTGAATTTGTTTTATGAAACTTTTCTAACTCTTCTTTTTTAGTTTCTTTCTCTTCATAAGTTACTGAACATTAGATATGTATTAGACAATGCCAGTATTATTCTATCCAATCATGCAGTATAAATATCCACAACCACCAAGCATTTTTAATGCAAAAAGAAAATTACGTACCCGAGCTTTAATTTCGTGAGCGCATAGGAGACACGGGGGAGACCTGCACTTGCAACAAGTTGGGGATTGTCTGAACGCGTGTCAATTGTTCTGTCCGCGTATGGACCTGTCATAAGAGTGTCTATGGTCCTGTACAACTGTCTATGATCCGCGTATGGTCCTGTTCGCGTGTTTATGGTCCTGTTCACATGTTTATTGTCCTGTCTATGGTCCTGTCCGCCTGTCTACGGTCCGCGCTCTGAGCCCCGTTACAGCAGTGCTCTCACTGAGCTGTCAAAGCGGCTGTCACACAGCGGCCGCAGCTGCTCCCGGGGTCAGAGCGGAGGATGTAACGTAACGTTCGGTTTATCAACACATATCGCAATTTTTAATGTATAAAACTAGTGAATTTCACCTAGATATTTTCAGAAATTAAAGACAAGACGTTATATAATAATTATTTAATGAAAACACAATTTAGCCAAAAAAATGACACTTGACCTATTTTCACTGTTTACTCGGAACGTGCTAGGGGTTTCCGACGGGTTTTCCCAGATCGCATCACATATAGAGAGAGGGATCCGCTCCACAGGGACGGACGGCCAAGGATCCAGGACCTAAGCTACAGAACATGGACCAGGGCCACGCGGCGGCTGCAGAACGTGGACATCTCCGGTGCAGAACTGAAACAGTTCCCAGGTGGGTCGGGCAGGGCAGTCTGCAGGTGTAGATTGAGGAGGCCAGGTTCAGAGGTCCGTCGTCGCGCCATGAAACAGACAATGGGACAACGGGTGAATAGCAATGAACAGATGACAGTCAAAATCCTAATAATGCAGACAGATAAGGTAGGAAGGAGTAGAGGATAGTGCTCAAGTTACCATACTTCTCCCAGCAAACTGACTCCCTACACAGCTTGACTTACAGTCTAACATTGTTAGTCTTCCCTGAGTCTTACCTTCCTAACCATATGGTAAACTAAAGAGGACTGTTTTAGCCTAGCCTAGAACATAGGGTGGAAGATGCAGTGGACCGGGTCCCATACAGGCAGGCTCCAAGACCGGACAAGACCTGACCGGACAGATATTTGACATGACCAAGATGGCGCCGTGTCATGGCGCTGCAGTGAGAGCTCTAGTGTGCACAATCTGTGTTTTGTTGCTGTTTGTCTTTGAGTCACTTGGCACTGTGAAGTATGACCGAGAGGCGCTTCTTAACATTCGGGACCTTGCGTGTGACGGGTCACTCGTACTACCCGAACTGAGCTGCACAAACTTCCTCGAGTGTCCCACTTGAGAGGCTGGTGGAGCACGGCAGGCGGGCCGCGGCGGTGGCCGCCAACAGAGCGAGGGGACCGGGCGTCTCCGGCGTTCTCTCCGCGGTGTGGAGCTGGGCACCTCGAGTCGGCGAAGGAGGCGCAGACACCGGGGAAGGCGAGGTGGTCTGCTCGTTCGTAGCCGCTCCTCCAGGACCCCTTTGCCCTCCATCTACCTGGCTAACGTCTAGTCTCTGCCCAACAAGACGGACGAGCTCTTGTGTCGGGTCCAGAGCCAGCGCGTGGCCCGGGACTGCGCTGTGTTCTGCCTCAGCGAGACGTGGCTCCACTCGAACGTCGCGAACTCTGCTTTTCAGCCCCCGGGATTCACCGTTCACCGCGCGGACAGAGTGAAGAAGACCACGGGCAAGGCCAGAGGCGGAGGTGTGTGCTTTTTAATTAATCAGCACTGGTGCACGGACACTCGAATCGTGAACCAAACATGTACTGCCAATATGGAATGCCTGGCCTTGAGCTGCCGCCCTTTTTATCTTCCCCGTGAGTTTTCAGTGATAGTTTTTAATTTGCTGTTTACATTCACCCACGTGCGGATTAGAAAGTAGCCCTACAGGATCTGAGCGAGATCCTTCACAAACATGAGTCTGCTCATCCTAACGCAGTCATCACTGTTGCTGGGGATTTCAATAAATGTAATTTAAAGACTGTACTCCCGAACTTTTACCAACATGTGACTCGAGCTACAAGAGCAACACATGTTCTGGATCACTGCTACAGTAACGTGAAGGGAGCTTACAGGTCCAGTCTCAGACCTCCTTTTGGAAAGTCTGACCACTCCTCTGTTCTCCTTCTTCCTTCGTATACTGAGAGGAGCAGGGAACATTAACCAACCTCTCGCACTGTGCAGTGTTGGTCTGAGGAGGCTAGCATGAAATTGCCAGCCGTTTCTGATGATTTTTACTGATTTTTCAAGACCCACAGAATATTGTGTACTATGACTATCTGAAATCCAAAACCAGATTCTAAAAGAATGGACTCTCTACTGTCATCAGCAAAAAGAATGTAATCCCCAGTTGAGTAGAGGGAAGTTTTACTGAAATCACCAGAAAGCCGAGATAAAAGAGGCACAACATGTGTGTAAAGTGACAAAAGAGAGCAGGGCATGGAGCATGGGCCGAGACTGACCCCGCCAGAACCCTAACCAGCTTATGATAAGACTTTGGGAATGTCCATCCCAGAGCAGACATCTGAGACATAAAGAGGTCGAACGGAGAACTATCATCGGTCATGAAGATAACGACCGTCAGCTTGGGGCAATGAATCGACTACAGAACTTAAACATCTCTGCCCCCCTACCCGGCGAGTTCAGAGATCAAAGTCCTGCATTCACTCCAAGCACATTCTCCCCTGGGACAACTGGCGATCCACCAACGGCGTTCTGACGCCCCCCAGTGGACACTGAACACTAGCCCACCCGAGACAGACATTCGAAACCATCACTCGTGAAGTCATTATTCTGATAACCTTTACTGTGCCCTACACGTGTGTATCATTGTCCGTAATGTAAATGCGTTGCGTGCCTGTACATGTGTTATGAATATCGGTATTAATCCTGCATATGCCATTATAACATGTCTGTTGTGAAGGATGTCCAGGGAGACGCACAAAGATGACGTCATAGACGCGCCTCCTTTGACTGGAGTACAAAAGCACAAGCCGCAAGAGAATCGATCTCTTGGAAATCCCTGTAATCAATGTAACAACTTGGATACGTGTCTCCTACGCGATCCTCGGCCTGTGACCAACTTAGGCCTCTCACCCTCCACGAGGACAGTGAACCACACTCGCTGTCGGAGACCACGAACCACTCCATCACCAGCCATTTTCCAGCTCTCTGGACGGCCCGCACGCAACGCTATTCTAGACGGCGTATGTGTGTCGGGAATTAAAAAGTTTGGATCCGATCTGCTGGCCTTCGTCTCCCTCCTGCTCGAACAAAGGAACACGTGGACTGCCCATTCCCTTTGTTTTTCCTCATTCTCCACCCCTCAATACGGACTACTCAAAGTAAGACTGTTCTATTGCCACGTTAATGTGTGATTGTTTAATGTGACCAAACCCCTCCTCGTTGATATTTTTCTATTTTCGTATGTAGTCAATAAACCCACAATAACTTAAATCATCGTTTAAGCGTCCTGTTTCCAGTCTTTTGATATCCCTGGCTGATTTCGTACTCAAAACCTATCAGTTTTGTAAGACTGATCGAGGCAGATTAATTGGATCTGTTGCAGACTTTCACTGTTTGCTGGTGCCCAAATAAAATAAATTCAGATCCCCTTTGTGTGGAACGGCGAGACTCTGATCTGGAGACTAGACGTTCCACACTACAATTTTCATACCCTACATGTGCATCTGGCTGTTTTCAAACCATTCAGAGAGAAATGCTGCCAACTGCTGGCAAGATAAAATATGGTCTCAAGCCATCCCCATACATATTAGATACAATAGACATCCGGGAACATAAAAATAGCGGGACACGTGTTAACACGTCAATGGCGGTCAATGAGTTAAAGAACATTTTAGTCAAAACCCTTGGATGAACGCGGAAGTAAAACTGAAACTTCATGAACGTGCACTGGCGTTTCAATCAAATTATACAGTTGCTTATAAGCTATCCTGTTACTCATTGAAACGTTCTATTAAATCTGCAAAGCGCAGTTACGGGGACAGGTTAAAGAGTTATTTTGAGGAAGATGACCCTCGGCGCATGTGGAACGGTATTAAAGCCATAACATCGTGGAAACCTAGTGCTGGGAAAATTGCATCTGTCGGCCAAGCTCTGCCAAACGAGCTGAACACGTTCTACTGTCGCTTTGAATCCGCTGATGCCTGTCCTACTGTATTTCCTGAGTGTTTCAATCAAGTTGCCTTCACCGTGACTCAGGAGGAAGTCAGGCGTGTCTTGTCCAAGACCATAGTCCGGAAACCCCCAGGCCCGGACGGCATCCCTCCTCGTGTCCTGAGCAACTTGCTAACAGACATTTTCAACCTGTCGCTAAGGAACTGTACTGTGCCGAACTGCTTTAACCCTTTAGGCGCCATAGTTTTTTCAAGAAAATATACAATTTTGATTTCAAGATTTCAAAAGGCTATAACTTTAAAATAGTTTGAGATAAAGGCATACTGTAAATTAGAAATATCTTCAGTTTGAACCAAACTTTGGGATGGAAGTTGATTCGTCATCTAATTTGCATATTGTGAGGTCATCAAGGTGGCGGCCATTTTGGAAAATGTTAATTATTGTATAAAGACTTAAAAAAGCTGTAGCTTGGGAGTTATTTGAGATCAGTGAATACTATAAACAGTCAATGTGAAAGATCTTTAGTATGAAATGAATTTAGGATAGAAAAATTCCCTGATCCAGAATATAGATAATGTTTTAGCACTGGTTCGCGGCCATATGGAATTGTATTATTTTCAAAGACCTTCAGTGATCAAGACAGCACTCTTTATAGTTTACAGTCATGAAATCTGGAGATTGGTTTCAATATTTCCCTTTCAAAGAAGTGGTGGGCTTATTATTTTTCTCAGTGGAAATGAGGCTCCAGGATTTACCGTTTGGAAACAGAGAGATGAAATGAATGGGCTCAGAACATGTCAGATCGTCTCAACAAGAAACAACAGGCTCTTCAACACTTCTGATCCACTTTTGTGGATTATTTTCTCTCAAGAACTGCCTTCATCCTCATCATCGCTGTTGGTAAAGGCAGTGAAGGCGATTAGCAATGTGTTTTTTTTCCCGCGGCTCCCACGCGACTTCTCCCGCGTCTCCCGTGTTCCCCGTGTATGTCTACCCCCGCTACTTTCTCTCACAAAAAACCCTCTCTCCCTCTGCTCTGCTCTCACTCCTCTCAGCTCTACCGCTGCTGCTTCGTCTCCGCGCTGCAGTGCCGCAGGTGTTTTACGAACTCAATTTACTCAAAAACTTTCAATGTAACCACACCCACAAATGCTGCTCATATCACAGGCACACATGTCCACTAACCCCTGGTGAAAAGTCTTAACAAGATTCTGCTCCACATTTTTACCTACAGCCTGTTTAAGTGAGCAATGTTGCTTGTCGCAATATTGCGACTTTGGCGCTTAAAGGGTTAAAGAGTCGACCATCATTCCAGTTCCTAAGAAAACTCCTGTGACATGCCTGAATGACTATCGTCCTGTGGTCCTCACGTCTGATCTTATGAAAACTTTTGAGCGGCTCGTGCTGGACTTGCCAGATCCCTGTGAGTGTTGACACGCTCCAGTTTGCTTACAGACAGAACAGGAGTGTGGATGAGGCCATCTCCTTTGCTCTGAACTCTGTCTACAGTCACTTGGACACTAGTAAATCTGTCGCGAGAATGCTTTTAATTGATTATAGCTCTGCTTTTAACTGCCTTGTCCCAGGTAAACTGATTGAAAAGCTCATGTCTCTCGGTTTAAGTGTTGCCATGTGTAAATGGATTTTTAGCTTTTTAACTGACAGAGATCTCTGACAGAGATCTCAGAGAGTGAAAATCAATGACTGTTTTTCTGATGTTGTTTCTGTGAGCACTGGTTCTCCTCAGGGATGTATTTTGAGTCCTTTGCTTTTTACTTTGTACACTCACGATTGTGTGTCCTCCTCTGACTCAAACTTGATCATCAAATACGCTGATGACACCACCATCATCGGTCTCATCAATAACAATGATGAATCCTCTTATAGAGCAGAGATACAAAACGTGGTTCAGTGGAGTAAAACTAACAACCTCCAGTTGAACGCATCGAAAACATGTGAACTGGTCTACGACTTCAGTCGCAATCGTTCTCATTTGCCTGTCGTAATCGACAACTCCCAGAGGAGAGATCGTAGAGGAGTGCAAATTTCTGGGTTTAACACTGTCTAACATCCTGAAATGGGTTAAAAACACTGACCGAGTCGTTAAGAAAGTTCGTCAGCGTCTCTACTTTCTGCGTAAACTTAGAGAATTTACCACTAACTCTGTGTCTGTGTGGTTTGGACACATCACACATAAAGAAAAGAGAGCGTTAAACAAGGTGCTCCGCTCTGCAAAGAGGACCGTGGGCTGTGAGCTTCCTGTTCTGGAGGTTCTTTATAAATCCAGACTTTTAAACAAAGCTCTTAGGATTGTTAAGGACTCTTCTGGCCACCCTGGGAAAGCCATGTTCCAGCTTCTTCCCTCTGGCAGAAGATATCGCTCTCTGAGATGCAGGACATCTTGTTACGCTAATGAAGCTTAAGCGGAGGTTCAGGATGGTAGACTACCTACGTTATCACACCAGGCTTAACCACGCCTTACTCAGCCTGTCTTAATCAACTCCCCGCAGCCGTGTCAATCAAGCCAGCGTTTAAGAGCAAAGCAGAGCACAGCTCACCAAACGGACTTCAAGCTGCAATGGGTTGCTCTTCGTCACTTTGTTTACTCACGCTTCGCACATTGTTCGTCCTGCATGGTCGCGGCTCCTCTTCCACATCGCATGTTGGGGGCTGCGCGCCATGGTCGCTGTGTCTCCACCGCGGCTCACCGCGGGTCCTCTCCTGCGGACTCGCTGCCGCTCGTCTCCCCGTGGCCGCTGCTGCTCGCGGCCAGGCGTTACTCGGCGCACCCTGCCGCTTCCATACCGGGAACAGGACTTCGTCTGCCTGCCGTTGTCTGCTGCCGCTGTCCACCATTCTCCCTGCCTCCACTCACGGTACAGTGTCGGTTTCGTTGTTTTCCGCACTACCATGAACTGTACTGAACTGCGGCGTGTCAGTTAATCCCGCCGAATTGGCTCGCAGGCTGTGTTTTTACCCGATGCATTGCTCTTCAGGCTGTTCGTTTACCATCTGCATTGACATTTAGACCGTCCGTTTTCACCACGGACCGCACATTTTAACCACTGTTGGCCTTCTTGGCTGCCCGTTTTACTCATGGGCTGAACATTCTACACACTGCAGTGACCTCCAGGCTGTCCGTTTTACTATGGACTGAACATTTTACCCACTGCATTGACCTTCAGGCTGTCAGTTGTAACCATGGACTATAACATTTGTCGTCTGCATTGGCCTTTGCTCTGTCTAATTGACCGTGGACTGTAAGTTTTGCCCACTGCATTGCCTCCCGGCTGTCCGTGTCTGAAGAGCTGCTCTGATTGGTCGGAGCGCAGCCGAGCCCCTCTGTGCTGTTCTTTGCCCAGTGCTCTGGCCTTACGCGACTTCAACGCCACGCTTCAACGCCACGCTTCAACGCCACGCTTCAACGCCACGCTTCAACTCCTCCTCCACGCTTCAACGCTTCGACTCCTCCTCCACGCTTCAACTCCTCCTCCACGCTTCAACGCTTCGACTCCTCCTCCACGCCGCACGCTTCGACGACTCCTCCACGCCGCACGCTTCGACGACTCCTCCACGCCGCACGCTTTGACGACTCCTCCACGCCGCACGCTTTGACGCCGCACGCTTTGACGCCGCACGCTTTGACGCCGCACGCTTCGACGCCGCACGCTTCGACGCCGCACGCTTCGACGACTCCTCCACGCCGCACGCTTTGACGGCGCACGCTTTGACGGCGCACGCTTTGACGGCGCACGCTTTGACGGCGCACGCTTTGACGCCGCACGCTTTGACGGCGCACGCTTTGACGCCGCACGCTTCGACGACTCCTCCACGCTTCAACTCCTCCTCCACGCTTCAACGCTTCGACTCCTCCTCCACGCTTCGACTCCTCCTCCACGCCGCACGCTTCGACGACTCCTCCACGCCGCACGCTTCGACTCCTCCACGCCGCACGCTTTGACGCCGCACGCTTTGACGCCGCACGCTTTGACGCCGCACGCTTTGACGCCGCACGCTTTGACTCCTCCTCCACGCCGCACGCTTTGATGCCGCACGCTTTGATGCCGCACGCTTTGACGCCGCACGCTTCGACTCCTCCTCCACGCCGCACGCTTTGACGCCGCACGCTTCGACTCCTCCTCCACGCCGCACGCTTCGACGCCGCACGCTTCGACGCCGCACGCTTCGACTCCTCCTCCACGCTTTGACGCCGCAAGCTTTGACGCCGCAAGCTTTGACGCCGCACGCTTCGACGCCGCACGCTTCGGCGCCGCACGCTTCGACGCCGCACGCTTTGACGCCGCCGCACGCCTCTCGACGACGCCGCGCGCTTTGACGCCGCCGCACGCCTCGACGACGCCGCACGCCTCGACGACGGCGCACGCTTTGACGACGCCGCACGCCTCGACAACGGCGCACGCTTCGACGACGCCGCACGCTTCAACGACGCCGCACGCTTCAACGACGGCGCACGTCCGTGGCCGCACGCTTCATTGCAGCTCGTCGGCGGCCGCACGCTTCATCTCAGCACGTTGGCGGCCGCACGCTTCATCGCCGGTGGCCGCTGTTTGACGCCACGTCGGTGTCCGCCTCCTGCCGCATTCTCGACGCCACGCTTCGACGCATTCGTGTGCTCTCATCCATTCATCGTGGGACCAGTGTCGACCATGGACTCGCGTTCCCTATTGGGGGGTGAACAATCCAACGCTTGGAGAGTTCTGCTTCACAATGACGGGAAGAGCCGGCATCGACGGACCAGGTCAGTGGTCTGACTGAAGACGTGGTCTGACTGAAGACGTGGTCTGACTGAAGACGTTGGTCCTTTCACTCGCGTGATAGTGGTTCGAGGTTTCTCTTTTCAGCTTCGCAGGAACGTGATGCCGCAAAGCCGCGACGGTGGCCTGCTGCAACGCTGGCCTACTAAGAATGCATGAGTACTGTTCGGCGTGGCCTTCAAACCTGGCCGGCTATCTTCCCCAGGCCGCACTCATTGGCTTTTGGTGTGCAGCACTGCCCGCCATGGTTTGCGTGCACTCTGAGTGGCTGTAGGAGGTGCTCCTTCTCATGTTCCCCAGGCAAATTCTCTCCTGGTGCGGCTCCTGCCGCCGGGCCTGTCTCACGCTTCGCCTTACCTGACGCACCCTGGCCCTCATTCTGACCGGGCCCTTGTGCGTTGGTTTTTGGGGGTCCAGAGATCTCCTATCGAACATCAATCTTCCTGGGTAAGTGTACTTCATGAATCTCATTTCACCTTCTAGTCTCCCCAAGTGGAATCACGTTCGATCAGCGCTCTAAACACCAGCAGTTCATCCTTCATTCAGCACTCTCCTTTCCCTCTCACGGCACACTCTCAGTCTCTGGACATCAGCATCGCGGGTACTGCCGTCACTGCCTCCTCTACATCGGCATTAAATGCATTCTCTAAAATCCACTTCGAGTCACACTGCTCCACCCTCATAAGAAGATCCTTAAAGGAGTATTGGCAATGGTCCTTGTTCTGTAGTTTAGGTCCTGGACGACTAGCCTGTCTGTCCGTGGAGTGGATTCCCTCTCTCAATGTAGGGTCTTCCGAAGGTTTCTCACTTTTTTTTCCCCACGGGGTTTTGTGAGTTTTCCTTGCCAAGCAGGAGGGTCTGGACAGTTAGCGTCCAACTAGAAGGCCCGTGGTGATGATCCAGGATACTTTAACATTCTACAACATCTATGGACATTTTATCAACATTCATAGACTATAATTACTCCTTAAACAATCCCTTGACGACCCCCTGGTCTGAACAAATTCAAAACCTCTGCTCCCTGCATATAACCTCTCTTCCTTTCTCTACACCAGCCACTTGGGCGGATGCGCCTAGGACTCCCTCAATCATCTCTCCAGGAGCTCGGTCCCCGGTTCTCTACCACATTCATCCGTTCTGGCAGCCCATCGCCTCCTCTCATATAAGTACGTATGCATCTCCTGGTGGTGGCAACTCCTCATTTCCAGCACGCCGCGCACTCGAGCCGAGCTCGTGCGCGTGCCAACGCCTAGCGCTAGAGCCAAGCTCGCGCCCGGACATTACGTCGCGCACTCGAGCCGAGCTCGTGCGCGCGCCAACGCCTAGCGCTAGAGCCGAGCTTGCGCACGGACATTACGGCGCGCACTCGAGCCGAGCTTGTGCGCGTGCCAACGCCTAGCGCTAGAGCCGAGCTCGCGCCCGGACATTACGCCGCGCACTTGAGCCGAGCTCGTGCGCGTGCCAACGCCTAGCGCTAGAGCCGAGCTCGCGCACGGACATTACGCCGCGCACTCGAGCCGAGCTCGTGCGCGTGCCAACGCCTAGCGCTAGAGCCGAGCTCGCGCACGGACATTACGCCGCGCACTCGAGCCGAGCTCGTGCGCGTGCCAACGCCTAGCGCTAGAGCCGAGCTCGCGCCCGGACATTACGCCGCGCACTCGAGCCGAGCTCGTGCGCGTGCCAACGCCTAGCGCTAGAGCCGAGCTCGCGCACGGACATTATGGCGCGCACTTGAGCCGAGCTCGTGCGCGTGCCAACGCCTAGCGCTAGAGCCGAGCTCGCGCACGGACATTACGCCGCGCACTTGAGCTGAGCTCGTGCGCGTGCCAACGCCTAGCGCTAGAGCCGAGCTCGCGCACGGACATTATGGCGCGCACTCGAGCCGAGCTCGTGCGCGTGCCAACGCCTAGCGCTAGAGCCGAGCTCGCGCACGGAAACAGTCACTCACACCATGCGCCTTCCATAAACGCAGCAACCAAGTCATGGCAAACGCATCGCTAGCCAAGCTCTCTTTTTGGGGATCATGATCTGCACCCAGGCGCAGATCTCTTCAGAGCACGGCCACAGCCGGGGCCTAAGCGCCAAACCAATAAACAAACTCAATCCATAAAATAAACAACTCTTAAATGCATCTCGTCTCTTGTAGTCTCTCCAGGTTGAAATGAAGCTTAAGCGGAGGTTCAGGATGGTAGACTACCTACGTTATCACACCAGGCTTAACCACGCCTTACTCAGCCTGTCTTAATCAACTCCCCGCAGCCGTGTCAATCAAGCCAGCGTTTAAGAGCAAAGCAGAGCACAGCTCACCAAACGGACTTCAAGCTGCAACCACCTCCTCCCCACCTCTGCCTCAGGATTTCTTCACTCTCACCTTGCCTTGTTGCCACCACCAGTGTCTAGGCCCCGGGGGATCATGATCTGCACCCAGGCGCAGATCTCTTCAGAGCACGGCCACAGCCGGGGCCTAAGCGCCAAACCAATAAACAAACTCAATCCATAAAATAAACAACTCTTAAACGCATCTCGTCTCTTGTAGTCTCTCCAGGTTGAAACAGTTTTTATCCACAAGCTGTTATCAGTGTGAACAGAGCACTTTAAAGATTTGCACTTGTTTTGAAACTGTTTTAGTCGATCAATTTCACAGTGACATTTGTTTACTGTTTTATTCGTTTTATTTTTGTCTTTTAATGTTGTTTTATGTCTGTATTTGTCTGTGCACACTGGAGACTTTTTGCTTATGTATTCCAATGTGTTTTTTTTTTACTGCAAATGGCAAATAAAACTGAATCTGAATCTGAATCAAACAACCTAATCATATGCTATATTTAAGAAGAGTGTTTTAAGCCTGGCCTTGAATGTAGAGACAGTGTCTGCTTCCTTAACGTGGATGGGAAGCTGATTCCACAGTAAAGGAAGCTGAGCATGGTAGCTAAATGCTCTGCCACCGACAGTGCTTTTTGAGACCTCAGAAACCACCTTTGGCATTTTGCAAGCGCAGTGCCCGGCTTGGTTGATATGACATCAACATGTCTTGAAGATAAGAAGCCAAGCCATGTATGGCTTTGTATGCCTAAAGAAGAATTTTAAACTTTATTCCGTAGTCCACAGGATCCCAGTGGAGGGATTTTATGTGCTCCCTCCTTTTGGTGCCCGTTAAGATCCTTGCTGCTGTTGATGATGGCAAACTTCTGTGGGACACAACCGTCTGTGTTGTTTCTGAAATCTGCAGTGTAGAGAGAAGAGGATCCATTCCAGCTGTCTCAACTTGTTCCTGAGAAGCCGTGCCTGGATGGTGTTGAAAAACAGGATTTTTAAAGCGGAGCCAGGCTTCTCCAGGTGGGACAGCTAGTGAAGGAGGAGGAGGGTGATGGCGGGTCCCTCGCTGGGCTCAGTTATGCACAGCTATAACACATAACGTGTTGGGATTGCTGAAAACGACAGTATGGTGTTATGTGACAGGTGTTTGGTGGTGAGTGTATGGCAGGGGTATAACTATATTTGTCAGACGGCCAGGCAGTCTCTTTGGGGGCCAGAACCTCAAAGAGAAAATTCAATCAGATTCAGATTAATTTATTTGTTATTTGCTGTAAAACCAAATTGGAATACAGCCAAAAAAAGTCCTCCTTGATCAGACTGGATTTTAGAAAACATATTTAACACACATTTTCATCCTTGCTGTTTTTCACACAAGACCATCTCTATGGTCTACAAAGAATGGTCCGAAAGAGAGAAAATATCTAGTGAACGGCAGTTCGGTGGGCGAAAATGCCTTGTTGATGCCAGAGAACAGAGGTGAATGGCCAGACTGGTTCGAGCAGATAGAATGGCAACAGTAACTCAAATAACCACGTGTTATAACCATGGACTGTATATATTAACGGACAGAGTCACGACTATCTCCACCGTTCTAACTAATGGGCCAAAAAATGTGCTTTAATGGAGCTATCCAAAATGGTCGCGAGTGATCCCGCCCACAAGAAAATTGTGAAAAAAACGCATGTGTCAGCTGGCGAGAGCTCCATTCATTTGAACGAGAGACTTCAAAAATTCACAGCATTGACACACATGTGGAACCAAGAGCCAGCTTTTTGACCATCCTGTAAAGACGTTTTCGAGAGGTCTGCCATATGTTAGCATTGGCTAATTCTACTTCTGGGTCCACCCCCATCGGCCCGGGGTGGTACTGCAAGCATGTCAGCGCATGTCAATTTGGCCACTTTTGAGCCGGGACCCGCCCCCACTGGTTATAACCAAGATATGCAACACCGGGTGCCACACTTGTCAACTAAAACAGGAAACTGAAATTTGACAATAGAAGATTGGAAAAAATTGCCTGGTCTGATGAGTCTAGATTTCTGCTGTGACCTTCGGATGGTAGGGTCCGATATGGAGTCAACAACAAGAAAAGCATGGATCAATCCTGCCTTGTATCAACAAGGTTCAGGCAGGTGGTGGGGGTGTAATGTGTGGGGGATATTTTCTTGGCACTCTTTGAGTCCCTTAGTACCAATTGATTAACGTTGCAACGCCACAGCCCACCTGAGTATTGTTGCTGACCATGTCCATACCTTTATGACCACAGTGTACCCATCTTCTGATGGCTTGGCTTTCAGCAGAATTGTTATTAAGCTCATATCATCACAGACTAGTTTCTTGAACATCACAATAAGTCTACTGTACTGTATTGGCCTCCTCAGTCACCAAATCTCAATCCAATAGACTTTGGGTGTGGAACAGGAGATTTGCATCATGGATGTGCAGCCGACAGATTCTGCAGAAACAGAATGTTGTTATCAAATACGGACCAAACTATCTGAGGAATGTGTCCAGTACCCTGTTGAATCTATGCCACAACGGATTATGACAGTTTTGAAGGCAAGAGGGGGTCCAACCCGGTACTAGCAAGGTGTACCTAATAAAGTGGCTGGTGAGTGTACATTCTAAATAATAATTTACATAATTCATGTTACAACAATAATACATCTCTAGATTGCTTGACTGCTTTTTGGCTTTCAGCCATTGGATGTGAGGTGTGTGCAATGTAGGAATGTTTTTTGAATGATCTAATTCATTTAGAATAGAGTGCAATTGAAGTGTCCAGTTCATTCCAGATGTTTGAGCCTATAATTGTGACACTAAAACTGGTGCATTTGCCCTGCAGCCAGTGTTTTCTTCTGTATGTGTATATGTAGAAGATCCATATTTATTGTGGACGTAGGCGGACAGACAGGGTTTAGCTTGGAGAATGTTTCTGAGGTTATGCTTGTTAACTGTGGATAAACTGTGTTTATACCTTCACATTTTTAGAACATGAGAGTAAAAATTGGTATCTCATGATCATATTTCTTGCATGTCTTTTGAATGCACTGGAAAACGGCTGCAAGTCCTAAGTAGCTCTGAAACAGTTGTTTTGTTGTGCTTTACAATTTTTATTTTCATTGCTCTTTTCTACCTGAGATGTTGCTGCAGTACAGTGTTCATGGTTTTACACTGGTCCAGACCAGAGCAGAGAGGATTCATGGTCCAAACCAAGCGGATCAGGTGCAAATCCACTGGAGAAATCGTGACTTTTTGAAAAAGGCTAATGAAGCATTTAACATTACATTACTGTCACCTTACATTGTGTGCACCATGTGCACTTGTATATTGTAAATAGTAACTGTAACTCTATTTTAAATTTAAATTTATTCTTTAGAAGTGTTTTTTATTCTTATTTTTATTATCTCTTTTTGACTGTTGCACTGAGCCAAAGCAATTTCCAAGTCTGTGACCTCCCGTTACTTACGTTGGCAATAAAAATGATTCTGATTCTGATTCTGATTCTGATTAACTTTGGACAAGAGCAGAGGGGTGGTCCGAACCAAGCGGCAACTTCACCTTGTGACCTGTCCTGCTCCACCCAGCGACTACTCCATCTCTGCTGCTGTGACCTGTCCTGACCTGAAGTGCTGTGACTGACTATTACTATTGTTAGCTTTTTAGAATGATCAATCCATCCATTCATCCATTTTCTACCCCATAATCCATTTTTGGGTCGGGCTAGTGGCTAGAGATGCCACCCAGTACACATACTGTAGCACCAGCCCCTCACTGTTCCTCCTGCAGGTGGTGCTCATGGTGGGCTCAAACCCACGACCTTCAGGCTCAAAGGCCAATTCTCTACCAACTGAGCTACTGTCATCCATTAGAATCATCAATTTTAATCTTTTATTTTTGCTGCTACTGGACACCTGAATTTCTCCTATGGGGATCAATAAAGTATCTATCTATCTATTAAAAGGAACAAAATTATGATTTTCTTTTCATTCTAATGATTTCAGCTTGGTTTTGTACCAGTATTTTCGTAATATGTTTAATTTGTACATTATGCCTGTTCTCCGACGCTCTGATCAGGCCTTTGAGTGTGAAATACAACTGTACAAATATACTGACCAAAGCTTTGAATGGCTGAATCCTGAATACGAGTCCTCCATCAGGGGAGACGGGTTGTCACGCTCTGACCCATGGCCTCACACTGGGGATAATCATACAGCGTAACCCCGGCTCTCTGCTGCCGCCCTTTCATCCGCTTCAGAATAAAGACCTGTCTTTGTTCCATCTTTGCTCCACTCCGGTCATTTATGCTGGAGTGGTGCATGCTGGGAGTGTGAGTGAGCGGGAGAACAGTTTGTGCTTTGTGTGCTTCAACCACCTCTAGCATCGCGGCCACCAGGCCACCTCCAGTACCACTGTCAGCATGCCGCAGGCTGGCTCGGAATTAGCCCTGCGGTTGTACTTAATGACATAAAGATTGGAGTCTGGAGGGGGCTTCAATCACTTAGCAGACCCAGGGGGGTGAGGAGAGGGCATGGGTGTTTACGGCTCTGGATGGCCGCAGGGACAGCCGACCGGCAAGACCACTAGACTGCTCAACTGGCCACAATGTTGAGCAGATATGTTTCTAAACTTAAAATAGAAAAAAATATATATTAGATTTACTAGAGAAGTTGTTCTCAAAGTGGGGGAGAGGCAATGAGCTGGTGGTGGTGAGATAATTAACCAGGAGGAAAGTCTGCTTCTGCCTCCAAACACCTGACAATGAATGAAGAGAAAGCACAAAAGTAGAGTGTCTCAATACTAATGCTATGTACAGTATTGTTTGTGTGTGTGTATACTTATTAATATATGTGGTTTGGGATGGGTCTGTTGGGTGGTCGCATGGAGGGGTCATGGGCAAGTGGAATTGTTAAAAAGTAATTTGTGTTGCATTTCTTGTATGAAAAGCTCTTTAGGAATAAAATGGGATTGATTGATTGATCACAGTAATTAATGATAATAATAGCCATGTTTAAATAGCGCTTTTGAGGGGACCAGGCTTTTACATGTATTCACAGGTTAGGGCAGGACATTTTGTGTACTTCCTTCTGTTTTCTACTGCAGATATTTGAAAATGTAAAACTTTAATATAAATAGTCTCATTATCTTAATGGCCACAAATAATGCATGATCCTTCCTGTTTAAAACTTGTCCATACTAACTGACCTGTCGTCCCTGCTGCTTGAGGAGCAGGCGAGTAGGAGGCAGTTTTAAAAGGCAGAAAAGTGCACTGTCCACGACGTTGTGTCTGAGGATCCGTCATGTTTTAAGTTTGAAAAAAAAGAGCACTTAGACTAACGGACAGGTCTGTGTTTAACTCTGTCTGTTCTGGACAAGGGAACTGTATTGTAACAATGTTGAATGCTCAAACATCTCTTTATCTCACAGTTCATTAAGGCGGGGGAAGCGGGTGAGTGAACGTATGCCCAATTAAACAGTGTGAGTTCTGCGAAGGCCTGTGGGATATGGAGTATCAGTATGCAGAAGCAGTCCATCATACTGACGCAGAGACCACAGTGGGCTAACCGGGCGTCCCCGGTGAGAGCTAAACATGTGCTAATACATTCTGGGGCTGTACGAGCGCTGGTCTCACTGTTCTCAATGATCCGCCGGGTCAAATCGATCATCCATAAATGAAGCGTATCGAGACACTGTAATGAAACAAACAAGTATTTTTTATACAAGCTTATTCATTTAGTGAGGACGAGGAGAGTGGCCTTGAAAAGTACAGGAAAAATAGTCAAGATCATTGTACTTGGATTTACACATTTATTTAAATGTAATACAACTAGCAGTTGCAGAGCTCTGTCTTCTCTTCTCTCTGTAAAAAAAAACCTTATATTGGATTTTCTCATTGAGAAACCTCTCAATATTTCAATTATCTCATTGCCACTACCGCTACACAGAGATGCATGCACAAGGCAAACCCATATGGGAAACACATTCTTACATCCATCCATCCATCCATCTTCTTCCCCTTAATCCATTTCTGGGTCGGGGGGGTGGCAGTCAGAGCTGCACCCAGTTCACAGAGCACCAGCCCCTCACTGATCCTCCTGCAGGTGGTGAGTCCACAGGAGCTGATATCTTTCAGCGGGGGCTTCAGGCAAAGTGTGGTTAAGTGTCTTGCCCAAGGACACAACGACAGCAGTCATCAGTGGGAGTCGTGAAGTAGGTCTTATGGTGGGCTCGAACCCACGACCTTCAGGCCTAAAGGCCAGTGCTCTACCAACTGAGCTACTCTCGCCCAAACATTACATTCTTACATGTTTTGTATTAATCTGTTTGAACTGGAACTTGTGTTTTATCACATATTACAGTTAATGCGAGTGAAGTTTGCCATTTGTAAGTTGTATAACTTAGGAACTTCAAAGAACAAGATGTTCTTATGCCGCTTTTCCACAGTAACGGTATGGTACGGTACGGCACGGCGCAGAACTTTTGTATTTCCACCAGGGTTGGGGCCAGGTTTTGGGTACTTTTGTCGTATCACCTTGACAGTGGTTCCAGCCGGGCCGATGCTACACCATGATGTGACATCAGCCGACTGCCTTACACAACGAGTGTTGACCAATCACGCAGGAGATAAAACTTGAACGTTTCCTCGGACGTTCGTGCCACAACCAATCAGAGAGCCGCAAAGTGTTCATGGGGACAGAAGCGGTCTGAGTGTGCAGACTGAACATAATGTAAACAGCCAAAACAGGAGCTACACCAGGACTAAACCAGGGTTGACAATGGGGGACATAGTGCTTGTTAACATATGCGTGTTCATGCTCCAGTGACTTTATGCAACTGCGTCGAGTGTGTTCGCCGATACCAAGTACCGTTTAATATTAAAATAAACTTATTGCGCACCTCCGAGAACACATACTACTGTTATATAAAGTTTGTGGAAGTTCTCTGAACAAAGACACGCTGCAGAGCTGCATTATTGGAGAAGATCTTTACACAAAAACCCGCTAGCTTATCTCTGTTAGCATCAAAGCCCGCCGGCTACACTCCCCTCCGTCTGAAAACTAGAGAATGTACGTCTGGTGAGCGAGGCTTCAGCGTTCCAACGTTGGAAAAGCATTTTCAACAACCACTCGCACTGTGCTGTATTTTCTATTTAATTGCTTGCTTGAAATTGACGTCACGTCCGCCTCATTACATATGCGTATCACGAAGCGGTGGTCTAACCGATCGAATCGCGAAACCTTTAATGGATACTTTAGGATTCCTTGTGAAGAGATTAATAAAGACCCTTGCACTAAGGACTTTACGAAAAGACGCAGAGAAAAGTGGCTCGCTAACATTTCACTAGCAAACGCTTTTACATTGAAGGATTATTTATTTACCGAGCCATGCAGTCACAATTCGCAGTTATTACATCCCCTACTTTATTTAACTAATTGTCAAGTATGAGTTGGCGTTTTAAATAAATACTGTGAATGTTTGACCTGAAAAGAACACAGCCACAGACGCATTGTTTTGTTGAGGATGACAAGTTTATTCACCAATCGTTACTCACACGGCTCTTTATGATGCAGGATTTGTCCTTCCGGACCTTAACTGAGTTCCTTAAAGGAGCCTTGGGGAGTTTGCAATTTTTGTGCTCACGAACCCCCCTCTGGCCAGAGGTGTAACTGCAGCCTGAATGAGAGGCGCGTGCACGAAGAACAAAACAGAAACAACAGCTGATATGGTCCTGTCCTCGATAATTTACAGATTTGCGGGGATGACTTCAACAGAGATAAGACATGTTACTGTTTTGTATGATATTTTGACCAAATCAATGTGTATATTTTCCAAGATGTGATACTTGAGCAAAGTGAATCATCAAAAGCCTGAAGCCACATTATATTCACACAAATGAACAACATTTGAAAGGGGAACAAAAAAAGTGTCTATTTTGTATATATAAACGTAAGCCTAACTGTAATAATACAATTCCACAGATAGAAATGCTTCCTTGACAAGCCAAAATCATCTTTTCATTGGGCCTTATAAGGTAGCATGAGACTTTTTGTGGTATATTTACTACACATAATCATAAATCAGTGAAGTCACTCTTTTTTTGCAGCCAAGACAAGGTAACATTAGCAACATTATTATTCCCATAGATAATACAGCATAATTACCACTGTTACTGTTTTGTTTTTATTAGTGTTATTACTGACACTAGTCTGCTACCAATACTACACAAGTTGTCTGTAGGTATAAAACTATATTAACTGTTCTGATAAATTCAAAATATTATTTGATGAAGTTTGTACAAAACGTACATTCCAGAATATCCATCCATCCATTTTCTTCCGCTTCATCCGTTGCCGGGTCGCGGGGGCAGCAGTCTAAGCAGAGACGCCCAGACTTCCTATCCACACAAACTTCCTCCAGCTCGTCCGGGGGGACCCCAAGGCGTTCCCAGGCCAGCTGAGAGACATAGTCCCTCCAGCGTATCCTGGGTCTTCCCCGGGGCCTCCTCCCGGTGGGACGTGCCCAGAACACCTCCCCAGGGAGGCGTCCAGGAGGCATCCGGAACAGATGCCCGAGCCACCTCAACTGGTTCCTCTCGACGTGGAGAAGCAGCGGCTCTACTCCGAGCTCCTCCCGTGTGACTGAGCTCCTCACCCTATCTCTAAGGGAGCGCCCAGCCACTCTGCTGAGGAAGCTAATTTCGACCGCTTGTATCCGCGATCTCGTTCTTTCGGTCATTACCCACAGCTCATGACCATAGGTGAGGGAGGGAACGAAGATTGAGAGCTTTTGAGAGCTTGAGAGAAATTGAGAGCTTTGCCTTTCAGCTCAGCTCCCTCTTTACCACGACGGTCCGATACAGCGACCGCATCACTGCGCACACTGCACCGATCCGCCTGTCAATCACACGCTCCATCCTTCCCTCACTCGTGAACAAGACCCCGAGATACTTGAACTTGAACTTGAACTTGAGGAAGGACCCCTCCACCCACCCGGAGAGGGCAAGGCACCTTTTTCCGGTCGAGCACCATGGCCTCGGATTTGGAGGTGCTGATTCTCATCCCAGCCGCTTCACACTCGGCTGCAAACCGTCCCAGTGCATGTTGCAGGTCCTGGTTCGTTGGAGCCAACAGGACAACATCGTCCACAAACAGCAGAGATGAAATCCTGTGGTCCCCGAACCGGACCCCCTCCGGCCCCTGGCTGCGCCTAGAAATTCTGTCCATGAATACAGTGAACAGAACCGGTGACAAAGGGCAGCCCTGGCGGAGGCCAACATGCACCGGGAACAGGTCTGACTTACTGCCGGCAATGCAAAAACAGCTCTGACTCCGGTCATAGAGGGACCGGATGGCCCTCAGCAGAGGACCCCTGACCCCATTCTCCCGGAGAACCCCCCAAAGGACAACCCGGGGAACACGGTCGAACGCCTTCTCCAAATCCACAAAGCACATGTGGACAGGTTGGGCAAACTCCCATGAACCCTCGAGTATCTGATGGAGAGTGTCCAGTATTCCGCGACCGGGACGAAAACCACTCTGCTCCTTCTGAATCTGAGATTCGACCATCGGCCGTAGCCTCCTCTGCAGTAGACCTGCAGTAGACCTGCAGTAGACCTTGGAGTAGACCTTACCGGGGAGGCTGAGGAGTGTGATCCCACGATCACACCCTTCTTGTAGAGAGGGACCACCACCCCGGTCTGCCACTCCATTGGCACCGCCCCCAATCGCCACACGCAGAGACGTGTCAGGCAAGACAGTCCTAGTAGTAAGTATTTATATACCGCCTTTTCACTGCGTCTGATCTGAGTCTCAAAGCGGTTTACAATTGTTTATTTTTTTTGCCCATTTGTCTCTCACTCCACACAGAGATGGGAGCGGGGTAGGGGAAACCGGAGTTCCCGGAGGAAACCTACGCAGACTTGGGGAGAACATGCAAACTCCACTCAGAAAGGCCCTGGTCCGACCGGGATTCGAACCCAGGACCTTCTTGCTGAGAGGCGAGAGTGCTATCCACTCAGCCACCGTCCTACAACATCCAGAGACCTTAGATAGTCTCTGGATAGTTCTCTAGACAGCACCAGAGACTTTGCGACCACAGCTACGAGCTGCAGCATCGGCGATAGAGGAAGAGAACATGGTCCACTCAGACTCGATATCCCCCTCCTCTGCCGGGACCTGGGAGAAGCTCTCCCGGAGGTGTGAGTTGAAAGTCCGTCTGACAGGGGGCTCAGCGAGACGTTCCCAGCAAACCCTCACTACACGCTTGGGTCTGCCAGGCCTGACCGGCTTCCTCCCCTGCCAGCGGATCCAACTCACAACCAGGTGGTGATCGGTTGACAGCTCCGCCCCTCTCTTCACCCGAGTGTCCGAGACACGCGGCCGAAGGTCAGGTGATACAACAACAAAGTCGATCATCGACCTCCGGCCTAGGGTGTCCTGGTGCCACGAGCACTGGTGGACACCCTTGTGCTCGAACATGGTGTTTGTGATGGACAAACAGTGACTAGCACAGAAGTCCAGCAACTGAACACCGCTCGGGTTCAGATCAGCGGGGCCGTTCTTCCCGATCACCCCCCTCCAAGTGTCACTGGCATTTCCCACATGGGCGTTGAAGTCCCCCAGGAGAATAATGGAGTCCCCGGGCGGTGCACTGTCCAGTACACCTCCCAAGGACTCCAAGAAGGCCGAGTACTCTGCGCTGCCGTTAGGCCCCCAGGCGCTCGCTTGCGAGCCCCGACCCCAGGCCTGGCTCCAGGGTGGGGCCCCGGCTGCGCCATATCGGGCGACGTCACAGTTTTCATTGTCGTGCTGTCCATGGTTGGCTTCGGACTGCGCTTCGTCTGACTTGTCACCTGAGACCTGTCTGCCATGGGAGACCCTACCAGGGGCATGAAGCCCCAGACAACCTAGCTCCCAGGATCACCCGAGTACTCAAACTCCCCCACCAAGGTAAGGTGGCAGTCCAAGGGGGAGCATTCCAGAATAGTGACATCTGAATCTTTTTGCTTTTCCTTCCAGGACTCCAGTCCAGTTGAATCTGTAGTTTCTGAGAACAGTGACTTTGAATGGGGGCAAGGAGGAGGGAAACGAGCAGCAAGAAGAGGAGGAAGAGGAGCAGCCAGATGAGGAAGAGTAGCAGCCAGAGGAGGAAGAAGAGCAGCCAGAGGAGCAGCAAGAGGAGGAAGAGGAGAGGCCAGGCTAGAATGTGAAGAGCAGGACATGTGGGTTACTAAGACGCCCCTTTAGAAATAAGTCTTTCTTTTATTTCAATGTTTGGGGTATTTTTTTATATTTGACATAAAATAAATAAATGTGCTGTGTCCATCTTTGATTGCTGTCAGCGTCTGTTCAGGGACCAGATAAAAAAGTCCTAGAAAAAGAAAGAAAAATAATTTATATCATAGAGATTTTTTTTCCACTTGATTATCATCACTTCCTGTCCTCTGTTGTGTCTCCTCCAGTTCAGCTGCAGGAGGAGGGATGATGAGGACAGAGGGCCATGGCCCTGGGGTCATCTGCTTAAGTTTTTTGAGAGTCCCCCAAGCAGAGCTGAGGCGCTGGTCTGGGATAGAGCTGTAGTCTTTAGTCTCCTTCACAATGTAGCGCTGAGACTTTTTTCTGTAGACATCAGTAGAAATAATATTTTTCTTTATTGCTTTGCTGTTCACATGCACTGGGCGATGGTTATGGTGGTTGTAGTCTATTGCAGCGAGGAGTGTACGAGCTTCATATGCGCCATAAGTAAATCCAAAACGCTTCCCTGCGTACATCAGGATGTGGTTTTGGAAAGATTCGAGCTTCAAAGTTGTCCTACAGAACAAAAATTAACATACAAATAAATTCGATCTCTGTGTACTATAATATACTTTGTAGTATTAAAAAGGCAGTTCCTGTACATTCCGACAAGATGTCACTCACATGACTTACCGAAAGGTGAGCAACTTCTCAATATCCTTCAGCCCCCTCCGGTTAAGAACCACGTGGAATGGGCTCTTTGTCCTGTTTATCCTCCAGAGGCGCATATGGTGAAGTACACCTCTCCACACACTCTAAATGTATACAATACGTTGTATATCAAAAGTTATACCATGTCACCATACAAAGAGAAAAATGACATTATCTAGTGACGTTATAAATATCTAATGTTCATACAGACCATAAACTCCTCTCTGGTGCTTGTGTGCTGACAAGCATACCAGGAATGGTTAAAGATGTCCTCAATCCATACAAGTAAAGCCTTTTGACCAGAAACGATTCCAGCCTGATTGAAGACACCACAATTATATTTTAAAAAGTCTTACCAGACCTGTGTTAAATACAATTAAACACTTACGATGTCCATGGTGTCTAGCTCCATCGTTGTGTACGTGCGGCACATAGCAGAGTGACCTTTTTGAAAAAATATAGATTGTGGGGGAAATAATAATGAAAAACAAACATTTCAATGACATCAAACCTGGTTTAAATCCTATTTATCAGATTGGTATCTCTTCATCAGCGTAAATCAGAACTCGTCGCCTTTTTCTGGAGTGGAATTCGGTGTGCCGCAGGGTTTGGTACTCGGACCGATTCTTTTCACTCTCTACATGCTGCCGTTAGGAAACATTATTCAAAAGCATGGAATTAATTTCCACTGCTATACAGATGACACACAGCTTTATCTGTCGATGAAGCCAAATCAGACAGATCAGCTAGAAAAATTTAGTGCCTGCATAAAGGACCTTAAAACGTGGATGACTCTTAACTTCCTACTTCTCAACCCGGAGAAGACAGAAGTGATCCTACTCGGTCCGAAGCGCCTGCGTGACTCCCTTACTAACCAGATAATCACTCTCGATAATGTTAGTATTATACCCCGTAACACTGTGAGGAATCTTGGAGTAATTTTTGACCAAGAACTCTCCTTCAAGGCTTATATAAGCCAAGCAACTAAAACGGCGTACTTCTACTTACGGAACATCGCTAAAATTAGGAATTTCCTTCCTAAAAGTGACGCGGGAAAACGTATTCACGCTTTTGTCACCTCAAGACTTGACTACTGTAACGCTTTATTGGCAGCATGCCCTAAAACCTCTTTGAAGAGCTTCCAGCTCGATCACAATACAGCAGCTAGGATCTTAACAGGTACCAAAAGGAGGGAGCACATAACTCCGGTGTTAAAATCACTCCACTGGCTCCCTTTGGATATCCACCAAACCAGAAAGTTCGGTGGACATCAGAGATGGAGGAACAACTAGTTGACCTCTGGCAACACCGTGAATGTATATATGTATGACGTGTCGTGTAAAGAATATCATCACCGAAATGACAAGGAGAGGAATTGGGCAGAAATTGCTGCTGCACAAGTAGTGTTGGCATAAGCCCTTTTCGGACGGGATTAGTACACTAAATGATCAGACTGATGGGTTGCGTTTGTATGTTTACTTTGCACTCTGTCCTAATACAGTACAGACGTGTTGATGCAGCAGATACTGCAGCCATGCTTGTTGGTTTGCGCGTATGTAAAGTTTCATGTCTAGCAGTGTGTGTGAGGCGTTCACAGGTAGTCCGTACAAACTGTATTGTTGAACAGCACAGACAGTAAGGGCCAGAGAACTGTAGAGCAGTAAAATCCACATGTATGTGTTTGTCCTCATGGTGTCTGTGGCTGCTGTGGTCAGACGAGAGTCTCTATTGGCTGCGTGAAGCGGAGAGGCCTGCACACTCTGTTTACTCGGAAGACACGCTTGATCTCGAGAGATGTTATGAGATTTCCGGTGACCTGTAAATGCTCGGGGGTGAAATCGGTTCGTGTGTGATGTGTGTGGTTTGCGTAATTTTGCTGTGTGGCTGCGCACTACACACTGTACGACCAAAGTGGTTAGACTCGTGATTTTTTATCTCGGTTTGATTTGGAGAAAAAATCGGCCGACAATTTTAAAATCGTCTCGTGTGAACCAGGCTTAAAGTGAAAAAAATGATGGTCTAGGATCGTGTCTTTAATTCAGACAGAAGACATGTTTTATTGTCGATGGTAAGGCAGCATCAACAAAGACGTTACAGAATGTAAGTAACATACAGACTTATTAGCATATTAGCATTTGCCGAGGTGCCAGTAGCTTCAACTTTGATATTACCAAAACATGTTGTGGAAAAAATCTGCCTTGTGCATATTGCTAGAATGATGAGTTAGAACGTTAACCACAGTAGCCTCAAAGTGTCATGAAATATCCAAAAAAGCAAAGAAATACTCGGAAGAGTCGCATTTTCTCCACATATCAGCAGCAACTCTTGCTGGCCTGACCACCACTTTGTCAACCGGAAGTTCATGTGTCACGTGACTGCAAGCCAAGAATACTTGCTGTTAGTCTGTCACTCGATGTCCTGAAAAAGTTTTTGAGCCAGTTCTGCAGGGGGTAAGCAGAGTCCCCTAGGAGGTAATAACCAATATTATAATATATCCATGCGCCGCACCAATGTTACTAGTTACGAGTCGCGCGTAAATGACGTGGTCTGACAACGCTGAGGAAACACTAGGAGGTACTATTTTTGAAGGAAAAGCACCTGAACTCGGCCGTGCCGTACCGTACCGTACCGTGCCGCACCGTACCATACCGTTACTGTGGAAAAGCAGAATTAGTCCACAACATGATGCACTATTTGTTTTAATTGTTATTTGTTGTCATACTAAGTGCCTCGGACATCAGATTCAGATTCAGATTCATTTATTTGCCATTTGCAGTAAAACCACATTGGAAAAACTGTGCAAGACTACCCCGGTGTGCGCCAGACAGAGACGACACACACCAGAGCTCTTGCCACGGCGCCATTTTTCCGGCGCCATGCGACAAACAGTAGAATAAACAGCAGAGAGCAATAACATACAGGTTACAACAGACAGTTGGATAGAAAACATTGTGCTTTTTATAAACCACGGATCAGACGTTGGACATTGGTCATTGGGTTTTGGGATTTTGGGCAATACAACCAAAAGTCATCTCGAAGGGTGTCATAGAGTTGCGAATTTGCCGGCAGCAGAAACTTGGAAAATGTCTATAAAGACAAACCCTGTGGGAGGTTTAAGAGAACTTCAGATCCAGGACTGGATCTTTGTGGCCCTGGTCTGAGAAAGGCACTATACAAATAAAGATCACTTATTTACTTAAAGTAAGTAAAGTAAGAATAATAATGAATGGGTTTTATTTTGCACTTCTTGAACACTCAAATACGCTTCACTCCACACACAGCGGTGCAATGTTACTACGGATATTTGGAATCTGAAATCTGTAATGAGACAAGTATTATGTGTGAGAGAGACTTCCGGTAAGCAGTACTGCAGGGCTGCTCTGTGCACCTTTTTAGTAAACTTTTAACAACTTTTTAGCGCGTTTTTATTGTTCAGTTTTTTAATATATCTGAGTGTTTTATGTTATTAATTCAGTGGTTTCAGCAAATAGCGCTTAGTCCCGACTGAAACCCACTAGTAGCACAGAGGCTAACACAAGCTAACGAGGACATGGAAAGTGACAATGAAATTGGCTCAAACATGCACAATATTAGTCGCCTCACCTTGGAGCTCCGTGAGAGCGACCGTGCCACCATTGCAGAACTACGAAAAGAAGTCCTTCGTCTCACCGCAGAGTTGAATGAGAAATAAACTCTAGTGTCCAAACTTTTTGAAGTCGCTGGTGGGCAGCATTCACGGCTTATGTCACTGAGCGCTGCATATTGTGACACTGTCGTGTGGGAGAGATCCGTCAGCTCCGGACCCCCCTGTTCTACGCCTAAGCGCCCGGTTCCGAATAACGAGCCCGCGGATTCCGAGGAGCCATCCTGCGCCGTGGCCCATGTCCTGAGTCTGGCAAACCGCTATGCAGCCCTCTCCACTGACATCCCGGCCCCCTCAGCAGAATCCCTGGACACTGCAGCGTACTCTACTGCTCGAGGATCCAAGTCCACTGCGAGGAAAACGCTCCTAAAGGAAGCAGTCCTCAGGCGAAAGAGCGGTCCACCGGCCATGTTGGCCTGTTCCCCTTCTTTGACCCCAGTGCAGCAGCCTCAGACTGGGGTAGCGAGCCATCATCACCACCGCTCACCTCCACCGGGTCAGCAGCAGCACCCAGAGCCAGCCCCTCTCACCGCTCCAGCGTCCCCAAGCACACAGCGTGGGTCGCCTGTAGCTGAGAGTCAGCACCCCCGCTCCTCCTCTCCATGTGTTCAGCGGCGCTCAGGCTCGGGTCCTGCTTCGGGTGAACCCGCTGGTTCCGTCCACCGAGCTCCTTCTCCGAGGCCGCGTCCACGTCCACTCTTCGCCCCGACCACTCTGATTATTGGAGATTCCATTGTGAGACACGTCCGCTTCTTTAACGCGGTCACTCGCTGTATTCCCGGAGCTACTGTACCAGACCTGCTCATACGTCTCCCTCCTCTGCTTCAGTCCCTGCCTGATACCGTTTCCAGGTAGTCGTGCATGTGGGAATTAACGACATGAAACTTCAGCAGTCAGAAGTCACGAAGAAACATTTTACGGATCTGTTCCACCTCCTTCAATCCTCCGGATTATCTGTTTTTATTTCTGGTCCAATCCCGACTGTAAGCAGAGGCGACTGCCTCTACAGTCGTGTTGTGGCGCTGCATATGTGGATCCAGGCTACATGCAGCTCTTTTAACTTTGTCTTTGTGAATAACTTTGCCCTTTTCTGGAAACGTTACGAAGCCTATCGTCCAGACGGATTACACCCAAACAGATACGGTAGCAGCCTGTTGATGGACTACATGCGTTACGTTGTTCAGCGTTCCCCGAGGGGGGCGTGACTGTTTACATCTGAGCCCCCTCAGACCCCACCGCACTCCCCCGCCTCCTGCTCACCAGCACCGGGTGAGTACAACGGTGCAAACACTGCTCCCTGTCCGTCTGGCAGTGTATTACCAGTCCAAACACTGAACTGTGCTGACTCCCTTCTGACTCTGGGAGCTAAAGAACAACAAGGGTTTTCACATTTTAGGCCAATTGAGACTGTGTGTGTTCCTCGCACCAGCTCAAAAATGTTTTTAAATTCTAAAAAACGAAATCAAAACAGGACAGCAGTTAGACGGTCCAACTCTGCAAATCTAATTTCTGTTCCCTGTAGAAATCAATCAACCACATTAATTGACTCTGACGTTATTTTTAAACTTGCTATGCTTAATGTCAGATCTCTATGTAACAAATCATTTTTAATTAATAATTTTATCACTTCTTATGATCTTGATTTTATGCTTATGGCTGAAACATGGCTGGACCAAAATACAGGAAATGCAGTTCTAATAGAAGCAACACCACCCAATTTTAAATTCGAATCCGAAGTACGAGAAAACAAAAGGGGGGGAGGCATAGCTGCAGTTTTTAGAGAGCACTTTGTCTCCCATAGAATGCCCCTTGGAAATTTTTCATCGTTTGAGTATATTTCTTTTAAAATGGAACAAAAGCAATCTTCTACTCTTTTCATTGTCCTGTACAGGCCACCACAGTCATGTTGCGATTTTATTGACCATTTTACTGAACTACTTTCATTCGTGTGCACAGATTTTGATAGTTTAGTTATTACAGGTGATTTTAATGTACATGTTGATAATGTTGATGACAGAAATGCAAAGGAGCTGGCTTCTGTATTTGAGACCTTTGGTTTCATTCAGCACGTGAGTGGCCCCACCCACAGCAGGGGGCACACTCTTGACCTGCTAATTACAAAGGGGGTTAATGTATCAAATGTTAATGTAGTTGATGTTGCTTTGTCAGATCATTTTTGTGTATTTTTTGACATGTGTTTTGCTAGCAAACCACCAGCTGAATTTACAATTGTTAGAAGAAGACACATACATGAAAACACAAGTGAACTGTTCATGGGAATGCTAAATTTTGAGAAAACTCCATGCTCTACTGTTGATGAATTGTATAACTCTGTCACCACCAGTGTTCTGACTGTTCTGGACGCCATTGCTCCTGTGACGGTTAAAATAGTTACCAGTAAGAAAAAGGCCCCATGGACTAAGGCAGACTCGGTCAGGGCACAGAAGCAAGAGTGCCGGAGGGCCGAACGGAAGTGGCGAAAGTCCAATTTCCAGGGCGATTATGAAATCTTTAAAGATGAGTTGGGTGAATTTAACCGGGTTCTACGTAGAACAAGAGAAATGTATTTTTCTGACATTATTGGAGGTTGCAGTAACAATTTTCGTGTTATGTTTGCAACAGTTGGTAGATTAACGAACCCCCCTGTAAAGTTGCCCCTAGAATTTTCCTCTAAATCTAGGTGTAATGAGTTCGCACAGTTTTTCGATGACAAAGTACAAGGAATCAAAAACACTATCACCTCCACAGCACGTATAACAATGCAACAGCCAGAGAAGCTTGTTGAGCTAACTCACTTTGCACCTGTGGATACTGAAACTGTCAAAAAGATAATCATGAGTCTGAGCTCCTCCACATGTAGCCTGGATATATTGCCCTCTAAATTTCTGAAGTCCGTCCTGAGTAGTTTGTTACCTTCACTGACACAAATAGTAAACATGTCTCTGTCGTCAGGAACATTTCCTATGGCCCTAAAAACAGCAGTCATAGACCTCTCCTAAAAAAGAGCAGTCTGGATCCTGCGGGACTTCAAAATTATCGCCCCATATCGAATCTACCATTCATTGGAAAAATTCTTGAAAAAGTGGCCTCCCAACAACTTACTGAATTTTTAACAATGAATAATTCTTTTGATATGTTCCAGTCTGGGTTTAGACCCCACCACAGCACTGAGACCGCTCTAGTGAAGGTAACAAACGACATTCGACTTCACACTGATGCAGGTAAAGTCACAGTTTTGGTCATGTTAGATCTTAGTGCCGCGTTCGACACTGTCGACCATGAGATCCTCATGCAGAGACTGGAGGACTGGGTTGGTGTCACTGGCACAGCCCTAGACTGGTTTAGGTCTTACCTGGAGGATAGGAAGTACTTTGTGGAGATTGGAGACTGCGTCTCAGATCATGTGGCCCTGACCTGTGGAGTACCACAGGGGTCGATCCTGGGACCTCTCCTATTTAATTTCTACATGCTGCCGTTAGGTCAGTTAATACAAAGAAACAAAGTGTCCTACCACAATTACGCCGACGACACTCAGATCTATGTCTCACTGACTGCAGGAGAACATGGACCACTGGATTTGCTCCTTCACTGTATCCAACAGATCGGTGACTGGATGCAAAATAATTTCCTCCAGCTAAATGCAGACAAAACCGAAATCATTGTCTTTGGTCCCCAGAAACAAAGAGAGGGCGTCATTTGTCAACTTCAGTCTCTCTCCCTACTTCCTTCAGACAAGGTCAGAAATTTGGGGGTAATACTGGACTCAGACCTAAATTTCAATAGCCACATAAAATCAATAACATCAACAGCTTTTTACCATCTGAAGAACATTGCCAAAGTTAGAAATATAGTGTCCAGGGCAGACTTGGAGATTCTTGTCCATGCATTTGTCTCCAGCAGGCTAGACTACTGCAATGGCCTGCTTACAGGTCTGTCCAAACAGACCTGTAAGCAGCTGCAGTACATCCAAAATGCAGCAGCTAGAGTCCTGACAGGAACCAGGAAGTATGACCATATTAGTCCGGTCCTCAGGTCTCTGCACTGGCTTCCTGTGGCTCAAAGAATAGATTTTAAAACAGCTCTGCTTGTGTACAAGTCTCTCCATGGCCTTGCACCAGAATACATTAGTGACATGTTGGTGTCATATGAACCGGCCCGGACTCTGAGGAGCACAGGGACTGGCCTCCTGCTGGTGCCCAGAGTGAGAACCAAACATGGGGAGGCTGCGTTTCAGATCTATGCAGCTAAGATCTGGACCAATCTCCCTGAAAATGTGAGGGAGGCGTCTACTCTGTCAATGTTCAAATCCAGGTTAAAGACTGTTCTGTTTGCCTGTGCATACAACTGAAGGATTTTATCTCCATTTCTAATGCACTGCTGTCATTTATTTATTTTTTTAAATTTCTTGTGTAATTTTGAAAGTTTTAATGGTTTTATTCTTTTGTGTGATTTTAATGTTTTAATTGTGTTTTAATCTTTTGTGTGATTTTAATGTTTTAATTGTGATTCTGGTGTTTGTTTTATGTGATGATTTGTGATGTGGACTGTGAAGCGCTTTGTGTTGCCCTGTGTATGAAAGGCGCTCTACAAATAAACTTTGATTGATTGATTGATTGACTGAGGCTGTGGTACAAGGACTGGAGCTGTAGATCTAGTACTGGGCCTGTACCTGAGATGTCGCTGCAGTACAGTGTTTATGGTTTTGCACTGGTCCTGACTGGGAAGGAGAGGATTCATGGTCCGAACCAAGCAGATCAGGTGAAAATCCACTGGAGGAATGCTAACTTTTTGAAAAACAACATGCGTTTGTCTCTTTGGAAAATCATTTTACTTTTAAAATCATTTGATACAACCAGGAACTTGCTTCCATCTCCAGTAGTTGATCATTAAAAGTGACATGAGACATTCAACACATGGCATGTCTCATTTAATGAATCATAAAAACAATTCAGTGCACGTTTATGAATTCATTTCCTATCATATTTAGTGAATAGCTTATTTTATTCATTATTTAACAGTGTGCTTATATGTAATTTGGACAGAGTCTCCCATCAGCATTTCCTTCCGGCATTTTCCATGTCATCTACTGTACAAGCATGTTTTATTTAACGGGCTAAGGATTACAGTTAAACTCATGTTCCTCCTCTGATCTATGAGCAGCAAGTACCAAACCCTCAAACCCCAGGGTCAGCGAGAGGTCAGAACCGGGTCAGCTCACACTTGCACCAGGTCGTCCTCTCCGCATCTGTGTGCCCAGGCTCAGACAGAAGTTGTCATCTGTGCACCTGTCTGAAAGTTCCCTGTGTGGGACATAAATGCATCAAGTGTCTGAGGATACACAAAGTTAGTGCTGTGTCCACCTCCTCAGTGCAGGAAGTTAGTGCAAGTACATGACATTCTGTGAGCTTCCACTTTGTCATTAAGACGGGTGTGCGTTTAAATGTCAGTGTGTGCGTCATGTCTGTCCTCTGATGATCACTGCTAATGTAACACAAGGAGAGGACCGGAAAACTCAGGTCTGTACCTGAAGAATGTGTCTGTGATGGTGTATGAAGGAGGACAGTATTTAAATAACATACTTTTACCGTTTAACAGAAAGAATTGACCCTGCAAAGCTGAGAACACAGCACACTCCACCCATTTCCTCAAGTCTTCAGGTCAAGACCGCAAGACTGGCCCCATGAATTCTGACCGGATTTTACTTTGGATCAAGGCGCAGAATATTTATTCTTTAGGTTTAGACTTTGAGAAGCCAAAAAATTATAGTATTAATATGATATATTATAATTATTATTAGAGTCCAAGCGCTGTGTTGAGGGTGACAACTGGTCGGGACCCCGGACTCTGATCCAGGTCAAAGCCCCGTCAAGATTCAGCAGTGTATAGCCCCCGTGTCATGCAAAACTCTTCTGGAGCCAGATGGGTGATTTCATACTTTAATCATAACTTTTGTACAATAGATTTTACATTTTCACAAGCTCAGATGTTTATGATGCGAGAGAGCTGAAGGTTCTCTGTCACAAAGATGCACCCAGACTTGTCACCACCTCCAACATTCATAGTCCAATTTTTACCTAACCTTCTGAAAACAACACAAACCAGAATCCTGATGGAAAAAGCTTCAGTGGTAATCTTTACAAAAATGATCAAGGCATTTTGTGGGAATATTCGTCCTCCCACAAAGAATGTGTAGTAGTACTTCATTAACCAATCATGCAATGTTCAGTCCACATCTTACACTGTTGATTTTTAGCAGCTCGGGCGGCCTTAATAACAGAGCCTCAGCTTATTGTGGTTGCCCCTCCAATCCAGGAAAAAACATAGAAAAATAATCTCGGCCAAAAGCAAGAAACTTTGCATTAATGGGCCTATAATACAAAACAATACATAGGAGTCACACTGAGACTTTGTCAAATGCAATAATACGGTATATCATCATATACATATATATTTCATAAAAAAACAATGGATCAGTCTATCAGACATCACAATATTCCAAACAATGTGAGTGCTGTCCAGTGCTTGATTGGTCGATCACTTCTGTACACTGCTGCTGTGAGGGAATAGTCCAAACACTTTCCTGCATGTGAGGAGGACCGGGACCAACAGGGAGTGTCATGCTAACGAGTCTACAGAGACCACACGTATTTTTCACAGGATACCAGGGGGAGGCACCGATTGGCTGGCTTGTGACTGTCAATCATAACTTTTACATGGGAGGAGAGAGAATCTGATACTGTTTAAATTAACACTTGAGGGTCAAGCCCCAGGGGTCTGTTGGCTCAGAAACACATCATCACCGACAGATGTGTGTATTCTCTTTGTGATAACACAGTCCCTGCAGCACAGGTTTCAAATTTATTTTTTTTCCCAAAAATGAGTTTAATTGGACTGAAAAGCAGACGCCCTGAGTTCCTCAACATGCGTCCACTTCGCTACACCACAACTGCCGCACCACGGAGGCAATGTTATAAGACACCTGGGACAGTATCACAAAGTACACTGAGGTCAAATATCACCCTTGCATGTATACAGAGATAAGAAAGGTCTGATCTACACTGTCTCTAAATTTAAGGCCAGGCTTAAAACACTCTTTTTCAACATTTGGTTAGGTTGGTTGTCCGGTCAGGTTTTGTCCGGTCTTGGAGTCTGCGTATGTTTGACCCGGTCCGCTGCATCTTCAACCTTACGTTCCAGGTTACGCTAAAACAGTCCTCTTTAGTTAGCATATGGCTAGGAAGGTAAGACTCAGGGAAGGCTAAACTCCTTAGACTGTCAGTCAAGCTGCATAGGGAGTCAGTTTGCTGGGAGAAGTATGGTAACTTGAGCACTATCCTCTACTCCTTCCTACTTTATCTGTTTAGCATTATTAGGATTTTGACTGTAGTCTGTTCATTGCTATTCACCCGTTGTCCCATTGTCTGTTTCATGGTACGACGACGGGACCTCTGAGCCTGGCCTTCTCCACACCTGCGGACTGCCCTGTCCAACCCGCCTGGGAGTTCTTCAGTCCTGCACCGGACCTGTCCACGCTCAGCGGCCGCTGGTCCACGTTCTGTAGCTTAGGTCCTGGATCTATAGGCCGTCCGTCTGGGAGGAGCGGATCCCTTTCTCAATATGGGTCTCCCCAAGGTTTCTCACTTTTTCCCACTGGGTTTTCTTATGAGTTTTTCCTTGCCGATGCAGGAGGGTCTGTGGGGCAGTTAGTGTCCAACTAGAAGGAATGTGGTGATGATCCAGGACACTTTAACTTTCTACAACATGTATGGACATTTATCAACATTTCAATGGTTTTTTTAAGTCCTCTGAGATTACCTCTGTTGTGATTTAGGGCTATACAAGAACAAATTGTATTGTATCTAAAACTTTTTTGTAGTCAATAGTGAAAAACGTTAGTTTTTTTAACTTTATTTCAACGCCATTCATTCAAGTCTGTACACCTCTTTCACTGTGTCCTTCAGAGTGTGTGAGTATGTGTGCGTGTGTGTATTTGAATAGAGAAGGGGATTTAGGGACACGTCCTCACATACAGGCCAGCGACATGTGGTCTGGTCCTTGTGCCATGTCAGTGTGCTTCAGCCTGGACAAGTGTGCCTCAGCCTGAGGCATGGAGTGCAGTCATGACAACCATCCACCTTCTATGGTCATTCCTCAGGAGAAAGTTCACAGCGGTCATCAGTGGGATTGTCTTCCACGTTTAAAACACAAGAGTAGGAGGGGTTTACATGTGTACAGGCATGCGTTAGAGGCAAAGGACAAGCTCTGAAATGGACTTTGAAAATAATGCAAACATGTATAACAACAGTCTCTTGACCCAATCATTTAAGTGGTCTTGCTTTCCAAACCACAAGACATCAGTGGGAGTCGGTCTTCTGGTGGGCTTGAACTCATGACCTTCAGGCTCAAAGGCCAATGCTCTAGCAACTGAGTTCACTCTCCCTCATCTAGTCATCATTTGGTTTTTGCAGCGAATTAAATCCATAGTTTCCATTCTTACTGATCTATTTGCATTCATGTTCACTACATTTTCCAATTTTGTTTTTATGTGGTTATTGCTGGGTTTCAGAAGTTAATCCAAATAGCCCATGTGTTTTATACAGATGGTGGAAGCTAGAATAAATATAGTTACAATGCAGGCTGTTGCAGAAAGAGACCAACCCAATAAACATGGCAATAACCCATTGGGTAAAAGGAAAGTGTTTGGTTCTCATATTTCTGACGTGGCCCTCAAATAGCTCTGTACTGCTTCGTCCGCTGCCTGTCATAGTTTACACAACTTTTACAGAACACATTACCAAAACATATCTGCAACTGAAACATCTCAAACAAAAAAACACATGTTAAACAAATATAAAAGCAAAGAGTTCTGGGTCCTGTGTCCTATACATGTGTTAGTCCGTTGTGTGTTTATGTTTTTGCTTGTGTGTGTCTCTGTATGTGTGTACCATAGACTGTATATATTAATGGACAGAGTCACGCCTATCTCCGCCGTTCTAACTAATGGGCCAAAAACTTTTGAGTGTGTATGTGTTTGTGTTGTGTGCATGTCTGGTTGTGGGTTTGCGTGAGTGCTTCTCTGTGTGTGTGTCCTGTGGCCTGTACACGTACGCGTTCATATGTGTGTCAATTTGTGAGGATGAGGGGGCTAAAACTGTCTGTCAGCCATGCACACCCACAGCCACACCAGCAGGGGCAGCAGAGAGCTGGTGCTGGCCTGGGGTGGGGTGCTGGAGCTCCGTGAGATGCTGTTGGATGAGCTTGGGCCGTCGATCTGAGGGTCCTGCGAAACACAGGGACACATAATGCTTTTTTGAGTTTAGTATGAAGATAACTGCAGTGTTCTGGCTCAGGGACACAAACACAGAACAAACAAACCACATCATACTGTCTTACTAGAAGGATTTAATCTTCTTTGAAGGAAAAAGCCCTGTGACACTCTATTTGACTCTTTGGGCTGAGAGCTGACTGGCTAAGTGAGGGTGGTCCACTGTTTTGTTACTGTTCTCTCTGAAAAAGATGATTTAAAGATGTGACAGAGGCCAGAAATATATTATGAACTTAAATAATAGAAAGTGTTTCTGTGCCCGAGGACAATACTTCTGTCCCTGAGAGCAGAAAGTGTGTGTGTGTGTGTGTGTGTGTGTCTCTGTGGGCATGTGTGTTTAGTTTGTGTGCGTCTTTCTCTAAGTGCCTGTGTGCATGTGTTAACAGTAGCTTGGTTGCCTCCTACCCAGGACTCAGGCCTGGCCCATGGGTCAGACCCAGACCTGGCCCTCCCTGCCTCTCCATGAACGTTACACTGGAGCATTACTGCACTTAGGCTGAACTTTAGCAGGTCCTGATAAGCCTCAGCCTCAAAGGGACTTAAGGCTGACCAATCAGGTGCCTCACAGACTCACATCCAAACACACGAATAAATGTATAGCTGCAAAAGTTAGGAATGGAGATAAGAGAAGCCGTCCTTCATTATGGCCATCTTTAAAGATTCCAATCGGCTTGTGATGTCACACAGAAGCCCTTTCTTCAAAGCCAAAGGGGAATTCTAACGTGCTAACATATGGAGAGAGTAGTTTATGCTGAGTTAGCTTTGAGACCTCTGCACCTACACCCCGGTGGACCCCTTTTTCCACTGAGACTATGAGTTCAAATGTGATGTGTGAAGAGAGGAGACATGTGGATATTCTCATTTATGATTTATTAATGATTGATTAACTTGGATGATTATATTAATCCATAAACGTGTACTCACACAGAAGATGCCGTCCACTGTCGAGTTTGACTTCAACTTCTGAGCCTGAAAACAAACAAAGGTTTTGGTGATTTGTGGCTGAAATTCTAACTCGAAGGTAAAAGAAAAAACAGTCAGAAAGACCAGAGCAGCTTGGACAATATGACTCCGGTCCACTGTGTTTGTGCTTTCACACTATCATCATTCCAACAACAAGCGTCCAACAACCAACATGAGAAAGACACGTGCCTCTTTCCAGTGTAATTTACCTATTGTTAAACCATCTTAGACATATTAGTAAGTAAGTAAGTAAGTAAGTAAGCTTTATTTATATACCGCCTTTCACAGACCAGAGTCACAAAGCGGTTTACAATTGTTATTTTTTTTTTGGGCACTTGTCCTCTCACTCCTCACAGAGATGGGAGCGGGGTCGCCGAACAGGAGGCGCATGCCAGACCTATTGTACATATTTTTAGTGGTAGGGGAAACCGGAGTACCCGGAGGAAACCTACGCAGACACGGGGAGAACATGCAAACTCCACTTGCCGCCGATGAGGCTGATGAGGTAGCCTACTGCAAAGTGTGTATTGTGGAAGTCAGCCCGAATCTCAGTCAGGCTTGGTGTCATGGGAGAAAATATAGCAATAGTGACACCACTTTAACGTCTGATCATTGACCAGAAAACATTGTTTTATTGTGTTTGTGGTAAGGGCTAGGGCTGGATCTAGGGTTGCAGAAAAACAGAGTTTCTGCTTTTCTTATCAGGAATCTAAATCACAATAATCTTTTAGATTCAAAAAAGCTACAACATGTGTTTTCTTATGTCCAGTGACATAAATGGAAAGATCTAGAGTGAAGCGAGTGGACGGTGAGCACCGATGATTCAGAGCCAGAGTGTGTCTTACTGACACACGCTCCGCAGGTGCACTCTTCAAGAGGAGGTGTTCCCATGACAACGCCTAAACCCATGTAAGTGGGAGAGGAAGTGCTGAACTGTGTAATTGAATGTAGTTATAAATGAAAGCTGTCACTTCTTAATGAACAGATCACATTCTTCTGTCAGCTGTAGATCATCTCTGACTCCCGTGGATCACTGTTATGTATTTAGGGCACGTTTATTTATTTATTTTTATTGTTACCGTTAACGCAGGTCACTGAGTCACCCAAAACAGACAACTGAAGTCCGGGTCCAGGTCTAAAACAGCTCTAAAGCAGGACTAAGCAGGTAGGTGTAAAATTGATTCAAACAGAGTTGTAGTTATATTAAAAGGCGCTGGGAGAGCTGGATGGCCGTAGCGTTGTGTTCGTTCAGTTTAACCTTCTCTCTTTTAGGGAAAAGCCAAAAGACAGCTGGGGTGGACTAAAACTGAGTGGACTGGACTTCCTCAAAGACAGGCCCTAATTTGCGTAGTCTGGGACTGCGTGCCTGAGGTCTTGTCCCTGACAAGGAGCTGAACCACCTCCTCATCAACGTGGGGAAGACCAAGGAGATGAACATCTTCTCATTAAGAGGGAAGACTAAGGAGATGGTGGTGGATTTCCACAGACCTCACTCTGATGCTCCAGCCCCAGTGAACATACAGGGAAGGATCAAGTATCTGGGTGTTCATTTGAATCACAAACTGGACTGGACTCATAATACAGACGCCCTCTTAAAGAAGGGACAGAGCCGACCTACTGAGGAGGCTCAGATCTTTTGTAGTGCAGGGGCCACTTGTGAAGACTTTCTATGACTCTACTGACAAGGTCCTGGGCTGTCCCCTGGACACAGTGCAGTCGGAGGTAGAGCATTTAGCTCCAAGCTCCTATACACTGGAATCAGTTCCCCATTTACGTCAAGGAAACAGACACAGTCTCTACATTCAAGGCGAGGCTTAAAACAGTCCTTTTTAATTCAGAATATGGTTAGGTACAGTAGGTCCCATTTCGTTTTGTCGTCTTCACTCATGCTTTTCATGAATCGTGAAACAGTCCGCTTTAGCTCTGCCAGCGACTTAAACGCTCAGGTATAAGACTGCGTGCAAACCTGTTTAACCATTCGGCCAACATAGTATCACTAGGCAAGAGTTGCAGGTTAGGACCTGGGGGATCCGGGTTCGATTCTTGTCTGAGGCAGTTTAGGTTGCACACCTTTTGGTTGCTTGTGAGCAATTACGTAACGTTATCAGCTTGTTATCTTCTTTCCTTGTCAAAAGGAAATGTCATGTTGTAAAATTGGCATTTTTATTCCTGCAGTTTGGTTGGTGCTGATTGTGGAGTTGAATTCCGATTGTATTTAAAGTTTACATGTTTATCAAGCTCCACGTGCACCGGTCTGCGCTACACTCACCTGAGAGAGAGAGAGAGAGAGAGGTGTGCGAAGGACAAACCTGCTGTTTACACAAAACTAAGAACTCTACAGACTAAGACTCATCCATGAATATAATCAGCGCATCTCTAGCTTTAAAGGAGCAATATGTAAAATTTGCATGTGAAGTCATCATTAAATGACCCGAATATTTCAAAAGGCGTTATTAAATCATACTCTTTTCGAATTCATCTTTAACTGATAACAGTAGTTCAGCCGAGATATTTGATTATCAAAATTAGTTTTACGACCCGTAAAAGTTGTTATTGTTTTGATTTTGATGTCCTACCCTCCGCCGTTTCGCCAATCAGGAAGTGTCATGTAAGTCCGTGATCGGGTTGCCAGAACTCCGCGCAGCTCATTAATCTCAGTGGTAAAATAACATGTGGCGCAGAACTAAAAAAGGTCTTGTTATGACTCTCAAATCATTAATAACAAAACAAAGACTAAAACGAGGATTTATATCGGGATGCCTTTGAACAATTGAGACAGCTGATAAAAGTTCACGTGTGATGAAGAATTTTCTAGTTTGACTCCGTTCTTCACAGTGTCTTTATTCGTGTGAATCGGTGGTCTAGTGGTCTAAACTGTGCGCTTACAATGCAGGAACCCGGGTTCGATCCCGGGCTATGTCTTTTTGTATTTATTGCATGTTATCACATTCTATGAGCTCCCTGAGACTTCAAAGTAGATTGCTTAAAAAAAGGACCGGTAAAAGATGAAGGTCAAGACGTTTTTTTGCAGATTATAGCTGAACACCAAATCACAACACAGGCCCGGACATTCTGGAGACCTCCCGGACTCGTGTATACCGATAAGTCTGTAACCCGTGCCCTACAGTGTGTACCAGTGGGCATGTAATGAAATGTGGTGTGTGTTTGTACATGTGTTATGATCGTCTGTAATATCCTGTGGTTCCCATTATAAACCCATCTGGTGTGAGGAGGTTGTCAAGAAGACGCCACAAATATGACGACTTTGACCACATACAAAACACAGTCTGCAAACCTAGAGACTTCCTCTTGTCTTCTACCTGAAATCACCATTTCAGCCTCCCTGCCCTTTTGTGACTCGTCCACGTGATTCCTCCTACTACGGCCGCCCTGCACCGCACTTCGGGCCTTCTACTCCCGCAACACAGCCCTACTTCGCTGGCTCGACCTTATGAACTGTTTTCCAAGCACCAAGCCCTTTTCCCTGGCCTCTGACGCTACGCAACGCAAACCCCATTCCGGACTGGGGCTGTATACGCGTGGATCAGCAGCTGGACCAACTCGCTGGCTTCGTACCTCCCGCCTGCCCGGACAAAGAAACCACGTGGGCTGATTCCCCAACCCAAATCCTTTCTCCATCCTCTACGCTCCTACAAAGTAAGAACTGTTCTCTGTTGGAGTGTGATTCAAATTATGTGCATAACAATATTGCTTAATGTGACCAGAAATTCCCCTTCGGTATATTTTTCTATCGTCAATTTTTGTAGTCAATATACCCCTTTACTTTTAACTCAATCAGTTAAGCGTCGGGTTGTTGAAATCTGGGTATCCCTGGCGATATACGCCCCCCACAATTCACTACATTTAGAGTATAAGACTGACCGAGGCAAAGATAGTTTGGGATCTTGTGCAGGACCTTTTCAACTCTGCTGGTGCCCTAAAAATTAAAGCAAATCCCCACCGGTAGTACGGCAACTCTGATTTGGAGACTACCCTCACACACTACAGTTACTATATTACAGTAACTAATTCATTTCAAACTACCCATAATTTGTTAATCCTACATCGCTTAATTGGGAAAATAATCATTTAAGACCACAAGTATCCCAATTAAAATAATGGTTAGTCCGCTTTTTGATAGTGGACTTTACATAGTTGCTAAAAAATAGGGAATAAATAAAATTGAAAGGGATACCTCTTGAGCAAACCCTGATGTTATACGCTGAAGAAATACGTTCCAACATCCATTCTTCCCCACTCCTATGTTGGACATCAATCTGCGTTATGTATTTTTGGCCCATAACATTATAATTACATTGCTTTTTATTTTGTTTTTGTTTTTATCTCAAATGTCCCAAATAATAATAACAAAAAAACATAAATCAAAACATTCATTCCAGCATAGACACGGCGTCATGGCATTGTGAATGAGACTAACAAACAACGATAAAATAATCCCTGTGTTTTGCTGCTGTTTGGGTGTAATCTGGCAACCTGAGTCAAGGAGAGTGGGAGAAGACTTACAAAATATTGACTGGTGACTGCAGTACCACTTTTGGCCAGATTTTTACATATTGTTCCTTTAAGTACAAAAACCCCTACGAGCATATAAGGACAAGTAGAAAAAGCTGTATATTCGAGGCGCAAATTGTTGTAATACAGAATTACAGTACTTCTATATTTTGTGTCCCTTTCCTACATCACTGCTCATAACTTACGACCATCTAAAAAACATTATGAGCAGCTGATGCCCACATGCATACTAATTTGATCCACAATGATTAGCACGTGTTTGCGTATGTTTAATTTTTTTTTTGACAGGCACTGCAAGTCATATTGTTGAGTCCGGTGGTGAAATAAAAAGGACCTAAAAATGCAGAATCAAGAATAATATTTAATGATGATTGAGAAAAATAAAAGTCCAATTGAATAAAAAAACTCCAAATGCAAACAGAACCCCGGAACATAGTCTAACAATTGCTTCACCTGACCAGCATTGAAGAGTGCAAAAGAAATACATTAATGAAGTTCAATATATGCATAAGAGAGCACATCTTTATCTTTGCCATCATCCACTAACTCATCACCACACATGCAGAATCAAGAATTGTGTTGTACCACACTAGGTAGTCACAAGCATTTTTTGTTCAAAATCATACATTTTGGCTTCCCCTTAATTCCGTTTCCGGGTCGGAGGGTGGCTGTCAAGCGGCACCCAATTCACAGAGCACCTGCCCCTCAACTGATCCTCCTGCAGAGTGGTAGTCCAAGAAGAATGCTGCTCCTTTGGTATAGATTGATTTTTCAGCAGGGCTACAGGCAAAAGTTTGCGTTAAACCTTGCCCCAAGGAAATAACAACAGCAGTGGGAGTCAGTGGAAAGTCTCATGTTGGGATCGAACCCCATGACTTTTCAGGCTCAAAGGCCTCAATTTCATCCATCCATGCATCGTCTTCCCCCTTGAATCAATTTCTATTTCTGGGTCTGGGGGTGGCAGTCAGAGCTGCACCCATCTCACAGAACACCAGCCTCTGCACAGTGAGTCGGAAGTAGGTCTCGTGGTGGGCCTCGAACCAACCACAACCTTCAAGCCCCAAAGGCAAATGCCTAACCAACGAGCCCACTGTCGACTACCGATTAACATCTTATTATAAAACACACTTATAATGTAAATATTAAATGTGCACTTTATTGTCCCACGTAGTGAAACTTGTCCTCGGATTAGATCCCTCCTGATCCACTAGGCTACATCAGGAGCACTGGGCGCCGTGGATACAGATGGCAGATTATGAACTGCCCTACGGAGATAAATCAATAGGGGGTGCACCTTACTCATGACAGACCATTTTGCATGGTAGTCCCCTTTAAGTGAAGAAAGCATTTAACAACCATAGAACAAATGGTTACACTTGTGCAAGACTAAAAAATACACACACCTTGCTGGAGTTTTTCCATTTTCCCTCTGATTACACATCCACTCCTGACCTCTCCGCGGAGTGCAATTTTCCTATAACGCTGTCCCTATAAGGCCACCCAGGATCTTGAGCCAATAACCCCCCTCTCCCCACAATCCCCCTCCCTGCTGACTGGCTCCTGTACTGTTCCAATCACAAAGGCTTCACACCATTCTGCTTAATAGCTCCTCCCATCGCTAAGACGATGACATGTCTCAGTTGGCAAAGACAGGCTAAATTAACCAGGAACCAGTGCTCACCTCTGCTTGACATGCACCAAGGGGAAGCCCTTTTCACACTAGAAACAAGAGAATAATACAACTTTTGATCAAACACTGCACTGTGCAACGGAAGTCATAAGGTAAGGTGAGAGTGAAGGATGGGATGGCTTGTTAAGTGTTTGTGAAAAGTAAAACTATCTGCCCAGATTGGAAACTAGTCCCCCCCCAAGTAAATACCAATCAATTCACAAACTAAAGTTAAGGTTATGTTCATAAAATACTAAAGCTAATCAGAAGCGAATACTCATTTCAGAAAGTATCAAATACAGAAAGATATCACTTCAATCAACATCAATCAAAGTATATTTTATAAGCCTTTTATCAACAACAGATCAACACAAAGGGCTTACAGTTTGGGCTAAAAAACAATCCTGCTCATGCCACCCCCCCCGACCGGCCCAACAGACCCTCCCCCAACCACAAGCAAACTGCCTTCACCCCCCCCCTCCCCCCCCCCCCCCCCCCCCCCCACCACACACACGCACACACAACAAACGCAACCGGATTAAAACAATAAAACGCCATAAAGACTTGGCAGGGTTCAGATGCCAAACCGGCTGAAGAAAACGCCATCCAAGGACCCGTCGCGCCAGGAGGCAAAGCCGCCCATAGAGCCCAAAGGGGACGACCACAGGACCCAAGAGACCCAAAACCGGCCCAGGGCCCCCACCACAGGGCCAAGAGTCCGCCCCCCAACACCACAGCCAACCACCACGCTCCCAGCGCAGAAGGCTACCTCCAGAGGAAACACTGGATACTTAAAAACAATACAATAAGTAAAACACTAAAATGTGATCCAGAGAGGAACTACCACACAAAACATGAATAAAAACAATAGCAATATTAATAAATAATAAAGGATAAATAAATTTATAAAAATGGACTTATATATACTATCAAAAGCGAATCTAAAAAGGGTGTGTACTTGAGCCTGGCTTTAAAAATATGAATGTTCTCTGCGACCCTGATCTCCTCCGGCAACTTTCCAAGAACGGGGGCCTGTAGTGCTGGAAAGTGCCTCGCCGTGAGTGTGGTGTCCTGACTTTGGGGATGGGGTTAGGAGTCTGCTGCCGAGGAGCGCAGCCGGGAGGGTTCAGAGGATAAAAGCAGTTTCTGAAGAAAAGATAATGGCCCGAGACCATTAAGAACATTTGAAAACCATAAAAGAACCTTAAATTCAATCCTGAAACACACGGGGACCAATGCAGCGATTTTAAAACCGTGTAATGATGTTCCCCCCACCCAGGTCTTAGTCAGGACACGTGCGGCCGAGTTTTGAAGTAAGTGTAAAACCTAAAGGTTCTTTTTGGGAAGACCAAGGAGCAGGCCATACAGTAGTCAATGCGACTGGTGATAAAAGCATGCATCAACCGTCTCCGGTTTGGCCCGAGAGAGAATGGGGCGGACTCTGGCGATGTTCTTCAAATGATAAAAACCTATTTTTTTGATAGTTCTTAATGTGAGGAATAAAAGTCATCTCAGAGTCCAAAGAGTTACTCCCAGGTTGTTCACTTGTATGAGGATTAAAAGAGTGTGATTTGGAGTTTTTGGTAAAAGTTTCGCTCTCTGGCCCAGACCCATGACTATAACCTCAGTTTTGGCCTGGTTGAGCTGAGAAAGTTTTCTGCCATCCAGGATTTCAGGTTCTTAAAAGCAGTTAAAAAGAGCATCCATTGCCTGGTCGTCAGGAACATGGAGATGTGTTTTACAGCGTGTATTCATCTGCATTAACGGGAAGTTTAAATTCCATGCCTCCTGAGACAACCCATGCAAAGGGAGCATGTTACAAGTGAAAAAGGACAGGACCTAAAATGGAACCCTGGGGCATCACCAACATGTGATTTTATGGACCTGAGAGTAGCAGGTATCCAACTTACCATGAAGATCGGTCCTGTCAAATATGAAGTGAAAACCATTAGTGGACAGCACCAGAGAGGACAATGTGAGAGTTGTTTATATTTTGAAACCTTGTGGCACCATTAAAAACTTATTTATAGTGTTTTATTGTAATTTACTTATTGTGAAGAGTGCTAATATTTTCCCAAAAAGTAAAAAAAGTGGTGAAAATTGTGAAATATATTATTACCATCTAGTATAAATGGTGGTGGAATTTGGGTTTTGGAATTTTATTGCCTCATGACAAACCCTAAATTAGTCCACTTTTACTTATACCCATTAAGAAAGAAAATGGCCAGTCCTTTTAAAAAAGTTTTTTGAGGTATTTTCCAGACTTCTTTTTGGTAGATTTATTCTATTGTGTCCCAGTCTTCTGCCCATCGTCTATCATGCTCCCTGTTTGTCCTCAGATAAGAAATGGCACATTCTCAATAAAGAGTGTAATTTTAGTACTGTGGTTTTCCGTTGAAACAGCACTTAATGACACCATAGGACACATTACTACGTATGCAAGAACACTGGAAGTAGAACAGTGCTCTGCTGGACCATGACTGGAGTACCTGTGATCATTATTCACTGTGAGTCGTGTGGGTGTGTGGCGGTTCAGCCGTATGTGAATCCGATGAGACCCCAGGAAATGTATTCATTCTACAAAGCGTCAAGAGCAGAGCACTTGACAAATCCTTTCCACTTCTCCGACTCTTCAATCAAGCATGAACAAAGTAACGGACCTACAGAAACTATAAGTCAGAAAACGGCAATGAACCTCTGCATGTGAAGTTAAAGGTTGTGTAATGTATCCAAGGAAGCACGATGGAACAGTGCGTCAGAAATGTACTTTAAAGTAGAATTGTATTTGTTTTATTCTTCATTCTGTTTTTATCCAGAAAATGTTTGATTCTCTGATCTGTTTTGGTGAAATCAACGTGGTCCTCATAGATAAACTACTGTTGTGATTACGGCTAATCAATTATACATTGAATTTAATTGAACTTGAATATATCAGATGCAGGTCCACTCAATATCATTCCAGGATCTGGATGACACAACCGAATTGGCTTTTTACTATTTCAATTTCACACAGTCAAAGCTACTTGTGAGAATGAACTCCCAGAAGCTACAAGGCTAATACAGCAGGGGTCCATCACACCACCGGCCAATACATACCTACAAACACTTAAAGCTTTACTCGTGGAAGAAATTTGTCTGGAAATTTACAAAACATATTGTAGACACAGTACTCTTGTGTGTTAAAAAGGCAGAAACCACTCTGAGATAAAAAATAAAAAAAAAGTGATTTTGGTCCTTCAAGAAGAGCACATCAGTTAGAAGACAGGTTTACAATAATAAACCATAAATCTCTTTTTTTGGTCTAAAAATTTTCCCAAAGAATACAAACATGCACTTTTATCCGCCTCTCCTCTGCCCGCGAGCCCAAGCACTCCAAAAATTCTCGAGTTCATATACTACTGGGCCGGACAACACACCAAAGACCAACAGAGCTGGTGAAGAAATATTCTGCTGTTTGTAAGCATTCCTCAAGTCGGCAATCTCGATCTGAGCAGGACGTGGGAGAGTGTCTTGTGTTGAGTTTCCATCACAAAAGCAACCAACAAACTTGGACATCACTTAATTACAGCCCATATAGTGCACAAGACAAAACCCTTGGAAAAATTCAACAACTTGGAGGCAGCGGTAATGCAGAAATGCTTTCATTGTTTATCCATAAAGTATGAGGTGGAACAAGGAGATTGTGACCTACAAACCCCCCAACACAATTATACTGGTAAAAGAGCTTTCATTAAACAAGACAATTAATGCATGGATTAGGCCTCTTGTTCTTACCCCATTTGTGTACATACTTTTATGCATGCATATCTGTGTGTGTATGTACTGCATGTGCATTTATATAATAATCAGAATTAGAGGTTAAAATAAAGTAAAATGTGTGTTAATCATTGATTGACATATATTTTAAAACTAATTAGGAAACAAAAAGAGAATAGTAACAATAGCGGCACGGTGGCTGAGTGGATAGCACTCTCGCCTCTCAGCAAGAAGGTCCTGGGTTCAAATCCCGGTTGGACCAGGGCCTTTCTGAGTGGAGTTTGCATGTTCTCCCCGTGTCTGCGTAGGTTTCCTCCGGGTGCTCCGGTTTCCCCTACCACTAAAAATATGTACAATAGGTATGGCATGTGCCTCCTGTACTGGCCCCCCCAATCCCAAAAAAATAACAATTGTAAACCGCTTTGAGACTCCGATGTGCAGTGAAAAGGCGGTATATAAATAAAAGCTTACTTACTTACTTACTTACAATAGCAATTAAAGCCGCGTCGATGAAAGGCCTCGCCACTCTCGCGGCCGCCTCCCGGGCGCCAGTCCCACAAGTGGCACGCGGCGTACGTGCAAACAAATTCACAACCCGATCAAAATGACGGACGTATCACTGTAATGTTGTGTTTTATTGAACTTCACAAAAGAAGACAACACCAGTCTGCGAACATGTCGCCACTGAATGTGCTCAAGAGTGCTCCTGAGCACTCGTAGGACTTCTACTTACCTCAGAGAAATTCTGGATACAAGGATTTTACAAAGAATATGGCATTCATGATTTTTTCTCGTAAGTAGGATTTACGTACAAATTTGTTTCTAAGAATGGTTTGTGAATGAGGCCCATTGACTCTTGAGAAGAGAAGCGTTTTGGATTGGATAAATGACAACATAATGTACTGTATTTGTTTATTAAAACGACAATTAATACACATAAAATGGCATTAACATTATTACCTTCTGTCTTTCTGTTTAGACTCAGACCAAAACTATTGTTTGTTACAGATGAGGGACATTTCAAAACAGTATGAAATGCAAAATGTCATAAAATCTGTTTGATTTGCTCCCAACATTTTACTTTTGGGCACAACCAACATGATCTGATAGTGGAAGGTTAAAATTAGGTACCCCAGCTTCAATTTAGTGATTGCGCTTCGGGAGAAAACACGGAGGAGACTGAGGCTTCGTTGTCCTGCTTCAGAGGTGTATTTAATGCATGAGCAGGTTACGCACAGGTTATGCAAAGACACGTACACAACAAGCGGAGAATACTCCTGTGCGCGTGACGTTACGTCGGCGTCATTTGCCGTGTTGTTGTCAAAGCGGCAGCCTCTAGAGGTGGGAACCTCTGTCCAAAGCAGTCGCAGCTGCCCCGGGTCTGAATGATGCGGCCGCGGAGGATGCAGACTCCCATTCGAGTTCATAGCAAACAACAGCAAGTGCCTCGCGGTCATGCACGTTTTCTTTTTAAACATTAATACCCAGAGACCTGCTCTGTGGCCATCTCACACATGCATGTGTCCGCGGCATTCTGAGTGTTATTATGGGAAGCATGGGTGGGTCATTCTGTAAATGCATTGATGCGTTAATTTTTTAAAGCGATTAATGAAAAACATTTATGAACGTGCCTCAAAGCGATAATTTTGACAGCCCTAGTTTTTACATGTTCCATCCATGTAGCTTTTTCTACACACCACTAAAGCAAAACAATCAGACACACACATATATTGTACTTTATCATGGGTCGACCCTTATATACATTATTGGTAAGTGTATGCATGTGTGTGTATATTATTTATACACATGCATATTTTTGTTAATGTGCTTGTATGTGGATATATACTGTGTGCATATGTGTCTATTTTGTATATATTTATATGTATTCTGTATATGGTATCAGTCACGTGACAGCTTTTGCTCACGTGACTAGGACTTTATAACTGGAACCAGGTGTGTCTGGAATTCATGTCTGATGAAGGGCCTCAGCCCGAAACGTCACTACGTGGTCTGTAAATAAAAGAGTATTGGGATTATTGGGAGCAATATAGCTGTGCGGATTTTCTTTTATTGTTTTCACGTTTCGCACTTCTTTAATGAAGCACGCTAGTCCAGACTACAGGGATGAGATGTGCGGCCTTATTTGCAACATTTTTAGAATTCCACGATTAATGCAAAATAATAACTGTGTTAGCATATAATGGACCAACTTCCCCAGTTTTTGAATAGAATCATCAAAGTTAGCCTCTATAATAACAGAATGACATAAGAACACATATGCAGTCCCTGCGCAGCCCCTAGACTTTGGCCCTTCCCTGGGAGCCCTTCACCAGGTCAGCCTCTGAAGTCTCCTCCCTATCTCAGAGGGAGACACTTCAAGGAGAATCCTGGATGAGACAGCCAATTTTGGCGCTCTTTGTTTGGGGTTTATCCTGCTTTCTTCCCCGCTCCCTGGAGGTGTTAGCATGTGCTGACGTGGCACTGTGCCGAGAGGGTATGGACCAACATTGCATACTGTACAATACAGCTGTAGGAACTGAGGGAGGAAACAACAGCTGGCCCATTTATGTGGGTCCCACTCACTCATTACTCATGTAGCAACTGTAAAGCTGATGTGCTTTCAAACATGTTTTCAAATTTGATTAAAGATACAAGTTAAGGTTACTTTATAGTTTTTTTTGCATTGGACCCGAGGCCAAAGAGTGTATCATTCCTGGAAAAAGCAGTACCCAAACTTTAAAGGACAACTAAACACCAAATCATCTTTTTTAAACTTATATATCTGTGTGGCGCCCTCTCTATACTTTTTGGTGCGACTACATTCAAAATTTCGTTCCTGACCTCTCCATTGGCTCTAGAGTACTGCGTTTTGTCACGGGTACTGTGTGACTTAGGTCTCTCTGCGCCTCTGGTATAAAGCCAATGAGTCTCTGACACGCCCCCGTAGCGAGTTGGAGTTGGAATTAATTATATCAATTTTCAGGTTAGCAATAGCAACTTTAGTTAGTTCCTTAGCGTAGCGTTTATAGTGTAGTCACAGGTAGTCAGGTAGTTTAGTTGCGTGAGTTTAGTTTCATTTGGTCATTGTGTGGATTAACAAAGTGCTATGTATAGGCTAGGTGTTAGCATTAGTTTTGTTCGTGTTTGTGTGTAATGTTAGTATGTGTTAGTTGTAGTCTTGTTTGTTAGGATGGGGAGAAAGTGTAGTGTGGTGGGCTGTCAAAGAACTGCAGGATCGCATTCCTTACCACAAGACTTAGAATTTAGGCGCCAGTGGTTCCGCGTAATTGGCCAGGGGAAAGCTGCAAACTCCTGCCTTGTGCTGGAGTTTGTAACCACTATTTTGCATGTGATTCCTTCACCAACTTGATGGAGTTTGAGCTAGGTTTTACAACGAAGCTCCTTTAGAGGAGCGAGGCTGTTCCCACTCTTGGTCTTCCACAACCGAGGAAGGAGCTCCTGACGTTTCTGCCCATCCAACCTGGAGATTTCGGGCACAGGTTTGAGGTGTGGTACCACTGTACCACAGTCCTACATGGAGGCATTTCACAGCCTTATCATCAGGTTCTCTCCTAAAAGTGTGTTCTTTTACTTTAAAAGGATGATGGCCAGGTAATTAATACCAATATCTTTCTTTCCTCATTATATATACTGTAACTACAAACATAATTATTACTATTTCTCACTAGGCCCATTATCTCTCTGTACAAGACCAACACTTCCTCAAACACGATTTAATCCTATAGGCCTTTAGCTGTGATGCCACCTGACACTGGGTCCAGGCAGTGTGACGTTCATGCTTTTGCTGTGACAGTGCCTGAACTTGCTCTCAGTCCATTATCCATCAGTATTTTTAAATTATTTTTGTTATCATTTGGTATGATGTGGGATGAATTTCAGTGGGTTGTGAGCATTCCCATAGTACACTTCTACAACCAAAAACGTATCTATGTTTGCATCTATATACTGTACAGTCGTGGTTAAAATGCTATATATATGTATTGTGTATATATTTTTTTAAGTTGTGACTTTCCATGAAATGTAGAAGGTGGGTTCTAAAACTACATCAGTCGAGAGCCACTACTGAGATAGAAGCATTCTTTGTCTTAGTTTCAGCTGTCTAGCTATACAATTATCTAGGCTCATGGAAATATCAGCTCAGTAATTTTGAGCTCAGGGAACAAAATGTGTATAATATCTATGTAAATAACACGTCAAGTTTGTTTTTATGTGCACAGGTGCATTAATAATGTAAGTTGTATATTTGTTAATATAATTTTTCCACCGGTGCACAAATGTACATTTGGATGCTTACTGTATGTACAAATATGCACGTTATGAGCTCAGAGGGAACACAAATTAAGACAAGCAATTAAAATGTTCAGAATGGCAGTTGTGTTTATAATGATGTTCATTGGCCATGAAATTTCAGGACAGGGAGGAACAGGGAGGAACTTGTAAGACACATCATCAGGGAACTCCTCCCTGATACGAGTCACAGCACAGGACGGGATCACGACTCGGATGTGCTGGCCTAGGTAACCCCAACACCACCTGACCAGATTCCAGTATGCAAGGTGCCGTTAATTACAGAAAAGAAGTGATGTGTGCAGAAAACTAACATGTTCACCATTGCCTTACTGTACATACAGCACGCATGTACAGTGGGGCAAAAAAGGATTTAGTCAGCCACCTATTGTGCAAGTTCTCCCACTTAAAATAATGACAGAGGTCTGTAATTTTCATCATACAGTAGGTACACTTCAACTGTGAGAGACAGAATGTGAAAAAAAATCCAGGAATTCACATTGTAGGATTTGGCTCTCACAGACCTGTTACTCCTTCTTTAAGAAGCTCTTCTGTCCTCCACTCGTTACCTGTATTAATGGCACCTGTTTGAACTCGTTATCTGTATAAAAGACACCTGTCCACAGCCTAAAACAGTCAGACTCCAAACTCCACTATGGCCAAGACCAAAGAGCTGTCGAAGGACACGAGGAAAAAAATTGTAGACCTGCACCAGAGTGGGAAAAGTGAATCTACAATACGCAATGGTGTGAACAAATCAACTGTGGGAGCAATTATCAGAAAATGGAAGACATACAAGACCTATCAGTGGTCTTGTATGTCTTCCATTTTCTCCCTCGATCTGGGGCTCCACGCAAGATCTCATCCCGTGGGGTCAAAATGATGAGAACGGTGATCAAAAATCCCAGAACCACACGGGGGGACCTGGTGAATGACCTGCAGAGAGCTGGGACCAAAATAACAAAGGTTACCATCAGTAACACACTACGAAGACAGCGAATCAAATCCTGCAGTGTCAGAAATGTCCCCCTGCTGAAGCCAGTGCATGTCCAGGCCCGTCTAAAGTTTGCCAGAGAGCACATGGATGATACAGCAGAGGATTGGGAGAAAGTCATGTGGTCAAATGAAACCAACATAGAACTGTTTGGTATAAACTCAAATCGTTGTGTTTGGAGGAAGAAGAATACTGAGTTGCATCCCAAGAACACCATACCTACTGTGAAGCATGGGGGTGGAAACGTCATGCTTTGGGGCAGTTTTTCTGCTAAGGGGACAGGACGTGTTAAGGAAAGAATGAATGGGGCCATGTATCGTGAGATTTTGAGCCAAAACCTCCTTCCATCAGTGATAGCTGTGAAGATGAAACGTGGCTGGGTCTTCCAGCATGACTATGATCCTAAACACACCGCCCGGGCAACAAAGGAGTGACTCCGTAAGAAGCATTAGAAAGTCCTGGAGTTGCCTAGCCAGTCTCCAGACCTCAACCCCATTGAAAATCTGTGGAGGGAGTTGAAAGTCTGTGTTGCTCGCGACAGCCCCAAAACATCACTGCTCTCGAAGATCTGCATGGAGGAATGGGCCAAAATACCAGCGTGTGTGCAAACCTGGTAAAGACCTATGGTAATCGTTTGACCTCTGTTATAAGGTTATATTACAAAGTATTGAGTTGAATTTTTGTTACTGAACAAATACTTGTATTCCACCATAATTTACAAATACATTCTTTAAAAATCCTACAATGTGAATTACCTATGATGAAAATGACAGACTAATGACTAAATACTTCTTTGCCCCACTGTATGTGCCATACACTGCCTGCAGCACGTATGGGTTGAGGGCAACTGCCTCAAACCCCGGGTGCTCTGTAATGCAGGTGTTTACACCCAACGGCTGACATCTGTGCATTACCTACCACAAATTGGGAAATTAATGAGGAAAATCTGATTTTTTTTTGTATGATTTATTTCATTCTATAATACCTTTGGTGTCTCCTTACAGCACACGTTCTCTTCTGGGGATAGAGATGTGCAGTTGCCACACTACCACCTGTAACCCTAACCACGATATCCATCTCTTTTGCTCTACATCCAATAAAATATTAGCAATAATGCTAACACCATTCAGTAACGGGACCCATTCTGCGCTGCACTGATGCCTCGGGAGGCTCGTCAGTGCTAGCCGCAGCTAGCTTCAGCACCGAGCGAGCCATTGGCTCAAACTTGTACGGCTCAGGGCCGCCGGACTCCTCCACATTAGGTCCTCTCCCAGGGGGAGGACATTGAGCTGGTGGACAGCTTCAAGGACTTGGGTGTTAACATTATCAATAAACTGGACTGGTCCCGTAACACCAACGCCCTGTACAAGAAGGGCCAAAGTCGCCTCCACCTTCTGGGGAGGCTGCGGTCCTTCGGAGTGAGCAGGCCTCTGCTCAGGACTCTTTATGACTCTGTGGTAGCTTCTGCCATACATTACGCTGCTGTGTGCTGGGCAGCACAGAGCCGGACAGCACAGAGCCGGACAGGAGTAGACTCAATAAGCTTGTGACATGTAACGTTCTCCTGTGTGAGATCAATAAAGTATATCATATCTTATCTTATCCACTTCCACCCCTGGTGATGAAGGTGGAGTAAAGTCCTCCACCTCAAAAGAGCCCTCGGTCACGAAGCTGCTGTCACTGTCACTCCCCATAATTACAAGAGAGTTGTCAAACAAAGCCCAGACCACGCCCAACTCTAAGCCCCCTTTCTTGTCCCTTGGTCCTCCAGGCAATGCCTATTTTGGAGAGAATTTTCAAATGTTCATGTGGGCGGAGTAAGGCTGGACACTGGTGTTTAGTTGGTTTTTAAAGATTAACAGAAGGTCCCTCACTACTGTTTAGTGTAGAGGTCCATATACCGTACCTTGCAAAAGTATTCGGCCCCCTTGAACCTTTCAACATTTTCCCACATTTCAGGCAACATAAAGATATAAAAAAAATATTTTTTGGCAAGAATCAACAACAAGTGGGACACAATCGTGAAGTGGAACGAAATTTATCGGATAATTTAAACTTTTTTAACAAATAAAAAACTGAAAAGTGGGACGTGCAATATTATTCTGCCCCCTTGCGCTAATACTTTGTAGCGCCACCTTTTGCTGCAATTACAGCTGCAAGTCGCTTGGGGTATGTCCCTATCAGTTTTGCACATCGAGATACTGGAATTCTTTCCCATTCTTCCTTGCAAAACAGCTCGAGCTCAGTGAGGTTGGATGGAGAGCGTTTGTGAACAGCAGTCTTCAGCTCTTTCCACAGATTCTCGATTTGATTCAGGTCTGGACTTTGACTTGGCCATTCTAACACCTGGATACGTCTATTTGTGAACCATTCCATTGTAGATTTGGCTTTATGTTTTGGATCATTGTCCTGTTGGAAGATAAATCTCCGTCCCAGTCTCAGGTCTTTTGCAGACTCCAAAAGGTTTTCTTCCAGAATGGTCCTGTATTTGACTCCATCCATCTTCCCATCAATTTTAGCCATCTTCCCTGTCCCTGCTGAAGAAAAGCAGGCCCAAACCATGATGCCGCCACCACCATGTTTGACAGTGGGGATGGTGTGTTCAGGGTGATGAGCTGTGTTGCTTTTACGCCAAACATATTGTTTTGCATGGCCAAAAAGTTTGATTTTGATTTCATCTGACCAGAGCACCTTCTTCCACATGTTTGGTGTGTCTCCCAGGTGGCTTGTGGCAAACTTTAAATGAGACTTTTTATGGATATCTTTGAGAAATGGCTTTCTTCTTGCCACTCTTCCATAAAGGCCAGATTTGTGCAGTGCACGACTGATTGTTGTCCTATGGACAGACTCTCCCACCTCAGCTGTAGTTATCTGCAGTTCATCCAGAGTGATCATGGGCCTCTTGGAGGGACGGCCGGGTCTTGGTAGATTTGCACTGGTCTGATACTCCTTCCATTTCAATATAATTGCTTGCACAGTGCTCCTTGAGATGTTTAAAGCTTGGGAAATCTTTTTGTATCCAAATCCGGCTTTAAACTTCTCCACAACAGTATCTCGGACCTGCCTGGTGTGTTCCTTTGTCTTCACGGTTCTCTCTGCGCTTTAAACAGAACCCTGAGACTATCAAAGAGCAGGTGCATTTATACGGAGACTTGATTACACACAGGTGCATTCTATTTATCATCATCAGTCATTTAGGACAACATTGGATCATTCAAAGATCCTCACTGAACTTCTGGAGTGAGTTTGCTGCTCTGAAAGTAAAGGGGCCGAATAATATTGCACGCCCCACTTTTCAGTTTATTTGTTAAAAAAGTTTAAATTATCCAATAAATTTCGTTCCACTTCACGATTGTGTCCCACTTGTTGTTGATTGATGACAAAAAATTTAAATTTTATATCTTCATGTTTGAAACCTGAAATGTTTAAAGGTTCAAGGGGGGCGAATACTTTTGCAAGGTACTGTATATTGTCTCTCACTACTGTCTAATATGCAGGTCCATATAACAAAAGGACCCCATTTAAAGCCAAGGCTAATTTGCACAGTTGCCTTGTGTTTGATTGATGTTGATTGTGTACACTTCCAATATCAAATGTCCAAATCAAATAAATTAATAACTAAATAAAGTAAATAGTATACAGGTCCATATAACAGAAGGTTCCTCAGTACTGTTTAGTATGAGCTGTCACAGACTGTTTGCCGCGCAGACACAGCAGAACTAACTGAATTGAGCAGAGAATCTCACATCAAAGACATATTGATGTGAGACGCTGGTGTGTTTTTTTGCTGCAAGTGGAATCAGCTGCTCACAGGCAGATGCAGGTGTTTTACATTCTGCTCATATTTGTTTGTTTGTTTGTTAACCCTTTAATCCTGCAGCTTAAATACAAACCCCTGAAGTGAGTGATTTCCAAAAACAGTTCTAAACTTGATGGAGAGAGGGTCTTTTACAGTGGCAGTGGCCTGAACGCGGTGCAAGAGGTGCATGTGTGGTGCAAAAAAATTATATGGCCTTATGTGAGGCAACAAAGGCAAGGCAAGGCAAGTTTATTTGTATAGCACAATTCATACACAAGGCAACTCAAAGTGCTGAACAAAACAAGAAAGCATTAAAATCATAAATAATCACAGTACATGAAAAAGAAAGATAAAAATATAAAATCCCTCAGTTGTATACACAGCAAAACAGATTTTTTTTAAAGTGTAAATGATGTAGTAAAAGTATGGGGTATAATTTGAAGGGATAAGTTAATTAAATACCTATTGGGGCACCAGTCTTAAGATGACAACAGGGTTTGATCGATTAATTTACTTGAGTCTCATTTCTGAAGGTGTGAATCTTAAACTGCCAGTTTTAATTTACCCCACTTTATTGTTGCCCTTTGCGTGCTTCATGTTCCAGTTTCGCATGGCGCCGTAAAGATGGCGCCGTGGCAAGAGCTCTGGTGTGTGTCGTCTGGTGCACACCGGGGTAGTCTTGCACAGTTTTTCCAATGTGGTTTTACTGCAAATGGCAAATAAATGAATCTGAATCTGAATCTGTGATGTGTTGGGAAAAGTTGTCCACTCAGTTCACATGAGCAGAGGCAGAATCTTTCGAGCCCAGCTGGCGGACCTCCTTTGTTGCAGGGCACGAGACTGTAGGAGAAGGCAGGAAGTAAGAGAGTGAGCCAGACCTTCTGCTAGCTCCTCAAGAAGTCCTGTCCGCTGATATTATCTCTATCCGTGAACAGTGGTGATGCGCAAACAATACCACCGTGTGACGCTCTTCCTGAAGCAAACTGCTATCAAAACACTTGTTCACGCGACAAACATTTCAGCATCTCTGACTCTGCAGCCACTGTTTTGCTTTGAGTATCAACCGGTGGGGGCGGGTCCAATGCCACCCCGGGCCGATGGGGGTGGACCAGGAATAAAAATTAGCCAATGCTAACTTATAGCATCTTCTTACCTCTCGAAAACACATTTACAGGATGGCCCAAGGCTCCGTTCCTCATGTGTGTCTAGGCTGAGGCGAGTGAATTTTTTTGGGCCACTCTAGTTCACTCGCTGTGAATTTTTGAAGTCACTCGTTTAAATGAATGGGGCTTGTGCCGGCTGACACATGCGCAGATTCGTTTTTTCACATTTTCCAGCCCCCATTTTGTATCACTCCATGAGAGCCCAATTTTTGGCCCATTAGTTAGAACGGCGGAGATAGGCGCGACCAGGTCCGTTAATATATGAAGGGTTTGGTTCCAAAACGCTATAAATCCATTTTGATCAATTTGAGTAAAACTGAGTTTTCTTAAGCAAGAAAATGATATGATGAAAATCACTTGTCTGTTCCAAATCTTCATATAGCATCAGAAGGTTATAATAACTTAAAAAAACTCAAATCCAGATTTTAATATTTCAAGATTTAGATTAAAAACTGATTATTCAGTTCTCAAAACGCAATAAATCCAGATTTCAAAAGGCTATAACTTTAAAGTGGTTGAAGATAAAGGCGTACTGTAAATGATAAATATCTTCAGCATGAACCAAAATTTGGAATAGAGGTTGATTAGTCGTTAAAAATAAAGTAACTGATAGAATTTATATATATATATATTTTTTTTCCTGCGGCTTTTCCTGAGTCCCCCGCGGTTGTTTCCACCCACATGTGAAGCAGCCGCTGTGCTGTGGCTGATTGTGGATTATGGAGCGGAACTCCTGTCACTTATAATGTCCGTGTCCTCTTCACTGGACACCCGCGTGTCTTCTTCCTCTAAATCTGAGTCAGTTAGTACCCGTAGAAGTACTTTGTCAATGGTAAAATAACTAAACTAAAGGAAGAAAACACCGGTTCGCTCTGCTCTGCTCTGGCTCTGCACTACCGCTCGCCTCTGTGTCGCTTATCCGCAGGTGTTTTACAAACTCAAATTAATCTAAAACTTTTCATATAACCACACCCACAAATGCCGCTCATGTTAAAGGCACGCATGTCCGTTAACTCCTGGTGAAGAGTATGAAAAGATTCTGAACCACATTTATTGATACAGCCTGTTTTATTTAGAAGGATGCCAGCCCCAGGGACGCGCCATTGTTGTTTACTTCACGTAGGATGCTACGCTGTGATTGGCTGAGTGGATTTGTAGCGTTCTGCGGAAAAGGTGGACTGGCGTTTATCGCTGTTTGGAAAGAATGGGAGAAAGCAGGAGTGAATAAACTGAGGATATCACGTTTTGCGGAAAACTGAATATGGGGTTTTCAACAGTGACCAAATACATTTCTGATTTTGGCACAAACTTTTTTTTTTTTAAATGCCGTTTATTGTGTTTTGGAACCAAACTCTTCATGTACAGTCTATGTTATCAACTGTGTATTGTTTGAAATGCTATTCAGAAGCTTGATTATTATATTTATTTAACCTTTATTTAACCAGCAAGTCCCTTGAGATAAAATCTCTTTTACAAGGGAGACCTGGCCAAGAACACCTTGGTAACAAATAATGTACTGTAGGAGGATCGCACACACAGAGGAGGCAATGTGGAATCCTAAGAATGGGTCTTATCTCAACTGAGCCTTCAGACCTCCCCGACCAGGTGTGGGCCTCCTGCTGCTTTTGGAGCCAAGACTCTGGGGCACACCAACACCTGGGGCAGGGTCAGCTAAAAGCAAGAACAATGCTTCACTAACCCCCTCGGGAAGGGAACAGACTCCACATCATCAAGGAAATAATACCAGGACATGGACTAAATTGATCCCAATAACTCAATGACAATATTTATACTGCGAATGTAATGTCTATTTCATCTGTGTTGTGTGTGAAACATAAGTGATGTGAATAACTGTGATGTCTATGTAACTTTACCAGGCCTAGACCTGCCCTGAGCGGGACTAGGCTAATGAGGGAGCAGTCTCTCTCTGCCACCAAACTGTGGCTCACGCTCTTCTTACGGTTCTGCTGTCCTGTGGCTGTTCCTGCTCTGTAACCAAGAAAGGCTGCTGGCTCGGCCTTGCTACAGCGGAAGACCCCTCTTTCCCCGGCCTCGTCACCCCTGGATTGCGAATTGGACAACACGACAAAACAAAGGGACACTGCAACGTGCGTCTCGGACTCCCAATCAAACGCACACCCTAGCTACTACTATCAATTGCAAATAGAACAGATATCTGAGGCAAACATGAACCATTTACAAGTGCAGGAGGAATGGAACAGACGCGATAAGCTACGAGTGCAGATTCAGACAAAGGCAGAAACAATGCAAAAGAAACGACTGCACAGTTTATAAGTTATACTGTACGAAGAAGACACATAAATGAAAATACGGGTGAACTATTTATGGGAATGATAAACTTTGAGAATGCATCGTATTCTACTGTAGATGAACTGTTTAACTCTGTCACCTCTAGTGTTTTGAATGTTCTGGACACCATCGCTCCTGTGAAGGTTAAAACAGTGAAAAATAAGCAGAAGGCGCCGTGGGCTAAAGCAGACTCGGTCAGGGCACAAAAGAGAGAGTGCCGGAGGGCCGAGCGAAAGTGGCGCAAGTCCAACCTCCAGGTTGATTACGAGATCTTCAAAGATAAGTTGTGCGAGTTTAACCAGGAGCTACGTAGTACGAGAGAAAGGTATTTTTCTGAAATGATTGAAGGCTGCAGCAACAATCTGCGTGTTCTGTTTTCAACAGTTAATAGATTAACAAACCCCCCTGTTCAGATGCCATTAGAGCTAACTTCCAAACGTAAATGTAATGAGTTTGCACATTTTTTCAATGACAAGGTTCAAGGCATCAAAAACGCCATTGTCTCCAATCCACAGATAACCATCCAACAGCCTAAAAGGCTCTTTGAGCTAACTTACTTTGCACCTGTAAATGATCAAACTGTCCAAGAGATAATCTCCAGTCTGAGCGCCTCCACATGTAGCCTGGATGTACTACCCACTAGATTTCTAAAGTCTGTTCTGAGCAGTCTGTTACCTTCACTCACACAGATAGTAAACATGTCCCTTCATTCTGGAATATTCCCAAAGGCCCTGAAAACTGCAGTCATCAGGCCCCTGCTTAAAAAGAGCAGTCTGGATGCTACGGTACTTAACAACTACCGTCCCATCTCAAATCTGCCATTTATGGGGAAAGTCCTTGAAAAAGTAGTCTACCAACAGCTAAATAGATTTCTTATAATCAACAACTCATTTGATATGTTTCAGTCTGGCTTTAGACCCCACCACAGCACTGAGACTGCTCTCGTCAAGGTTACAAACGATATCCGGCTAAACACTGACGCAGGCAAAGTCTCAATCCTAATCCTGTTAGATCTGAGTGCTGCCTTTGACACTGTCGACCATGAGATCCTCTTACAGAGACTAGAGGACTGGGTTGCCGTCGCTGGCACCGCCCTAAGTTGGTTTAGGTCTTACCTTGAAGACAGGAAGTACTTTGTGGAGATTGGAAACTGTGTCTCAGATCATATGGCCCTGACCTGTGGAGTACCACAGGGGTCGATCCTGGGACCTCTTCTTTTCAATCTCTACATGCTGCCGTTAGGTCAGTTAATACGCAGAAACGAAGTTTCCTATCATAACTATGCAGATGACACTCAGATCTATGTCTCACTGACTGCAGGAGAACATGGACCAGTGGACTCACTCCTTCACTGTATCCAACAGATCAGTGAGTGGATGCAAAACAACTTCCTTCAGCTAAACGCAGACAAAACTGAAATGATTGTCTTTGGTCCCCAGAAACAAAGAGAGAGCGTCATCTGTCATCTACAGTCTCTCTCCCTAAAACCTTCAAACAAGGTCAGAAATCTAGGGGTAATACTGGACTCAGACTTAAATTTTAATAGCCACATCAAATCAGTAACATCAGCAGCTTTTTACCATCTAAAAAACATTTCCAGGATCAAAAACATAGTGTCTAAAGCAGACTTGGAGATTCTTATCCATGCATTTGTCTCCAGTAGGTTAGACTACTGCAATGGCCTGCTCACAGGTCTGTCCAAACAGGCTGTAAAACAGCTGCAGTACATTCAAAATGCAGCAGCTCGAGTCCTGACTAGAACCAGGAAGTACGACCATATTAGTCCGGTCCTCAGGTCTCTGCACTGGCTTCCTGTGGCTCAGAGAATAGACTTTAAAACAGCTTTGCTTGTGTACAAGTCTCTCCATGGCCTCGCACCAAAATATATTAGTGACATGTTAGTCCCATATGAACCAGCCAGGACTCTGAGGAGCACAGGGACTGGACTCCTGTTAGTGCCCAGAGTCAGAACTAAACATGGGGAGGCTGCTTTTCAGATTCATGCTGCTAAAATCTGGAACATTCTTCCTGAAGATGTGAGACAGGCCTCCTCTCTGACTATGTTTAAAACCAAGTTAAAAACTGTGCTGTTTAGCTGTGCATACAACTGAGGGATTTTATATTTTTATCTTTCTTTTTAATGTTCTGTGATTATTTATGATTTTAATGCTATCTTGTTCAGCACTTTGAGTTGCCTTGTGTATGAATTGTGCTATACAAATAAACTTGCCTTGCCTTGCCTTGCCTTATATATTTGTTAGATATGCAACAGAACTCTAGTCCATAGTCTCCGCGTATATCAGGCTCTGCCATGAGCCCAAACTACTTTTCCTTTGGTTCCTTCGAAGCTTGAAGCTCTCTGCTCCATAGTCCCTCGTCCATGTTCCCTGCAGCCGCTCCGTGCTTCCTTCCAAAACACACACACGGACCAATCACAGCAGAGCTGCCTTGCGGCGACCCTTACGTAGTTAGAAAATTTCGATGCTGCGCGGCAGGCAACGTAAGGGCCTTGCGGTGACCAACGGGTTGCGCAAGTATACACTAGGCTTAATTGTGCTAAAATTAGAGAAATCCTCTGAATCCAATGCACTGCAAGCACCGAGAAAAGCACTTAGGGACCGTCACACAAGAGAGCATTTTCTGACAGATACTGCTTTAGTTTGGAATTCACTTGAGATTCCAGAATGTTTGCTAATACTGACAAATTGGATATGGGTCTGTTATTATTTAGATGAGTTTTTTTTACCACCTTTTAGCAGAGGAAGGACATATGCTGCCTTCCACACTTTTGGAATTGTATTTGTTTGGATACTGAGATTGAATATATGAGTAATGGGTTCAGCAATTAAGTCAGCTGCCAGCTGGAGGAGAGATGGGTCCAAATTGTCTGCTCCAGGAGATTTTTTCGGATCAATGTTTTTCAAAGCTTTCTTTACTTCAACTGCAGAAATTGAATGACGTAGAAATTTAGGGGTGACAGTTGGAAGAGTGGATTACTCAGATGAATCAGTGATATGGGATGAACCAGGAACAGTCGAGGCATCAGAGAAAGATTAAAAGTGTCCAGTAGATATCAGTGTGTCATGGTTTAGATTTATTTCCTGTTTGTTATATCCCTGCGTCTGCGTAAATAAATCAGATTTTTGGCTCAGAGTTCACATACCTGCATCACGTTACAGGCTGAAGTTTGCTGGAGCTGAATTAATGTCCTTAATGGCCCTTTCTTTCACCTAATGGCCCCTTCTTTTACCTTCTTGGTTTTTGAAGTCTGAAAATAGGTGCTCTGAATTTTTGATGAATGAATCCTTCACGTAATCACTGTGAACGGTGTTTTGCGCTTCATTGTTCCTCGTGTTGCAACAACTTCTCATTACAACGTAAACATGAAGCAGTCCTTCCTCGACTGAAAGCAAATGTTCATTCTTATTCCTAGGCCCAGTCCCAATACTCGCACGTCCACCCTCACGCCCCTCATTTGCGTGTTCCCGATGATGGGTGCGAGTGCGTAGGTCGTCCCAATTCTCCAAGGAGGCCTTTGGGCCCGCCCCCTTTGCGCCTCTGATCCATACTTTGCCGTAGCCTGCATGTATGCGGACTTTGGCGAAGGATATTGTCCATAATTCTTTGCGGTACACACCAAAACGTCGGGAAAATGCATTTAAGTCAAAGTTTTGAAATATACTGTATATGCTGTATGTGTGTAAATACGTTTTGCTATGTTACTTGGAAAGAAGCATACATGTCTGATGAAGAATTACGGACAATGGGCCTCATGTATGAAACTTGCGTACGGCCAAATCAGGGTGTAAATGATGCGTACCCAAAATATTTACACTTTTCCACATTTATCAATCTGGACGTGAGCGTATCATACGCACAGAATTTACACCAAGTCAATAGGTGGTGTAAATGTGTACGCTCATTTCAACCTTCATTAAAAACACGCCTACAATCAGTGCGTAATGGCTTTGGTTGGCGTCCAAGCAAAGACGCGCACCACCGTGGAGCGCTGCGCGGGTCTGATCAGGCTCTGGGACATGTAGGGGTTACGCTCTGGTACCTCCCAGTACAAGTGTGCCACATGGTCCTGGCTCGGTTCTCCACAACAGGCACAGGACCACAGTGTGCCACTGGTGGAGCAGCCCATGGATGAGAGACCATGGCCAGCACCGCCTTCGGCCTGTACAGCTCATACAGGCTCTCATTCAACCATTTTAAAATAATAATCACATACATAATTTGAAGATAATTTTTTCTTTATATTTTATTTTGGATGCTTTGGTCTGGCGGTCCTCCCCCTGGGCTTCTAAGCACTTCTTCTATGGGCTGCACTAAACGCCTTTTTGTTATTTTAAGGTCGCTCCCTTTTTTTTTCACTTGTAGCATAAATTAATGAATTCTTACTATTGGCCCAATATATCAACTGTTTGATATAATATAGCGTATTATTCTTCGAACATGAATAAACTCACCTCTTCAAAAGTGCGTGTTGCAAGCCCTACTGTTTACAGATGCTGTCATTTCTTTTCACATATTGTTTTTTGAGCCCCTTGATGCCACTTTTGAGAATTCCAAATAGTAAGACTTTATTCTTTTTCCCACTTCGTTCATAATGGTCTCAATCTCCTGCTCCGTGAAGTTATTTTTCCTTAGCCGTTCACTAACCAGACCCTGCGCAGTATACGTAATTACTCATATGTTTTGCCTCATTCACCTCTGGCAAAGCAATGTGGGTTTTCCTTAGTTTTGTGCATAAAGCCCCATAAATGCTATCGATCTTGCTCAAAACTGCTCATCCACTGCCCTGTTCTCCGCATATAGCAGAGATAGGATGCAACGCGCATGTGGGAACTGGCTCATTCATTCATTCATTTATTATTTATTTATTTACTTCTAAATTTCAGGAGAGATGAGTGCTGCAGTGGGTCTAGACACTATGGGAAAAACGCGTATATATAATACAGCGTATATATGTATATTTTTTAAACGTGAATAATTTCAGAAGGGTGTGCTTTTTGAGGCTTCCAAACAGTCTTCCTAGCCAACTGTCGCAAAAACAGGGTGTGGAACAGGCAGTTTCTGAATCTTTCTAGGCGTGACTTTCATAAATACGCTGGTTGTGAGCGTGGCATTTATCAACAGCCGCAGGTGCGTACGCTCAGATAGGTGCGTATCTCACACGTTCATAAATGCCACGTCAGATCTTGCGTAAATGGAATATACACCCAAAATATACACCCTTTTCTACGCAAATTTCATACATGAGGCCCATTGTATTTTAACAATTTAATAACTTTTTAAAGCAAGCATTCATATAACATTCAATTTAAACTTTACACTTAGTACAATACACTTAGGATGTATAAAAACTGACCAATATACGTGTATTTTAACGTGTGTGGAGCAACTCATTTTGTTTCCCACAGGGTCAGACAAAATGACCTTTAATGTTTATAAAGTTTAGGTCTGAAAATGACCATCTCTTGACTAGTCAATGACGTAACCTGCACTCAGTGTGCACTGTCCCAATTCCGCCTTTTTTGCACGCTTGTAACCTGCGCACCCTTGCGTGCACTTCAAACAAATGCAAACTTTGTAGAGGAGTGTGGGGTGCAGTGTGGGTTTGGGAATGGGCCTTAGTCCAGTCTTATTATCAACTCTTTCTCTTTTTAGCTTTTGGATCCATGCGCACTTACAATGTATGATGCGCACACACCGGTTTGTTTACAACAGCGGCCGCCTGGCGCAGGGCGCGTCACAGGATATGACAGAAATGTTGAAATTGAATATTACTTATGCACAATTTTACAGCATTTAAAAACGTTAAGAATGTTTTTCCTTCTACAGAATGAAAGACACGCATGCGGCTCCGGAGCCGCGGGTTGCTGATTCCTGGTTTATAGTATGTGGAAGCAAATACTATAGAGGATCAGGATGTATGCAGTTTCAACAATAATAAAGTGCAATAGTCTACATTACAAGAGAGTAATGTAATGTGTAATGTAATAAACATGTCTCAGAGTGAGGGAGGTGGGCGCTGACAACACTATTGTTTGAGTATTGGTCAAAAATGTCTGAAATCTTGGAGGATGAGGCTGATGGTCCCATGGACAAGCCTCCTGATGGTGAGTCTAACACCTGAGACACATGACTGCAGTCCTGGTTCATACCTGGTTTAGACCTGGTTTAGTCCTGGTTTAGTCCTGGTTCAGACCTGGTTTAGTCCTTGATGACCCTTCTGTGTGTTCTTAGCGTGTGCTGAAGTGTCTGATGAAGAGGAGCTAGAGCCTACCTCCACAAAGGCCCAGAAAAACAAACGCACCAAGAGGATAGATGGTGAGTACAACTGATCCTGGTTTAGTCCTGGTTTAGTCCTGGTTTAGTCCTGGTTCAGTCCTGGTTTAGACCTAGGCTAGACCTAGGCTAGACCTGGTTTAGACCTAGGGTAGACCTGGTTTAGTCCTGGTTTAGTCCTGGTTCGGACCTGGTTCAGTCCTGGTTTAGTCCTGGTTCGGACCTGGTTTAGTCCTGGTTCAGACCTGGTTCAGACCTGGTTCAGACCTGGTTCAGACCTGGTTCAGACCTGATTCAGACCTGGTTCAGACCTGGTTTAGACCTAGGGTAGACCTGGTTTAGACCTGGTTCAGTCCTGGTTCAGTCCTGGTTTAGACCTAGGGTAGACCTGGTTCAGACCTGGTTCAGACCTGGTTCAGTCCTGGTTCAGACCTGGTTCAGACCTGGTTTAGACCTGGTTTAGACCTAGGGTAGACCTGGTTTAGTCCTGGTTCAGTCCTGGTTTAGTCCTGGTTTAGTCCTTGCTGACCCTTCTGTGTGTTCTTAGCGTGTGCTGAAGTGTCTGATGAAAAGGAGCTAGAGCCGACCTCCACAAAGGCCCAGAAAAACAAACTGACCAAGAGGACAGATGGTGAGTACAACTGATCCTGGTTTAGTCCTGGTTTAGTCCTGGTTTCGACCTGGTTTAGACCTGGTTTAGACCTGGTTCAGTCCTGGTTCAGACCTGGTTTAGACCTGGTTCAGTCCTGGTTTAGTCCTGTTTCAGTCCTTTTTTAGACCTGGTTTAGTCCTGGTTTAGACCTAGGGCAGTCCTGGTTTAGACCTGGTTCAGTCCTGGTTCAGTCCTGGTTTAGACCTAGGGTAGTCCTGGTTTCGACCTAGGGTAGTCCTGGTTCAGTCCTGGTTTAGTCCTGGTTTAGTCCTGGTTTAGTCCTGGTTTCGACCTGGTTCAGTCCTGGTTCAGTCCTGGTTCAGTCCTGGTTCAGACCTGGTTTAGTCCTGGTTTAGTCCTGGTTTAGTCCTGGTTTAGACCTGGTTTAGTCCTTGCTGACCCTTCTGTGTGTTCTTAGCGTGTGCTGAAGTGTCTGATGAAGAGGAGCTAGAGCCGACCTCCACAAAGGCCCAGAAAAACAAACGGACCAAGAGGATAGATGGTGAGTACAACTGATCCTGGTGTAGTCCTGGTTTAGACGTGGTTTAGACCTGGTTTAGACATGGTTCAGTCCTGTTTCAGTCCTGGTTTAGACCTGGTTTAGACCTGGTTTAGACCTGGTTTAGACCTGGTTCAGTCCTGGTTCAGTCCTGGTTCAGTCCTGGTTTAGTCCTGGTTCAGTCCTGACTTAGTCCTGTTTCAGTCCTTTTTTAGACCTGGTTTAGTCCTGTTTCAGTCCTTTTTTAGACCTGGTTTAGTCCTGGTTTAGACCTAGGGCAGTCCTGGTTTAGACCTGGTTCAGTCCTGGTTTAGACCTAGGGCAGTCCTGGTTCAGTCCTGGTTTAGACCTAGGGTAGTCCTGGTTCAGTCCTGGTTTAGTCCTGGTTTAGTCCTGGTTTAGTCCTGGTTTAGTCCTGGTTCAGACCTGGTTCAGACCTGGTTCAGATCTGGTTTAGTCCTGGTTCAGACCTGGTTCAGACCTGGTTTAGTCCTGTTTCAGTCCTTTTTTAGACCTGGTTTAGTCCTGGTTTAGACCTAGGGCAGTCCTGGTTTAGACCTGGTTCAGTCCTGGTTTAGACCTAGGGTAGTCCTGGTTCAGTCCTGGTTTAGTCCTGGTTTAGTCCTGGTTTAGTCCTGGTTTAGACCTGGTTTAGACCTGGTTCAGACCTGGTTTAGACCTGGTTTAGACCTAGTTCAGACCTGGTTCAGACCTGGTTCAGACCTGGTTCAGACCTGGTTCAGACCTGGTTTAGACCTGGTTTAGACCTGGTTTAGACCTAGGGTAGACCTGGTTCAGTCCTGGTTTAGTCCTGGTTTAGTCCTGGCTTAGACCTGGTTCAGTCCTGGTTTAGTCCTTGCTGACCCTTCTGTGTGTTCTTAGCGTGTGCTGAAGTGTCTGATGAAGAGGAGCTAGAGCCTACCTCCACAAAGGCCCAGAAAAACAAACGGACCAAGAGGACAGATGGTGAGTACAACTGATCCTGGTTTAGTCCTGGTTTAGTCCTGGTTTCGACCTGGTTTCGACCTGGTTTAGACCTGTTTCAGTCCTGGGGTAGTCCTGGTGTTTAGACCTAGGGTAGACCTGGTTCAGTCCTGGTTTAGACCTGGTTTAGTCGTGGTTTAGACGTGGTTTAGGCCTGGTTTAGGCCTGGTTTAGTCCTGGTTCAGTCCTGGTTCAGTCCTGGTTCAGTCCTGGTTTAGTCCTGGTTTAGTCCTGGTTTAGTCCTGGTTTAGTCCTGGTTTAGTCCTGGTTTAGTCCTAGGCTAGACCTGGTTTAGACCTAGGGTAGATCTGGTTTAGTCCTGGTTCAGTCCTGGTTTAGTCCTGGTTTAGTCCTGGTTCAGTCCTGGTTCAGTCCTGGTTCAGTCCTGGTTTAGTCCTGGTTCAGACCTGGTTTAGTCCTGGTTTAGTCCTGGTTTAGTCCTGGTTCAGTCCTGGTTTAGTCCTGGTTCAGTCCTGGTTTAGTCCTGGTTCAGTCCTGGTTTAGTCCTGTTTCAGTCCTGGTTTAGACCTGTTTCAGTCCTGGTTTAGACCTGGTTTAGTCCTGGTTCAGACCTGGTTTAGTCCTTGCTGACCCTTCTGTGTGTTCTTAGCGTGTGCTGAAGTGTCTGATGAAGAGGAGCTAGAGCCTACCTCCACAAAGGCCCAGAAAAACAAACGGACCAAGAGGACAGATGGTGAGTACAACTGATCCTGGTTTAGTCCTGGTTTAGACCTGGTTTAGACCTGGTTTAGGCCTGGTTCAGTCCTGGTTCAGTCCTTGTTTAGACCTGGTTCAGTCCTGGTTAAGTCCTGGTTCAGTCCTTTTTTAGACCTGGTTTAGACCTGGTTCAGTCCTAGTTCGGTTTAGTCCTGGTTTAGTACTGGTTTAGTCCTGGTTTAGTCCTGGTTCAGACCTGGTTCAGACCTGGTTTAGGCCTGGTTTAGTCCTGGTTCGGTTTAGTCCTGGTTTAGTCCTGGTTCAGTCCTGGTTCGGTTTAGTCCTGGTTTAGTCCTGGTTCAGTCCTGGTTTAGTCCTGGTTCAGTCCTGGTTTAGACCTGGTTTAGTCCTGGTTTAGACCTGGTTCAGTCCTGGTTCAGTCCTGGTTTAGACCTGGTTCAGTCCTGGTTTAGACCTGGTTCAGTCCTGGTGTTTAGACCTAGGGTAGACCTGGTTCAGTCCTGGTTCAGTCCTGGTTCAGTCCTGGTTTAGTCCTGGTTTAGTCCTGGTTCAGTCCTGGTTTAGACCTGGTCCAGACCTGGTCATCAGGATAAACATAAGTCTTTATGTGTCTTATTGTCTCCATCAGAAGCTTCTAGAAACCCAAAGAAACCCTGGAGTGAGGAGGAGAGCCGTGGAGAAGAGGATGGGAAAGTACCTGGCTCTGTGTGCTGTGCCTCACACAGGAGTCTGCAGCCCTCATCAACAGAACCTGGAAGGACCTCAAGTACTTTGTGTATAATACTATTATCCGACTCAAGAGGCAGCTTGTGTAGCTTGTATTTGTGTCAAACTCCTTCCCAAAGCGCCGCAGTGGCTGCAGGTTTTCCATCAGACCAAGCAGGAGCAGAGCAGACTCCTCCCATTTCCTCAGTGAGTTCAGTCTTAACCTGAAGGTTTGAGGAAATGGGAGGAGTCTGCTCTGCTCCTGCTTGGTCTGATGGAAAACCTGCAGCCACTGCGGCGCTTTAGGAATGAGTTTGACCGCCCTGCTTTAATGTTAAGTGCAGTTATGTTTTAAAGTCCCGTTCAAGAGCACTTTGTATTAGGTCCTTTGTAATTGTCCTGTTGGGACAAGTCAAAATACAAAGATGCAAATAAACCTGTCTTTCAAATGTTTTGCTTTGTTTTATTAAAATTGCTGTGATCCCACATAATAATCTGTGTCCATTTGCACATGTGCCCAACTATATAATTCTAAATATACCTTCAAAGAGTTAAAAAAAGGTCTATTCATGATTTCTTTTGCAAATTTCACTTATTGTCCCCACTCTGATGGTTCAAAACTTTTTCTTAAATCTTGGTTCTAAAATTTTTTCAATGGAGTGTATAGCTCCGCAGCGCCATCAAGTGTCTAGAAAGTGTTTTTTTCTTCCTCCTAAAACATTGGGAAAGGCAAGTCCTCAGTTTTCATGTTTTTAACTACGACCTCACTAGTGTTTGCGGGAATGTGTGTGTTTGTGTGTGTGTGTTCTGGCGAATAGAGACTGATTCTTGAATGTCTGAAGTGTTATTGCAATAGCACCACACTGAGAGCGAGGGTCAGGGCAGATAGTAACATATGTGTGCACGTGTGTGTGTGCGCGCCGCGGACACGAGTGCACACACACACTTCAGCAACGAGCGTACGAGCAATGAGAAATGAATGAATGAGAATGAAAAGTGTGGAGCAAAGCGATCGGAGGCAGGGAAGTTACAAGTGTGTGTGTGTGTTCTGGTGATTAAATAAAGACTGATTCTTTAATGTCTGAAGTGTTACTGCGATAGCACCACTGAGAGCAGGGTCAGGACAGAGGGAGTTATACTCGTAGGAAACTCTTTTCTTTGGCCTTGCAGCCACACACTCCCTGTGCCCCTCGGTCTGGGGCTTATATGAAAGGTTTAACAGAAGCGGAGAATATAAGAAAGTGCAGGAGAGACGTGTGTGAAAATGCGTGTCACAGGAAGACGTGTAATGTGACGCAAGATAATCAGATATTAGGACCGACATCACACACATCAGGTCTGAGTGAGATATTAGGACCTATAACACACACATCAGGTCTGAGTGAGATATTAGGACCTACAACACACACATCAGGTCTGAGTGAGATATTAGGACCTACAACACACACATCAGGTCTGAGTGAGATATTAGGACCTACAACACACACATCAGGTCTGAGTGAAATATGAGGACCTACAACACACACATCAGGTCTGAGTGAAATATGAGGACCTACAATACACACATCAGGTCTGAGTGAGATATCAGGACCTACAACACACACATCAGGTCTGAGTGAGATATCAGGACCTACAACACACACATTAGGTCTGAGTGAGATATCAGGACCTACAACACACACATCAGGTCTGAGTGAGATATTAGGACTTATAACACACACATCAGGTCTGAGTGAGATTTTAGGACCTACAACACACACATCAGGTCTGAGTGAGATATTAGGACCTACAACACACACATCAGGTCTGAGTGAGATATTAGGACCTACAACACACACATCAGGTCTGAGTGACATATTAGGACCTACAGTATAACAAGCACTTCAGGTCTGAGTGAAATATTTATCAATCGTTACTCCTTTCACGGAGAGTAACTCTGTAGATGGACAAATACATTATAACTTTAATGTAGAATTATTTATTTTTATACATTGTGTTTGTAATTTTTGACACCTCACTTTTATATTTGTTTTTGATGTTTTAAATTCTAATTTAAACATGATTTTCCAACTGGAGTTAAGACAATTTTTCAGGGAGATAATCTACTGACACAAGGAGAACATGCAAGCTCCACTCCAAAAGGCCCCTTCTGGCTGAAAGTTTTTTTCTGTTTTTTTTTTTTACAAACACACACTCACTACTCAAGTATCTTTTTAAATTACCATGAGTCAATATTTTGGCTATTCTACCCACCTCTGGGAATGTATTTAAGTTTGTGACAAAATAGGTGACATATGAGGACAAGTGTGTGTGTGTGTTAAAAGTGTGTTAAGGTAGTACCGTGCACGACCAGAGAGGCGCTTCAAACTTTTTGGGACGGAGTGTTTCGGCCCCGACACACATTTTCACTATTTGTAGACATTTTGGGACATGCTTGATTTTTGGTGTGGAGCTTGTTCTGGGCCTCTACAACACTGTAGTATGCATGGAAAAATGGGGACCTGAAAAAAGTCCTGACATTTCCTCAGGTCCTGATATTGAAGGTGTGTTATCATACAAAAGTCCTCATATGTCCACAAAACAAACGCACACACACACACACACACACACACACACACACACACACACACACACACACACACACACACACACACACACACACACACACACACACACACACACACACACACACACACACACACACACACACACACACACACGCGCACACACACACACACAGGACTCATCCTCTTGTCCTTTTTATAGTGTGCTTACTATTAAAAAGTCATCCACAATATTGACCTACAACAGGTCAATAACAGAAACAGATTTGTTCACTGTTTAGGGTTTTGAGATACATATGTGTATGTATATGTGTGTCTCCGTTTGTATTTGTGTGTGTCAATGTGTCTTTGAGTGTGTGTGTGTGTCTGTGTGTGTAATTGTCTCTGTGTTTAAGTGTATCTGTGTGTGTGCGCCTCTTTATCTCGTTAGCTTTCATGTCCCAGTGTGGTGCTTAAAGCTGACCGCACTTTTGTAGAGCTTTTACATTAGGCACACAGCGGCGACATGCTAATGCAGCATTAGCGTTAGCCTTGATGCTAACAGCCCTGAGGCTCGGGTTTGAACAGGGTCAGAGCAGATGCACTGACGAAGAGGTCTTCATCTGCATAACACTCCTCATCCACAGCAGTCTTCACCAGTGTTGGGCACGTTACTTTGAAAAAGTAATTAGTTATAGTTACTAGTTACTTCTCCCAAAAAGTAACTGAGTTACTAACTGAGTTACTCCACTATAAAAGTAACTAGTTACCAGTAAAACGTTTTCATTTTGTTCTGGAACATAATGTGCACTCGACGTGCGCATTTTTACCTTTAACTTCAGTGAGTCTGAAATAGTGCCAATATTTCCATCTAGAAAAGGCTGTTTTGCTGCGTAAGTCCTGTTCACTCTTCATCTCTCTCTATGCTGTAAGCACTAAACACCAACACCCGCCACTGTGAATGTGGAAACACCGGTGAAGCACTGACTTCAGCTCAATCAGATGAACATATATATCATATAAATGAAGTGGACAATCTGTTTGGCTACAGCAAAATATGTTTCATGCCCGCATTGTTTGTTCATACAAAGCGCAAAACTATGAGTTAAGGGTCTTACCTTATAAATGACCTGCATAGGCCACTTCGGTTCAGACCAGTTCCGTGTTTAAAGACCTTATGCCGGGTTTAAAAAAAAAAAATTGTGGATATCAAAATTGCATGACAATGTCGATCTGAAATAGATTCCGGCAAAAAAAATCCTATATTTTATAAAAAGAACGTGTTTTTTCATGAATTTAAGTTGTCTATGCTCTAACCTTACGGAGTAAAAGTGTTGATGGATAACCTTTCTTTTGCCCTGAGACCTCAGCCTGCGCAGCGCGTGCAGCCATCGAAAGGGAGGAAGCCAACTCCAAAAGTCTCTGCACCTCCACCACCTCGAAGGATCTCAACACCACCACCACCTCGAAGGATCTCAACACCACCACCACCTCGAAGGATCTCAACACCATCACCGCCTCAAAGGATCTCAACACCACCACCACCTCGAAGGATCTCAACACCTCCACTGTCATCAGAAGCAGCTGCATCATCACCAGCAGCAGCTGCCATCATCACCAGTAGCAGCACCAGCAGCACGACCACCACCACCAACATCCTCATCCCCAGCCTGCTCCAAAGCAGCCACGCCTTCTTCATCTACAGCGCCTCTGAAGCCCCCATCCTCACCCCAGCCTACAGCAGACAGGCCTGTGCTGGGGTTTCCTCAACCACCTGCCCCTCCATCAAAGACTCCCTCGCCACCTCCCATGGACCTGTCTTGGGTCCCCCCTGCCACGTCCACTCCATCAAGAGAGAATGGGGACACCTCCCTTTGTTTTTCATCCCCGCCTTCACTGTTAGACCTACCTGAACACTCTGCAGGGCTAATAAAAAGAAGACTATTCCTCTCACACCCATATTAGCTCGATCTAGAGTCCTGTCCAACATGCTAAACCACTCCCCATATGTACCTCCAAAACCACCTAGGGTTTCCAATTCACCTACAAAAACCACCTCAGCCAGTCCCTCCCCTAACCTCATGACCATTCCACCCCCACTTCCCCCTCGTTCAACATCCAAAACCTCTGCCTCAGCCCACCCCGGCCCTAACCCATCACCTAAAACCCCTCCACCTCCCTGCCCCCCTCGTTCAACACCCAAAAGCCACCCACCTCTCCATCCTCCTCCCCTGCCTTCCCCTTCCCCTCTTTTCTCTAAACACTAGGATGCACAGGGTCTCTGCTTCGCAGCCACTGGCAGTCTAGTTAGAGGAGAGACCCGGCTGGGGCCCTGTCATGAAGCCACCTGTGCCATTCCCTTAGTAATAACACAAAGAATACATTACAGAAAAACATCTGGAGTTAATCAGTCTAATCTGGAAAATCTAATTCTTGTTCCGTATAAGAATCAGCCGACCGCAACCGCTGATACTGAAACTTTGAAACTTGCTACGCTTAATGTCAGATCTCTTTCTAACAAGTCTTTTTTAATCAATTATTTTATTTGTTCTCATAATCTTGATCTTATGTTCATGGCTGAAACTTGGCTTGACCAAAATTCAGAAAATGCAGTTTTAATAGAAGCATCACCACCAAATTTCAAGTTTGAATCTGAAATACGGGAAAACAAAAAAGGAGGAGGCTTAGCTGCCATTTTTAGAGACCACTTTGTCTCCCATAGAATGTCTCTTGGGAAGTTTTCGTCATTTGAATATGTGTCTTTTAAAATACAACAAAAACAATCTCCTCCAATACTCTTCGTTGTCCTATACAAGCCACCGCAGTCATGTCACAGTTTTATTGATAATTTTACCGAGTTGCTTTCAGTTGTATGCACAGATTTTGATAGTTTGGTTATTACAGGTGATTTTAATATTCATGTGGATAATGTTGATGACAGAAATGCAAATGAGCTGAGTTCTGTACTTGAATCCTTTGATCTCACTCAGCACGTAAGTGGCCCCACCCACAGCAGAGGGCACACTCTAGATCTGTTAGTTACAAAGGGGGTGATTATTTCAAATGTAAACGTGGTCGATGTTGCTCTTTCGGATCATTTCTGTGTTTTTTTTAACATGTGTTTCACTAACAAACCACCAGTGGACTCTGCAACTGTTCGAAGAAGGCGCATAAATGAAAATACGAGTGAACTATTTATGGAAATGATAAACTTTGAGAATGCATCGTATTCTACTGTAAATGAACTGTTTAACTCTGTCACCTCTAGTGTTTTGAATGTTCTGGATACCGTTGCCCCTGTGAAGGTTAAAATAGTGAAAAATAAGCAGAAGGCGCCGTGGGCTAAAGCAGACTCGGTCAGGGCACAAAAGAGAAAGTGCCGGAGGGCCGAGCGGAAGTGGCGCAAGTCCAACCTCCAGGTAGATTACGAGATCTTCAAAGATAAGTTGTGCGAGTTTAACCGGGTGCTACGTAGTACGAGAGAAAGGTATTTTTCTGAAATGATTGAAGGCTGCAGCAACAATCTGCGTGTTCTGTTCTCAACAGTTAATAGATTAACAAACCCCCCTGTTCAAATGCCATTAGAGCTTACTTCCAAACGTAAATGCAATGAGTTTGCTAATTTTTTCAATGACAAGGTTCAAGGCATCAAAAACGCCATTGTCTCCAATCCACAGATAACCATCCAACAGCCAGAAAGGCTCTCTGAGCTAACTCACTTTGCACCTGTAAATAAATAATAAATATTTATAAAAAATAAATAAAACTGTCCAAGAGATATTCTCCAGTTTGAGCTCCTCCACATGCAGCTTGGATGTACTACCCACTAGATTTCTGAAGTCTGTTCTGAGCAGTCTGTTACCTTCACTCACACAGATAGTAAACATGTCCCTTCATTCTGGAATATTCCCAAAGGCCCTGAAAACTGCAGTCATCAGGCCCCTGCTAAAAAAGAGCAGTCTTGATGCTACGGTACTTAACAACTATCGTCCCATCTCAAATCTGCCATTTATGGGGAAAGTCCTTGAGAAAGTTGTCTACCTACAGCTTACTAGATTTCTTATAATCAACAACTCATTTGATATGTTTCAGTCCGGCTTTAGACCCCACCACAGCACTGAGACTGCTCTCGTTAAGGTTACAAACGATATCCGGCTGAACACTGACGCAGGCAAAGTCTCAATCTTAATCTTGTTAGATCTAAGTGCTGCCTTTGACACCGTCGACCATGAGATCCTCTTACAGAGACTAGAGGACTGGGTTGGCGTCACTGGCACCGCCCTAAGTCGGTTTAGGTCTTACCTTGAAGACAGGAAGTACTTTGTGGAGATTGGAAACTGTGTCTCAGATCATATGGCCCTGACCTGTGGAGTCCCACAGGGGTCGATCCTGGGACCTCTTCTGTTCAATCTCTACATGCTGCCGTTAGGTCAGTTAATACGCAGAAACAAAGTTTCCTATCATAACTATGCAGACGACACTCAGATCTATGTCTCACTGACTGCAGGAGAACATGGACCAGTGGACTCACTCCTTCACTGTATCCAACAGATCAGTGAGTGGATGCAAAACAACTTCCTTCAGCTAAAAGCAGACAAAACTGAAATGATTGTCTTTGGTCCCCAGAAACAAAGAGGGAGCGTCATCTGTCACCTACAGTCTCTCTCCCTAAAACCTTCAAACAAGGTCAGAAATCTAGGGGTAATACTGGACTCAGACTTAAATTTTAATAGCCACATCAAATCAGTAACATCAGCAGCTTTTTACTATCTAAAAAACATTGCCAGGATCAAAAACATAGTGTCTAAAGCAGACCTGGAGATTCTTATCCATGCATTTGTCTCCAGTAGGAGGTTAGACTACTGCAATGGCCTGCTCACAGGTCTGTCCAAACAGGCTGTAAAACAGCTGCAGTACATTCAAAATGCAGCAGCTCGAGTCCTGACTAGAACCAGGAAGTACGACCACATTAGTCCAGTTCTCAGGTCTCTGCACTGGCTTCCTGTGGCTCAGAGAATAGACTTTAAAACAGCTCTGCTTGTGTACAAGTCTCTCCATAGCCTCGCACCAAAATATATTAGTGACATGTTAGTCCCATATGAACCAGCCCGGACTCTGAGGAGCACAGGGACTGGACTCCTGTTAGTGCCCAGAGTCAGAACTAAACATGGGGAGGCTGCTTTTCAGATTCATGCTGCTAAAATCTGGAACAGTCTTCCTGAAGATGTGAGACAGGCCTCCTCTCTGACAATGTTTAAAACCAGGTTAAAGACAGTTCTGTTTAACTGTGCATACAACTGAGGGATTTTATATTTTTATCTTTCTTTTTAATGTTCTGTGATAATTTATGATTTTAATGCTTTCTTGTTTTGTTCAGCACTTTGAATTGCCTTGTGTATGAATTGTGCTATATAAATAAACTTGCCTTGCCTTGCCTTGCCTTGCCTTGCCTTGCCTAACCTTGCCTAACCTATGTGTGACGTCATAGCGGGTAACGCCCATGCATTGAAAACCATGGATCTATGCCACAGGACTGCCTTTTCTCTCTTCTCTCCACTGATGCCCAACACAATACTGCACTCTACAGGTGACAATTGCTCACTACACATAAATTGCCGTTTTGAGAGTGAAAATGTGTCTGAGGTGGGATTTGAACTCTAGTATCTGGATGGGCAGTTCATTGACACAACCACTGGACTATCTCAGTGCCAACGAAAGAATACAATCTAGGAGTAATCACATACTAGCTGTACACGGCCTTGTCATCTTGAATATCCGCGAAAAAAGAACAAATACCAAATTGTAAACAACTTACAGCGTTGAAACGTACCCACTCTGACGTCACCAAGGGCTGTGAAGTTTTTTCGTCTCTAAGGGCGTTGCTATGGGGTTATTTCGATTTGGGGGGATCAGACAAAAAAAACAACTGATTTTGAAACCTTTAGTAGTTCTCTTCTAATATAAAATTGTATTAAATCTGTATTTCTAAATAAATCAAACCCGGCATAAGGTCTTTAAGTCCAGATAATAGTTTTAGCGTAGATATGTAATCCTCCATTTGGAAATGAGTCCAATGAGTTTTAAAAAGTAAAACAAAACGCGTGTTTCCTCCATAAACTCCTCTGTTTTGCTAGCTGCAGCCGGGTGCATCCAATTTCTAAAATCAACCGTCTTACACTTCACCTCTATTTCTTATCATTCCTATAGTCATTGAAAAATTACCCTACTGTAAGTGCATTTTAAATTATCTTAAAATGTGTTATATGTATGTTAGCCAAACCTGTTGCTGTCCTTAGCAGATAAACCAGGAGGAGAAAGGAGCTTATCGATGGAATTGTATGCAGCCGACTTCTGCGCTCACATGCACTCCTCTGAGGCTGGCCTCACGGTAATACAAGCCATGGTTGAGCGCGATTAAGACCCAAATATGTTTCAAAAACACAAAAGCCATCCTCTCAACTGTAGACATGTAGATTGTAAAGGAAATATGTTTTACATCAGCCAATAATTGCTGAGAGGTTTTGTCATCCTCCCTTCTCTCATGACAACACGCGCACAAGTCCTATCACAAAGTAAAAAGAGAAGTTTATCGTGCGTCTTGAGTAACACGCAGTAACGGGATGTCGGAAATGACAACGGCGTTATAGTTACAGTCAAAGTAATTAGTTAGATTACTCGTTACTGAAAAAAGTAACGGCGTTAGTAACGCCGTTATTCCTATCACTGGTCTTCACATGTGCTCAGTGGAGGGTCAGCTTTCACATTCACCCACTCACCAAACCCAAAGACTTTTCACCTCTCAACAGAAAAACAGAAAAGGTTGTGGTGTCAGTAACTGTTACTAACATGTACAAAAGCCACTGGATATTAGTGTTCAGTGACCTTAACATTGTTCTTTACTCACCAATGGTGTTTAGACTCCAGGGTTTGTTGGAATGTTGGTTTGCCCATTCTTCCGTCTATAAATTGTTTTCTGACCCAAGGTTTCTCACTTTTTCCCACTGGATTTTTTAAGAGTTTTTCCTTGTCGATGCAGGAGGGTCTTGTTGGACAGTTAGTGTCCAGCAGAAAGGATTGGTGATGATCCAGGACACTTTAACATTCTACAACATGTATGGACATTTTCTTCTGTGTGTGCTTTATATTTTTCATGTGTTTTAATTGTTGATTCTCTGATTTGTGTTGGGGATTTCAATGGTTTTGTTAAGTCCTCTGAGATGACTTCTGTTGTGACCTAAGCCTATACAAGAATAAATTGTATTGTATTGTATTCTGTGCAGCTAGATGTAAGACAGCCTAAAGGTCAATCCTCCCCAATCTCCCAATGCTCAAAATCTAATGATTCTGAGACCATTGAACTCATCCAGTCGCTATTGACCCCTTGCATGTGACGTCCCGGCCACGCCCACTCTCCATGACAGACGGCAGAAGTCTAACTACAAGCCTACGGGCACCTGACCAAAACAACCTGTTTCAGCGCATTACAGCCAAAACTGTGACATTTTGCAGTGTGGTTGATTATACTAACAGGCAAGGACATAAGCTTTTTTGTCTGATACCTGCTCGTCATGAAGACAGAAGACGACGATGGCCAGCGGCAATCAACCAAAAGCACTGGGACCCATCCAAGTACTCCCTAATATGCAGTGAACCCTTTATACAAGATAAAGCAATCACAAGTTTGTATTTATTTTATTTCCATTAATTTGGAGGACAATGACAAACGTCAAACGTGTCTCTTACTACTGTCCTGTATGTGCGCTGCAACATTGACATTTTTATCTTTTAAGTCAATTGCGTGTTTCACTATTTTCCTCTCCGTCAGTACGTACAGTATCATGTTTGGCTGTAGACAGAAAAGCCACAGAAAAGTGGACTATTGGTAATGCTACCAGCAAAATGTACATATAAATCTGCTCCAGTGTAAGGGGAAGCATTGTTAACGATAATGATAAAGATCATGTAGGGTGAATTCGGGCAAAAATAGACATTTTATTTAATCGATCAAATTGACTGGGGGGAGAAGGTACGGGTCAACATCCAGTTAGGCAATCCTTAAGTTCTCCAAATACCACTCTTTGTGAGCCCTGACCTGATGTCCTACTTCCACCTATAACGTAATCGAACATGTGCTTGAAGCAGCCACTTCTCGATTTAGGAGAGGAAGCTCCGTTTTTAAGAGTTGTGTCCGTTTTGCTCTCGCAGCAATGCTAGTTTCCAATACTTCCGCCGTAAGCTCATTCACAATCACGTGACTGGATGACGTTGATGCATCTGGTCAATATCAGACTGTTGTGGTGTAGAGAAAGCAGCATTTGCAGTCAGAGTCACATGGGACGTGGAGCCAGTTATATATATAGCCAGACTATAGGGTTGACCACAAATTACAGGGTTCACCAAAGATTACACGGTGCACCACAGACTTCAGGGTTCAACACAGATTACAGGGTGTGCCACAGATTACAGGGTTCACCAGAAATCACAGGGTGCGCCACAGATTACAGTGTTCACCACAGATTACAAGGTTCACCATAAATTACAGGGTTCACTACAGACTACAGGGTTCACCACTCTCTGCCTGTGAACAGTGTATCATCTTTATTCCTGGGTTATTGTCTCCGTCATAAACATATGTACCGTACTGTTTCACATTTATGACCAGCTCATGGTATTTGGATTGTGCTGCAGGAGCTTCAGTTGACATTTCAAACAAGTGACCTCGTTCTTATTTATGTTCCTGGCTGAAAACTGTTATGGTCAGTTACAGGCACCGCTCAAATCTAATCTTTAGTCGATACATGCGCCTTGTTTCCCAGCGGTGGAAGCGGCTTCCCATCACTGGTTGAAACATTAACACAAAGGCTCTCCTGTTGTTCATGGCCTTGCAGGTGCGCTAATCTGCATGTACTCATCGTCGTGTTCTTTCTTATCTGTTTCTTCCGCGTCTCCCTGCATCTCGAAGGTCCTTGGTGCGCTTAATGTATCGTCCCTTTGCTCTCTCCCAAACTTTCTTGTCTGCAGCTGTGTATGACTCATCTCTTGTGACGAATGCTCATTGTTCTGTCTGACACACCTCCAGTATAAATTATCAACACGCTGGTTGAGAGAACGGACAGACACGGCACCGATCCAGGTCCCATTTCTGTTTGACTCCTTCTGCGCAGAAATGTCATTTTTGTACTCATCACTTCTGTAAATAAACTGCACAAAAGGACAAGTTTGTTTCCTCTCGGTTTCATTCATTTGAGGCAATAGAATTTCCATAACAAAACACCATGAGCCTTTGGACACAATGCTTGGAGGATGTGGAGTGTAGTTTCACTGAGGATGTTTTGAGATGATGGAGGCACTATTATACTACTGTCCCTATTGCACACTCTGTTCCCTAAACGCTACACATAAATAAAGCTTACTTACTGTAATGACAGTTTTTAGAGTAATCACATTAAAACCAGCCGCAGCAAATACACGGACGTAAAAGGCCTTTTCAATGCAGAGACGACCTTCTGACGCCATGCTGAGCTTTGTGAAGGTCCCTGCTGTCTGTCACACCCTTGTGTCTTTCGCATCTCGCATCTGTATGCTTGCATTTCTACCATTGTCTGTCTGTTCGCACCTCCATGCCCTGTGTCTGATTGCCTCACCACAGGGGCATGGCGCCTGCGCTCCCTATGCGCCTCCTTCACCGGTGGCCCCCTCCCATCTGTTGTGGGCGTGACTGTCTTTCATGTGATGTCTATGTAAACAGGAAGCCTGAGCTCTGCGAGCCAGAGCTGGGTATGCTGCCTTTTGGATATGCTAGCTCTCCGCACGTGTGTACAATAAACTTACGCTCCTGATTAAGACAAATACTTTTGGGCTTTCTCCTTGCTTTGGGGTATGTAATTCTATAACATTACTTACTTACTTACTTACTTACACAGTACTGGGTGGGGGAGCACTCACACTTCAGGAGAGGCTGTGTTTGACTCTGGTGATACTCGGCGATAGTTTTTCACCACACATCAGAGTTTGAATTTAGACTAAAGGGTCAGATTCTGGTCTCCTCTGACCACAGCATGACACTACCCCACCCTCATACTTATGATAGTATAGTGTTGGTCTCTTCTATCCACTGCTCCTACTTCCACATGTTGGATGTGTCCTGCTTTGCTTGTGCCTCTATTTCAGGACGTTCTTTTTACCACTAAATAATGTCTGCAGCCTCTTCCAGTGTAACCATGGGCCTCGTGTCCGCATCTGTTATCAGTGTTGTCCGAGTTGGAGCTGTAAGTAAAGCCTTTAGGGAAAGATGTGGGGAATGTTCAAAAACTATATTTAATGTTCCACTCTTTATAAATCTACTTCCACTGAACTGGTGTCTGTTACTTTTCTGTGACTTTATGTTTGTGGTCATAACAAGATCACAAGATCAAGCTTTATTATGAGCTGTTCTCATAGGCTGTACCCCCCCTTCCCTGGGAACCTCAGTCCAGGATCTACATCCTTAGTGCTGGATCTACTGCCTCAGTCCTGGGTCAACAGACACGCGCACATGCGCACACACACATGCGCACACACACAAATACTTATAAAACGTAAACATCTGTGTTTATGTACATATTTAATCCATCTCATATTTAATCTTTTCCCCAAACGTCAGGGAAGCGCACTGAGCACAACTTATATCAAAGAGCAGAGATTATGTTAAGTGGGATTAAGAAGCCACATCCAAATAGATAAAAGTAGTGAACAGGAAAAATATGAATGTTATTTCAGACTTGTGTTAAACGCAAAACATTTCATTTAATACAAAATATGCACCGAAATGACACCAACAACTATTCCACACAGAACTGAACGGCCGTAGGACTGGGCTGGGGAAATCTGTCTGGAATCTTAAGCAGACTGGTCCAGGACAGGGTTACAGGTGCCAGCCTGAACCTTCTGAGGTCCACTGCAGCGATTCCTAATAAACATGTCGTGATGGCTAATCATATTTCCTATTTTAGATAACTGTAAAATGAAGGCGAGTCTTTGTGTTGGTTAACATAAAAGTATGATAATGTCTTTAGTTCATTGACTTCCTAAAGATCTGTGTAGATTGTAAATACACAGAGATGCACTGACAGGTCATCAGACGTCACCAAACATCCACCACAGTCACCAAAACAGGGCAGTCACACTGTGATGTCCCACTGTGATGTCACACTGTAATGTCACACAGTGATGTCACCAAACAGGACTGTGATGTCAAAAACAGCTGACTGTGTGCTCTCAGTGTAGAATACAGACTCGTATAGGGTTTTAGAAAAAGTCTCTGTGTCTTCACAAAAACCAACAGCACACAGTACTTTAGCACACTGCACTTTTGCACACAGCACTTAAAAGGTACTGTGTGTGTTAAAAAAGAAAACAAGTTTGAGAATTATCAAAGAGAAAAAAGGTGAGCATTAAACGAAATACATAAAATGGAAACCAAAACAAATCAATGTCCAAACCAGGATCTTCTTGCTGTGAAGTGAGAGGGCTAACCACTCTTAGATAGTGTAATTTTATCCCTTCAGTAAAGAAGGGACTTATTCTTACAAGTAAATGGCCTTCACTATCTTTTCCAGATATCCTCAAACTCTTAGATTGTGCATCCAAATATCCTGCAGTATTTTGACCAGTGTGTGTGCTGAAGACAGACTAATGATCTCCCACGACTAGACCCGGACCCTCCCCCTTCAGAGCTGCCGGTGCGACCCCAGCCCCAGTGTCAAACGCTCTCACACTCTGTCAGCTCCTCCTCACTGCTGAGTCGGCCTAATGAGCAAGCCAGCGGGAACGAGCACAAGAGAGGGAGGCCTTTAAAGATATAGTTCGAAATTAGAAGTTTCTATTTGCTTTCTTGGCTGTCACAAGTTATTAGCTTCCCCATGTGAAGCGTCTTTGAGCATCCAAAAAAGCGCCATACAAGTTTGATGTTTTGATTATTATTAAAGGATTGTAGAAGACATGTGCCGTGTACACATTTTAAAACGTTGCACCAACAAAATAAAAAAAAATAATAATCATAAAACATCCAATTATCCAACACTGGATAAATGGAAGAGAAATAGTGACAGTGATTGTACAAATAGTGTGTGTACCAAATGTACAGGATGAAGTAAATTGAAAATGCACCTAATCCTGGTAAATAATGTACCACTATTGATAATATCTTATAGAAATCAGGTCCTTTCTCTTAGAGACTGTGTCTCTAAGAAACTCTAAGAGACTGTTACTTATCATCATCACAAACCCATCTGTCTCAGAGCGTTCACATATGTCCCTGAGTCAGAGTGCACTAGATTGACTTCACCCCTGTTTGGATTCTGTTCACACACTCCGTGCTTTACTCAACATCAGCTGACAGCCAAACTAATGTCCAGGACAACACACACACATAAACACACTCACACACACAAGCTCATTTGTTATACACAGGCCAGCTTTAGACCCAACCAGAGAGAGAGAGAGTGGGAGAGAGCGAGAGAAAGCCAGGATCAGTGTTTGATCAGAGCAGACTTACGCAGACACATGTTGTCTGTAAAGAACAGGGTGAACCTGTCACACTCGTCCTTGTTGTTGCCGCTGTTGCTGCAGTTGCAGTATGGCGACACGCTGATCCTCGGAGAGCGCAGGTAGTTGGGCGTTAGTACGGTACCTGCACACAGACAGTGGGACGTGAGGGAGAGGGCTCCAGACAGGCAGTGAGACATGAGGGAGAGGGCTGCATACAGTCACTGAGACATGAGGGAGAGTGCTGCAAACAATGAGACAACGAGACATGAGGGAGAGCGCTGCAGACAGTGAGACATGAGGAGATGGCTGCAGACAATAAAACAAGAGGGACAGGCCGCCAGACAGACAGTGAGACATGAGTGAAAGGACTGAAGACAATGAGACGTGAGGGAACGAGGGAAGCAATGAGACATGAGGGAAGCACAACAGTGTTCTGACCAATCAGGCGCTGCTAATCAGAGCGGAGCTAGAGCAGGGAGAAACGTGTAGAGAAGTCTAAAGAACATCTCCGGATTGCTAAAGTGACAGCGGATGGAGACCAGGATGGAGACCAGCAACAGGCGGATCTCCCCCCTCTGCATCTGCCCCCCTTCCTGCCTCCACCTCTTCACACGTCTCCAGCCCAGTGGCCTTCGACTGCCCCAAGCCCCCCTGCCCCACACCCCCAGGCCAACCTCTACCAGTACACTCCGGTCACCCCCCACTCCCCCCTCTTCATCACACCGGACCAGGTGAGGACAGAGCTGAACGACTGAAGCAGAGGAAATCCACAGGACCGGAACGGATCCGTCCCAGGCTGCTGAGGACCTGTGCAGACCAGCTCTCTGAGGTCCTTAGCTACAACTACAACCTGAGCCTCACCAGGAGGAGGTCTCTGTCCTGTGGAAGACCTCCTGTGTGATCCTGGGTTCCTAAAACAGCGCAAGCCAAGGAACCGGCTCACTACAGACCAGTCACACTGACCTCCCACCTGATGAAGACCATGGAGAGGCTCATCCTCACCCATCAAATAGGCAGGCGCCAGCACGCAGATGAGCAGCTCGTCACTTCGGCTCTCTCTCTTTCTGACCTTTTTCACAATTTATTTTTGTAGATGTGCTGTTCTTTTATTACAAATTCTTAGAGGTGATATATCGTGCAATAGTGCGTACGGGAAGCCTAGTCTTGTTGACTTTTTTGACGGAATAACCATGTTTTCGGCACTTTTGGATCCCTCCGCTCACAGCGCCACAAGACCCCCCGCGTGTCCCATTGTCTACACACGGGAGCAGCTCCTCGGACTTAGAGACTCCGCTTTCCTGCATGCAGAGAAGCCGGTGATCGCTGTGGAGATCCGTAGGAGACGCAGAGGTTCCAGGGGAGGCTGAAAGAGGAAGAGGAGGCCGTACCTTCCCTCCATCATCATGGGGAACGTACGGTCCATCTCTATTAAGACTGAGGAGCTGGTAGCACCGCCATCAGAGGGAGAACAGACAATGTGGATTAATGTGATTTTCTGAGACGTGGCTGTGTGGGAATATACCGGATTCTGTGGTCGCGCTGGAGGGATTTAAACTTGTGCGTGCAGATCGGAGCCTGGAGGGAAGTGGGAAGAAGAAAGACGGGGGAGTCGCAGTGTACGTGAATGAGAGGTGGTGCATCCCGGCTCATATTCATGTCATTAAACGTACATGCACCCAGGACCTGGAGCTGCTGGCTCTGAGCATGAGGCCCAGATATCTGCCGCGGGAGTTTTCAAACACCGTGGTTCTGTGTGTTTGCATTCTCCCGTCAGCAGACGCGGCCGCAGCCTGTGAAGGGATTCACAGCACCATGACCCAGATCCAGACCTGCAGCCCCCGCGCTCTGATTCTGATCAGCGGAGACTTTAACCACGCCTCCCTCTCTGCCACTCTCCCGACGTTCAAACAGTATGTCACGTGTCCCACTCGGGAGAATAAGACAATTGACTCACTGTATGCAAATGTCCGGGACGCATACGCCTCCTCCCCCCTCCCCCCGCTCGGACGCTCCGATCACTCGGTAGTTTGCCTGGGACTTGATCTGCAGCTCTCATGGTGATGACATCGAGAGCCTGACACACTGTATTACAGACTATTTCCTCTTCTGTGTGGATAACACTGTACCGACTAGGAAGGTACGGTGCTTTTCCAACAACCACCCATGGATGACCTCTGAGCTTAAAGCCCTCCTAAACCTCAAGAAAAGGGCTTTCATCTCAGGGGACAAAGAGGAGCAGAAGAGGATCCAGCACGAGCTCCAGTGCAGGATCAGGAGGGCCAAGATGGACTATGGGAAAAAGCTGGAGCAGAAGCTGGCCCAGGGAAACGCCCGTGACGTGTGGAGAGGCCTAAAGAACATCTCCGGCTTTGGACAAAGTGACAGAGGGACAACGGATGGAGATCAGCACCGGGCGGATGAATTTAACCAGTATTTCAACCGGTTTGATTCTCCCCCCTCTCCATCTGCCCCCCCTCCCGCCCCCACCTCTTCACACGTCCCCGGCCCAGTGGACACTGCCTTTGGCTGCCCCGGGCCCTCCCTGCCCCCCCACATCCCCAGCCCCCCCCTCTCCATCACACCGGACCAGGTGAGGAGTCAGCTCCAGCGACTGAAGCAGAGGAAATCCGCAGGACCGGACGGGATCAGTCCCAGGCTGCTGAGGACCTGTGCAGACCAGCTCTCTGGGGTCCTCAGCTACATGTACAACCTGAGCCTCAGCCTGGAGAAGGTCCCTGTCCTGTGGAAGACCTCCTGTGTGATCCCGGTTCCTAAAACTGTGCACGCCAAGGAACCGGCTCACTACAGACCAGTCGCACTGACCTCCCCCCTGAAGAAGACCATGGAGCGGCTCATCCTCACCCATCTGCGCTCTGTGGTCAGCCCCACCCTGGACTCTCTCCCACCTGGAGCCCGCCTGGAGCGCTGTGAGGGTCATGTTTTTCCAATGTGGTTTTACTGCAAATGGCAAATAAATGAATCTGAATCTGAATCTGAATCTGGGGGGCCCATAATACAAACGCCCTGCACAAGAAGGGCCAAAGTCGCCTCTACCTTCTGAGGAGGCTGAGGTCCTTCGGAGTGAGCAGGCCTCTGCTCAGGACTTTTTATGACTCTGTGGTAGCCTCTGCCATTTACTACGCTGCCGTGTGCTGGGCCCCGGGCAGCACAGAGCGGGACAGGACTGAACAAGCTGGTCAGGAGGGCCGGCTCCACTCTGGGCTGCCCCCTGGACTCTGTGGAGGAGGTGAGGGACAGGAGGGTGCTAGTCAAAGCCACCTCCATCATGAACAACAACATCATCCCACCCACTGCACAGGATGGTAGAGGAGCTGAGGAGCTCCTTCAGTGGAAGACTGAGGCACCCTCAGTGTAAGAAGGAGCGCTACCGCAGGGCCTTTATCCCCACTGCTGTAAGACTGTACAGTCACTGTAAGTCACTTTAAGTCACTGTATAAGAATGAAAGAACCTGCACTACTATTGACACTATCTCTGATTGCCACTTTAAATTGCCACTTTTAAATTGCCACTTTTTATTGTACATAATATATCCTGTATTTAACATGTTTGCACATTTCCTCTCTTTTTGCACAATCTGAGTGTTCCTATCCATGCCAAATGTGGCATGTAAATTTCTCCCCTGTGAGAAGAATAAAGCATTTCTTATCTTATCTCTGCCCTGTGGTCAGCCCCACACTAGACCCACTGCAGTTCGCCTACAGGCTCAACAGTAGGCGCTCTCCCAGCTGGAGCCCGCTGGCAGTGAGGTGGACAGTCACCTCACAGCATGGACCATCGACTACTTCTTCAGCTGCCACCAGCAGAAGTTTTCCGATGACTCCGCCATCGTGGTTTGTGTGTCTGAGGGGAACGAAGTGGAATACCAGCTGGTTAGCGCAACCACTTGTGCTTGAACACCAGTACGACCAAAAACCACTTACCCATATGCCGCTGAAGATCCAGGGGGAGGATATTGAGCGGGTGGACAGCTTCATGTACCAGGGTGTTCCCATTAACAATAAACTGGACTGGTCCCACAACACCAACGTCCTGTACAAGAAGGGCCAAAGTCGCCTCCACCTTCTGAGGAGGCTGTGGTCCTTTGCAGTGAGCAGGCCTATGCTCAGGACTTTTACGACTCTGTGGAAGCTTGGGTCCCGGGCAGCAAAGAGCGGGACAGGGGTAAACTGAACAAGCTGGTTAGGAGGGCCAGCTCCGCTCTGGACTGCTTCCTGGACTCGGTGAAGGAGGTGTGGGACAGGAGGGTGCTAGTCAAAGTCACCTCATGATCATGAACAACACCTCCCATTGCATAGGACTGTAGAGGAGCTCCTTCAGTGGAAGATTGAGGCACCCTAAATGCAAGACGGAGCACTACCGCAGGGCCTTCATCCCCACCAATGTCAGACTGTAGAATAAGTCAAAGAACCAGCACTGCTATTGCCACTTTTTCTATTGTACATAATATCCTGCACACACTATTTTTTTAATCTTAACATGATGCACTGTTCTGTCTATGCCAAATGTGATATGTAGATTTCTCCATTGTGAGATCAATAAAGTATCTTATCTTATCTTAAAAGTGTGGATTAAAAAGTAATAAGATTAATTGAACAAAAAAAGAAGTTGAGGACAACAAAGGACACTAAAATTGCCCCAAAATCCAACCGTTATGAAAGCTGTAGGTTCCTAGTCAGCTGAGATTGAGCCCCTGTTATTTTTTACACACAGAGATGGGAGCGGGGTCGCCAGTACAGGAGGCACATGCACAGCCCTACTGTACATTTTTTTAGTGGTAGGGGAAACCTAAGCAGACACGGGGAGAACATGCAAGCTAAACTTAGAAAGGCCCTGGTCCGACCGGGATTAGAACCCAGGACCTTCTTGCTGAGAGGCAAGAAAGGCTAACACTGTGGTGATGTCATACTCTGTCAGTCCTCTCCTCATACACGCTATGGGGAGGAGTCATGCTGATGCCCTTTGAAGGCTGGAATCATGGAATAAAGATGTGAACAGTTTTCTGACAACAGTTACGAGCAGTTTCTCTCTTCGAGCTTAAGACAAAACAAACTGTTATTATCAGAGCTGGTTCTTTCTATCTCCACACTGATCAGAATAAGCCATAAACAAACTTTTCTTCCACAATATACAGCCCCTGCTCCGAAGGCCCACATCTAAACCCTGTTCTGTTCTGGACGATAAGCAACGCCGTCACCAGCTTGAAATATGATGTGTGTTTGTGCTGTTAGCTGCTGCAGGGGGACAGGGCAGCTCTACAAACAATCCTCAATTTAATTCACTCCGATGTATTTGTGAATCGCTCTAAATGACAGCAGCAGTCATCTCAGAGGACTTTACAAAGTTGTAGAATCACAAACAACAGATCAAATAATCAAAAAATTCAAACACAGAAATGGAAAAATAACAAACACATAGGGGCCATTGGTTCATAGGGAGCGGGATGACCACTGCACATAAATGTTAATAAATGTGCAGAAATTTCCTTTTTTTATATGAACACAAACTTATACAATGTTTTTGTGTAATGTTGCACAACAGATTTATTCAGGTTGAAAAGTGTGTGTTGTAATGGTCCCCTGTGCTGTAAAGCAGGCACAACCTTGAAAGTTGCACAGAGATAAGTGCAGCGGAAGTGTTTAGGAGAGTTTAATGTGGAGTGTGTTTCCTGATGTCAGCTCTGAAGGTCAGCTCTAACAGAGAAACACAAAGTACTCCCTCATTCACTGATCGTCTAAACCTGCCCTCACCCTGACCCACGCACACTCCCCAAATCTATTATCAGCTCAAGGTAGTCCCCCCCCCCACTGCTCCCTGCCCACTTCTCTCTCTGCTCCCTCCTCCTCTCCCTCCCATATAGGATACATATATAACCCTAACACCTAAACGGCATTGGCCCATTACCTTTTCTTCAGAATTATGTATATTTTTGGATTCAAATAAAAGTATGTCTCGATCACTAAAGACTACGAAGCTTTAGAGTTTAAAGACACCACAAATGTTAAAGATTTGAAGATTTCTGAGTCCACAATCTCCAATATCTGAATAGAGAGAAGGGACGACAGACCTCATGTTCAAGGATGATCAGTGTTCTGGTGAGTGATGACCATCAGATCTACAATTATACACATTCTATATTTAGAAAACATTAAAAAACAATTTATTGGAACTTATTTTTGGAAACATCCCTGTGATAGTTAGCAGGTAGCTAGTTGGTTTTCTAAATTCCTGTGGGGATTTTAAATGGTATTTTCATCCGCAAATAGATGCTCCATATGAAGACATCCATGGTTTGCATGATACAGGGATGAGAATGGGACATTTCACAAAATTCTGAAATGCCAATGGCTGAAATTATGCACACAATACGCTCCCTTTGAGCGTAGAAAATGTTAAAAAATGTGACTTCTGATTATTTTGAACAATAAAACAGAATGGAAATATTTCATTACTACCCCCCCGGGTAGAAAACATTTCGCGCCCCCCTCCTTACATCTTCGGCTCAGAAAATCCATTCACAAGAGTGCTATCCACAGTGCTTCTGGAGGAGACAGGGGGGACACATGGACACATCCTGAGGCTCCCAAAATCCAGCTCTGTTTCTTGCAGCGGTGTATTTATCGCATGCACAGGTTACGCAAAGATACGCACTTGCAAAAAACTGCAGGGAACGGTTCTGTTGGCACTGGTCACATGGTGCCGCTCTGGCTGTGGGGTCGCCATGCTGTTGTCAAAGCGGCTGTTTCGTGCTTCTCCAGAATTCATCTATGGAGGTGGGAACCGTAGTTACTCAGAGTGGCGCAGCAACAGAAGATGTGGAATCTCGCTCGGGTATGTACAGCAAAGAACAGCAAGTTCCCCGTGGTCAAGCGCGCCCCTCACATTTTTTGAGAGAAAAAGTTGGAATTCCGCAAATTCTCATACCTGATTATATTTTCCTAAACATGAAATGATAACGATGGTGATTGACACATCAAAACCCTCAGGGGTGGGGGCTCACGGCTCGAGGAGCGTTAGCTCCTCATGGAGACACACAATAAAGTTCTGTGTTGAAGAGACTGACTGAGACGGTTTTCCTCTAGAGCAGGAGGCCAGAGCAAACACAGAGTAGATAAAATGACTAAAGCATGTGAGCTCAATGAGCACTGGTGTGGAGCCTCTCACCAATGAGCCCGGAGTAGGCCAGCAGACAGTCCGCATAGTTCTCTTTCAGACAGCCGGTGGTAGAGCGCGACTCGGGTTGACAGTTGGCAAAAAAATCAGCCAGCCGAGACCTGTGCGACACACACACACAATGAAAAGTCTTTATAATATCACACACAGCGTGTACTTCCAATATATACTACACACACATCTCACTACACACCTGATAAAAGGGCTTTTTGGTCTTTGTGCCATGTATATTTTGTGGGTGTGTGTGTGCATGTGTACAAATGTGTGCGTCTGTGTTTTCACGTGTGTCCCTGCAGATGTTCCAGACAGTTGTGTATGTGTTTTTCTGTGTGTATCTCTCTCTGTGTGTGTCTGTACGTGTTTGTGTGTGTGTACCTGCAGATGTAGTTTGTCTTGCAGCTGCTCTGTAGTTCCAGACAGTTGGGTTTGTGTTTCTCTTCGTAGGAGCATACAGGGACAATGGTCTGTCTGCGGCGCTCGGAGCACGCCGTCTGGTCCCTCATCGGGCACGAGCAAAACAGCATCCCATAGCTGTGCTTCGCCGGCACCTGAACCAGAACAAAGGGGTCACAGGTCAGAGGACAGGGGTCACAGGTCAATGAACAGGATCAGGTCACAGGTCAGAGCAGAAACAGGTCTTAGAACAAGGGTCACAGGTCAGAACACAGGGGTCAGAGCAGAAACAGGTCTGAGGACAAGGGTCACAGGTCAGACCACAGGGGTCACAGGTCAGAGCAGACATCACAGAGCAGAGGTTCTGGAGGGTATAATGGTTCATGTGTATTTACTCATGTTTGAGTGTCAGCCCAGAGGAGAGAGGAGGCTCCATACCTCAACCAGGTCCAGAACCCATGGACCTATTATAATATCTGTATAGGGTATTACTAGCTTGGAGCTGAAGAACCCACATGCTCGGGGGATTCTCGCAGTACTGCAGACTAAACTCGACCTCAGCTGAGAGAACCCACAGCTTTCATAGAGGTCGGATTTTGTGGGGATTTTAGTGTCCCTTGTCATCCTGAACTTTTTTTCTTCTTAAATCTGCTCGTCTGGCTCTCGCTCTAACTCCCGCTCTAGCTCCACTCTGATCAGCAACTCTGATATGTCAAAGCGCGGGCGAGCCCCTCTGCGCACGTACATGAGAGAAACGCACGCATATTTGGCGCAACGCATCATGGGAGATTATCCACTCCATTATATACCTTGACACATGCTGTTCCCACACCACATCTTTACTGAGTCAAATAAAACCATTGATTTGACACTTTCTACCCAGAAGCAGCAAGTGTTTTCGGTAGGTGTGTGCTGCAGGTGTGTTTAGCAAGTCTCAATCTGGTCACATCCCAATACTTTCTCCACAGAGGAACCAGAAGTGGACGCTCACACAACTGCCATATGTATCAAAGCCTCCTCCATTTTCTTTGAGGGGACGCTACAGAGTCATTCACAATATTTTTCAAGATTCCATTTAATGTCACAGAGCATTAACAACACTGCAGTCTGGTGGAACATGCATAAACCCCCTTGATCCACATGAATAAATGACTCAGTGTAAACATTTAATCAAAAGAGAGAGAGCAAAGAGACAAGAAGAGAAAACAGACAGACTAGAGAGAGACCAGAGAAATACAGAGAGAGTAACTTATTTTTCCCCAAAATAACTATAATTTCATAATTTAACTTTTGTTTTAATCTCTCATGCACATCTTAAACAATATGCACTTGATATATTAACTGCATTTGTTATCTCTGGTCCTTGATGTCCGGTTGTTAGCATCAGCTGTGGTGACTAAAACATGGCTCCGGGTCAGAGAGTGTCCATTGACACAGATCTGAGCTGTAGACGTCTAACAGACAGAAGCACCAGTCTCTTCTAATAGTGTGTGTGCATGTGTGTGTGGTTGAGTGTGTGTGTGTCTCTGTGACTGCATGTGTGTGTGCATGTGTTAGAGAGAAAGTGTTTCTATATCAGTGTCTGCATGTGTGTGTCGTGTTTGCTTCACTGTCTGCTCTGTGTGATTCCATCTCTGACATGTGTTTGCAGCCTTAGGAGCTGCGCTGATGCATTCGCTCTGTGTGTTTGAACACAAATGCACAGAGCACTTGTGCTCAAACTCACAAAGTTGTCAAAGACTTTACTGTTGAATAGTTAAGCCATTTCAACAAGTAAGCTCAGTCTTAACCTGAAAATTTGAGGAAATGGGAGTCTGCTCTGCTCCTGCTGGGTCTGATAGAAAACCTGCATTCACAGCGGCCCTTTCTGGACTGGTTTGGACACCTCTGTCATGGATTCTCTCCCAGTGGGTTCTCTCCTAGAGGGTTCTCTTCTAGTGGGTTAATTCCCAGTAGGTTCTATCCTGATGGTTTCACTCCCAGTGTGTTCTCTCTCGGGGGGTTCATTCCCGGTGGAAATAATGTCATCATTATATACTATACTGTAATTGGAATGTTGTTTGTTGTTCTTATCATTTTTAATATTTCCTATGTGGCTAAAAAAATATTGTAGAAAGCTTGTATTGTAATTCACTTTTGGCTCCGGGAAGGCTTCAGGAAGTCTGGGGGGACTCATTTGTTAAATCAGGCTTTTGAACATGCTAATAAAGAAGGTCTTGTCATTGTTCCTTGCTTTGTTGCTTCTTCCTTTCCTATCCGCATATGAAGGTGTGTCCTGTACTATCGAAAGGAGTCTACAGATTGTTCAGGATGAGATTGAGCTCCTGGTGGAGACAAGTCGCTTGTCCTTGGAATGCGACCAAGTAATAAAGAATGCAGGAACGATGCCTTTTGTGTGTGTGATTTTGTCAGGATTGACTGTGATTAAAACAGCAATAACATATACACACTAGTATTATACTCATGGATCTATTATATTAACTGGATAGGGTATTACTAGCTTGTAGCTGAATAACCCATGTGCTCAGGAGATTCTCGCGGTACTGCAGACTGAACCAGACTAAATTCACGTGGGCTACCCAGAAATTTTCCCCATAGAACTCAATGCAAATTAAAACAGCTCGACCTCAGCTGACAGGAAACCTACAGCTTTCATAAAGGTCGGATTTTGTGGGGATTTTAGTGTCCCTTGTCATCCTGAACTTTTTTTCTTCTTAAATCCTTCGGTTTTGTTTAAATCCACACTTTAGTGCCACAAACTCTGCTCGTCTGGCTCTCGCTCTAACTCCCGCTCTGATGAACTGCTCTGATTGGTCAGAGCGCGGCCGAGCCCCTCTGTGCACGTGCGTGAGACCCGGTGTGAGACCCACACACGCGTGTTTGACGCAACGCATTATGGGAGATCATCCACTGCGCAGAACCGGGAGGACCAGACGATGCCCAAATACAGGCGAGTTTCCCATAAATCTTTGCGAGTTTCAGGCAACTTCCGCTAATCTTTCAGCCCCCATGCCGTCACAAAGCGCCATTGAGCACAACCATTCATTTGAATAGGGCGCCATCTTGGATCGCCGGGGCTTGATTCTACTGTAAAATGTATTTACATTTGATTATTGGGACAATGAGGTAGCTATACAGCTCTCTTCTACCTCCAGGACACACTAGGATCATATCAACCCGAGTCTCTCACTGCACTTGCAGGGGAGGGTTTAGGTTACGAGCTCCTAATATAAACAATGTCTGAAAAAGAATAATGTGTCTTTTTTCCAAAAGGACTGTTTGAGTATGAAGAGCAGACTGACCTTATCAAAGAATTGGCGCAGCGCCTTGTGGCACTTCCTCTTGTTGCACACCTCGGCGGTAGACACGCGACTGGTGCAGGGGCTGATGTAGGCAGAGCGGTACTTCTTACATGTATCGTTCAGGTTACAGGCTTTGGCGGCGTTCAGACAGTTGTTCTCCCGGGCCATCGCTGGCTCTCCTGTGGGACATACACAATGGTCAGATATGACTATAATCAGGGGAGCACATAACTTTTTCAGTGAGGTACTCTGATGAGTACCAGAAGATGATAATCCACTCCCAGCCGAAAAAGTCAAATAAGGACTTACAGGGCTCTTTCTTAAGCACGCAAAAAACACAAAAAACTAAATCTAAACACGACAGGCTGTTGAGGTTTGTTCTGTTTGATTTGTTCACATTTTACTTATGGGCACCACCAACATGCATTATTAATGCAAGAGAAAATTTTGGTACCCAGCTTTAATTTACTGAGTTTTAGTTGCCACTGTAGACACTAGGGAGACATAGACACTCCCTGAGGCTCCATAATGCAGTTCTGTATTCATTGCAAAGACACGCACTTGCCACAAGCAGAGATTGGTCCTGTGCACGTGTTTACGGTCTGCGCTGGGTACATTATGACCACGTTAAGACTACGTGCTCACCACGTTGTCAAATCACAGGCCACTGGAGGCGGGAACCTCTGTCATCCGTGGCCGCAGCGTTCTTGCTCCGGGGTCAGACCGCTGCGGCCATGGAGGATGTTGAATCCTGTTCGAGCACGTACAGCAAACAACAGCAAGTGCCCAGTGGCCACACGCGCGCCCCCTACCTTGCATTGCACCACGCCCCCCTTGGAGGAGCGCCCCACTAGTTGAGAAGGACTGGTCTATGTGATCGTACGCATTTCTGATTTTTGTTGCGCATTCGTACTTGCGTACCAGTTATGTGCACCCCTGACTATAAGGACTGCCCTAAAAAGTAAAGGCATTTATACAATGTTTCCTAAGAGCATGTAGATAAAAGCTATTTTTTACCATGTTGCAAAATTGTTTGTTTTAGCTTTTCCCCTCTGTTCTGACACTGGGACTTTGGATTCAGCAGAGACGGCAGACGCAGAGAGGACACAGTGATCATTTATGGAAAACAAAAATGTATTTTATTATTTTATTTATTTTCAGTTATCTTATCTGAGTGCTCTTCTTTTCTCCTTTTACTCTGCTGTAATGTGTGATAACATTGAAATTTCCCCACAAATATAGGATTATCTTATCTTTTAAAACACAGTTGCACTCAACATTCAAGAGTGTTCTCAACACAACACATGCAAATATGAAGCAAATGTAATATAGGATTTACAGAAGGAGCTTTTAATGTATTTATTGGATTCTAGTAAAACTTCTCTTTCTCTGTAAGTGATGTGGCATAAGCTGTGCTTCACACAGACTTGGTCTGCCTCCGACCCCCACACATTTGGGATGTAGAGATTCACAGATTTGCAACGGTGGTTCGAGTCAAGCACTTGCGATGTGACTACACCGGAACATTACAGCATGCATCGATAACACAAAAGGGGCACATTTGTGATGCATCATCTCTTGCCTCTCTGTGTTGGATAAATCTTGTGTTGGATCGGTCTTAGAAGGCTAATGCACCTGCTCAACCCAGTGCCCATTTGTTATGGGAACATGTTTTATCCCGGTTGTTTATTGTTGACTGAGGGTCTATGCTGAGATCTGATTGGCAGCCCTGGCTCTGTCGTATTCCTGGGGTGGGACGAGCTCAGCCTTCACCTAATTGTATCGTTTCAATGACAGGGGTGAATTGTATCGCATTGGATCGCTAACAGGGTTGGATTGTATAATAATAGCAGGGGGCCTCAGTGTATTGTTATTGTATCAAATTGGTGATCAAGTATTGAGATGCATATCGAATTGGCCTTTGAGGTGAAGATACCCATCCCTACCAGACATGGACTCAGACTGCTTCTGACCCTCACACTGACCCGGGCTGTCACATGAATAAAAGTTAGACTCTAAAAACAAGTGCATGAGAACTTCACACGAAGCACACTTCTCCTAAATCTGTGATCGCTGTCCACAAGGCTGTCCACTGGGTCCACTTAACTTCACCCTCTATAGTCCACCTGCTGCTCTACCCACCATGGGCCTCAGCATCTTCTCCTCAGACTTCCAGTCCAGAGCATAACTTATTTACCCCAAGGATGGGCTAAAACAGTTAAAGAACAAAAATATCTAGCCCCTTGTTCTCCTAGCATCTATTTCCTGATCTTAGTATGAGTACAGCTGTACTTTACAGTGTGTACACCGCTTTGACAGAGGTCAGACCCAACGAATTGGCTTTAATGCAATTGAATAAAGAAATATCAGGAAACAAAATACCAAGATATACGAGAACGCCTACACGTTCACACCCACACACACAGATGTGGAATATTTCAATTAAAGATGAGATTTAAGCCAACTGAGACCACTATGAAATACTATGAAATAAAAAGAAAAGTCTTTAATATATTCATTCCCTTTGTGCTCGTGACGAAAGGTTTAAACTAGTGATACGGAGGTGTATCAAATTTATAGGACCCGGGTCCTGTTCAAGGGGACTCCAAGACCAGACACCCAAACCTCAGCTACAATACAGCCGATTCAAAGTGTTTACACAGTTAGTTTGTTGTAGACTATTACGTGGATTATCAAAGGTAATGCGTACAGAGAGCAGCGGAATAATCAGTCAAAAACACACTGACCCAGCAGTGTTTGTGCTGCAGGACCCTGGACAGACTCACAGCAGGACACTGGACTTGTATGTCTGTTGCTCTCCATACAAACCAATCTGTGAGCCGAGGGGCCATCTGGAGCCCACGCGCACACGTCTCCTTTATCCTTTCTCTAATTGATTACCACATTACCTTTTCCCACAGTTCTCCTCATCATCATCACCAGAACCAGGGGACAGACTGACCTTTACACACACTCCAGCCCAGCACACGGCCTCTGCTCTTTAAGAAATGTGAGATCTGGTTTGTTTTCACAATGTACTCAAGTGAAGATTTAACAAATGAATTTACGTCAGGCTGCGTGGTTAGTGCTCGCTTCTCAGCTTTCATGATTTCTCCCCTTTACTGTACAGGCTTCCTCCAGGGGCTTCGATTTCCCCTACCACAAAAAAACATGCACAAAAGCTCTTGTCGTTCTGGGGCCAGGACTACCCTGAAAATTACTAGGTGTACAAGTGATGCACTTTCATTATTTTATCTGTGGTAAAATAATGAAAGTGCATCTAGTAAATAGAACTACTCCGCTACAGGATTTACGCAAAAGATGCTGATTTGGGGTCGACGGCCCATCCTGCAAATATGGTCCTGTTCTGTCCAGGGTTAGAAATGAGATGATCAGGTGTAGAGTCCAGTCCTAGTCCAGTTCAGGATCAAGATTGAGAGCTTGTTGGTGTAGACTTTATTTATCAAAAAAACATAAATGCTGTCATAATGTCACTGTTGGATTAGTTTTATTGCTTCTTGTACTAAAAGTTGAGTTGCGCACATACACCGCCCCGACAAGGGGCTCACTGAAAAAGCTAATATTAGGTTTTAGGTAAATAACTCTGGTTATATGGTTTTGCAGTTGCACAGCAGACATGAGTTCCTTTCTGAGCTCATCATCACCATCCATCCTCAGCCCCTTACCTGTGATCGGGCTCTCCCTGCACACTGGGCCTCTGTGCCATCTGGCTTGTGTTATGGCTCTAATGGCTCTTGGGTGGCCTTTGGGTGGCCCCGGATGTCTGCTCTCCACTGCACACTCCATCAAAGCCTCTATCCTGAGACAAGCAAAGCCAAGGACTACTTTTCTGAATGCTCACTCAGTGTCTGTGTTTTTAAAGTATAACTTTGGTTATACTTGATATGGTCGTAAACAATCTGCAGAGAAGTGAGATCTCTGAGATGTTTAAAGATACATCATGGTTTGAGTTTTATCCACCTTGGAAAAAAGGCTGTACAGTGCCATTGATTAATTCAGACTTTTCAGTTAGGAACTACTTTAGGTATCAGAGGGGCGACAGCGGCTCAGTTGGGAGAGCATTGGCCTTAAGTTCGTGGGTTCGAGCCCACCACAAGATCTACTTCACGACTCCCACTGATGACTGCTGTCGTTGTGTCCTTGAGCAAGACACTTAACCTTACTTTACCTGAAGCCCCTGCTGAATAATCAGGGCTCCTGTGGACTCACCACCTGCAGGGGAATCAGTGAGGGGCTCGTGCTATGTGTACTGGGTGCAGCTCTGACTGCCACCCCCCCGACCCAGAAACGGATTAGGGAGAAGAAAATGGGTGGATGGATGTTGGCGTTTGAACCAGAGGGTAAGGGCTCCCACTACACAGCACTGAGGCATGCTGAGTAGGCTCTGTAGCATGCTGGGTAGGGGCTTTATGAATTATATGTAATTGTATACATCTGAGGAACAAAACCATTCATTAAATAATAAACCAATAAGTTTTATTATTATTCTAAGTTTTTTTCTAGGTGTATATCATTTCACAATTTATGTTTCGGAAATATGTCACACAGTCTACCAATAATGATCTATTTATTATTCATACCAATACCCCTAACCAATCAGATACGTACAAACGCAATGTTAAGATCAAAGTTAAAAGTACAGTTTTGTCTTTTAAATACATCATAGTAAAATGTCCATTACTCATATGTTAGCCCTGAGGCATGAGAACAGAGCGGCTTTGAAAACAACGCTGTGTGTTCATTATTTGACCTCAGTGTTCTGTTTGAACTGAGGTGTGAGTCTGTTCTTGGTCCACAACAAATGAGTCAGAGATCATAATTATAATAATGATAATAATAATGATAATAATAATAATAATAATAATGACGAAGACGCTCTTTAGAGGAGCCAGAACAAGGACCAGAGCAAAGACCAGGGGCCGTATTATTTTTTTTACACAGAGATCTTTTGACACAGACCTGCCTTCACAGATTCGCAAGTGTAACTTTGACTGTGTGCGTGTTTACCCAGATTTGTGTGTGTGTAATTTGACATTTGTATCTGTAACAGAACAATTTGTGTGTAAATAACCACGTTGTAAGAAGAGAAGAATGGAAAAAAGCCTACGCATAGGCTCTCGTTTTACACACAAAACTTTTGACACACTCGAGCCGTCATTGTCTCTGGAGATTCATAAGCGTAATGTGGTTGTTATAGCACTATACAAGCAGATGGTGCTGTTGTAGCTGGCAATTAAACGCAAGCAAACCAACACTCCCTGCCTTGTCAGGAAACACTGCCTCAGCTGTTTGTGATGTAAGGCAAACCTGCGCAACCTATTAGCTACCATAGGTAGCTAATAGATTACAAATGAACTGTCAGGTTGATGATGGAAATATTATACAAATCTAATTATGTTGTAAGCTAAAAGTTGTCGAGTCACAGAACCCTTCTGTGTGGACTGCTGCATACGTCGTATGCGGCAGTCCACACAGAAGGGTTCTCACTCCATGAAAGAACAATAGCAGACGTTGAGGACAGCGACAAGTATCTCGGTATACCACAGGCAAATGGCAACGTAAAGTTAAAGCTGCACTAACTGACTTTATTTTTGTATTCATTACGAAAATGCTATCCATGTCCGTGTAGGGCATTGGGATATACATCATTTTGAAGAAAAAGTAGCGCAGATTTGTGCTGGCGTGACATTATATTTTAGATCGAGTTTTGATGAAACAAGGAAGAGAATGTGTTTCGGGTCGCGGATTGTGACCAATAGCAGCGCACCACTAGCCCCAACTTTCGTGCGAAATCTACAGGGGTCCGTTAGCATAGACGGCTGAGTTAGCACAACAAGCCGAGGAGCTAACCTGAAACTTCGTGTGTCTTCGTCATCGGTTACTGCTTACACAGCGACACAGCCATCCAAAAGAAAGTCCCGTTCCTCCGCGCTTCCCGGTTCTATCGTTCTATGGTCACGCCATCCACGTACAAATCCATATTCGTGTATTATCCATATTGGGATACGCTAACTCCGTCCCAACAGTGGGTGTGTGTGGGGGCGATAGCTTCGTGGGTGCGGGGAGGGGAGCAGAAAGAGAGAGGCCAGCGAGTCCGCGGCTTCAAAATCCCAAAGTCAGTTAGTGCAGCTTTAAGAAATTAACCCCGGTTCTCTGATAACATGAGTGAGGTATCTCACATATGGGAACGCTCTCTGGCTGTTTCCGCAGAAGCCCTATTTCACCATGCCAGTCTCCTGATTGGCATTCAAACGTGACGTCACCTTCAAAAGGAGGCGGGGCTACCGCCTTCTATATAGAGCGTGACAGCACATCCAGACATCAGTCAAAGCAAGCACACCTCTTCTCGCTCCAGGCAAGAAGGGCGGTCTGGTGAGATAGGTCACTCATGTTATCAGAGAACTGGGGTTAATTCCTTAACCTTATGTTCTCTTTCTACATTTTGTGAGGTATCTCACATATGGGATATAGAGACTCCCGTATTGTCAGACAAGCTTACTCAAAGACCAAAAAATGATAACCTACAGAGGCACTCCAGGTGGAGCCCTCACGCTCAGGACATTCCGAGACAGTGAGGGGCTCGTGACATCCAGTCTATAAAACCTGGCAAAGGTGTGAGGCGTAGCCCAACTGGCCGCCGCACAAATCTCCTCTACCGAGGTACCCTGGAAGAGTGCCTATGAAGTAGCCATGCCACGAGTGGAATGAGCGCGCAGTCCTCCAGGAGGCTGCTGCCCACAGCTTCCACTAACCAATGAGACAGACGCTGTTTGGAAAGAGGCTTACCCCTGTGGGGTTTAGCCCAAGATACAAACAGCTGCTCAGATTTCCGTAATGAAGCAGTCCTGTCTACGTACGTGCATAATGCGCGCACAGCAGAAAGTGCATGAAGCCGCTGATCCTCCTCCGAGAAAAACGGAGGGGCGGAAAAAGCAGACAGCTCAATCGGAAGGCATGACAAAGTCGGATTAAAGACTTTCGGTATAAAGGAAGGGTTAGGTTTCAGTAAAACCTTAGAATCTCCCCTTATAAACTGCATACATGACGCGTTCACAGACAGTGTGTGAATGCCACTCACGCGTTTTGTTGATGCCAACGCCAGCAGCAGATCTGTCTTAAAAGAGAGAAGTTTCAACTCTACTGCATGCAACGGTTCAAATGGTAGACGAGACAGAGCGTCTAGCACTGTCGTCAGATCCCACGGAGCAACCAGGCTCTTCGAAACTGGTCTTAGGCGCCTTTCATAAACCGGCATATAAGAGGATGCTGGCCAACAGTCTTATCTCCAAAGCCAACGTGGCAGGCCGATATAGCCGCCAGGTACACTTTAATGGTGGGGAAAGCAAGCCCTTTATCCAACAAACTCTGAAGGAAAGTCAGAACAACCGGTACGGGACTTTGAAATGCGATGTGGCCCGAGTTTACGCACCACTCGTCGAAAGCCCTCCATTTCCCATCATATGCACTACGAGTAGTAGCGGCTCTAGCGCTCTGCATAGTAACAATGACATTATCTGGGAGACCAGTAGAGGATAAGTTCATCCTCTCACGGGCCAAACCCATAAAGCCAGGCGCTCTGGGTAAGAATGGAATATTTCCCCGTTTGCTTGAGTCACCAGATCTCTGAGCATGGGCATTGAAATATCTCCGCTATCCACATCATCGCTGGCCAATATGGGGCCACGAGGATTAGGGAGTGTTTCTCCTCTCGAACACGAGAGAGAATCGGAGCAATCAGCTCTAGCGGGGGAAACGCATACAGGAGTGTGCGTGGCCACACATGTGACAGAGCGTCCACTCCGAGTGGCATGCACTGATCCCTCAGGGAAAAATACAGGTGGCACTGAGCATCGTCTCGAGATGCAAACAGGTCCACCTCGGCTCTGCCGTATTTCCCCCAAATCTGTGCCACAACCCCGCTGTGGAGTTTCCAGTCCCTGTAGCGAGGGTTGCCCCGCGAGGGAAGGTCTGCGCCTCTGTTTAGGACGCCAGGGACGTGTGTGGCTCTCAGTGACAAGAGATGAGAGCTGGCCTATACAATCAGTCTGTGTGCTAACGCATGCAGCTGATGTGACCTTCGCCCACATGCTGTCCCCTGATAAGAGGAAGGAAATGTCTCAGTGCCAGCCACACAGCCTGGAGCTCCAGGAAGTTTATGTGGCACATCTGCATCTGCAAGAAAGTACTTCAAATAGAAAACTGCCTGGCATTGGTCTGGCGGTACGATCCGAACAGCCCTCTTGTTCTGAGGGCAATATGCCTCTGAACCGGGGGGGCATAATTGCAAATTGGGGTCTGTATCCTCTTGTGATAGTTTTCATCACCCAATTCGACGCTCCACATTCTCGCCACTGAGGCGCACAAGGCGTTAGTGGGCCCATGGGCGACCTCCCGAAGGTGGGCCCGTTCCCTGGGGCTGTCTGGCAGAGTGGAGGTTGTGGAACAAGTGGTATAATGACTCCCTCTAGTGGGTCTGGAGGGTGTCGCAGAAGTGACTCTGCGCTGTTCAATTTCTTTGTGTCTACCCTGTGTATGTTTTGCAACATTTGTGATGGGTGAACAAAAACACGTTTTTATTGAACATTTGTGAGAGAGAGAAGGAAAAAGACACCGGTGTGTGCCTTCGGACAGCTGCCGTGGCTCCATTGAGCTCTGTGTAGGCACGGTCCTCCTCTTTGTGCTGTGAGTGACGAGCGCAGATAGAACAGTCTCTGCGCGTCGCTTCACCGCTCTCACCTGAACCACTTGGACACCGGACCGCGGACAGGGGGTGGGTGTCAGGTCTGACCCGGTCCTCTGCCGCAGTGGGAGCACGCTAGGTGTCCCACTTTTTCTTCTTTGCCCCGTGGGAGGCGGGCTGGCCCTGCTGGGGTCCAGCCTTCGCTTTCGGGGCAGACGGTCTCCTAGTCCACGCACCCTTGAGCTCAGGAGGCTCACTGCTCTGAGGCTGGGGCTGCATTGGGTGTTTGGAGTTGCGGTACGTGGCCTATCCGGGTACAGGCTGCTGAGGAAACTGAGAAGGGACCTTTGAAACGAGCACTTTTCTTGGGAGACCAAGCTGCAGCGCTTCACCCTCACGTTTCTTCTCCTTGCACCTCTTTTGCATAGTGGCAACGGCAGAACCGAACAATCCTTTTGGGTCCACAGGGACATCCAGGATCTCAGTTTTGTCCCTATGGGAGAGGCTGGAGAGGCTGAGCCAGCAAGCTCTCTCCTGCGAAACCATAACTCCCATGGCACGGCCACATGCTTGCACAGCGCACTTGTGGAGGCGTAGGCAGAGGTCAGTGACCACGCATAACATTTCAGCGCTTGGTGAGGCCGTTATGTCATCCTGTATTTCAGCTTGAATAGCTAGAAGCAGGGAGGATGCATTCAGGGCTCTCACTGACGTGGCAACGGCTTTATAGCTCTTCTCGTTAAGCGTTGTCTGGAGGCAATCCGCTTTTGAGTGGAGCGCCGTGCCACCAGCGTACATTGCGTACCGCTGTGAGGGATGGAGGTGTGAGGCCACCAGGGGTTCAACGGGGGAAAGTCGGCTGAAGCCCTTTTCTTCCATACCGTACCAGTCCAGCGCGGCCCCTCCCTGGGTGGGGGTTATCGCGGTGAAAGGTTTATCCCAGGGCCGAGTGGCTTCCTCCATGCACTCTGGGAAGGCGGGCAAGAGCTGTTTCTCCGAGGCTTTAGTTTTCAGAAGCCTTCGGCCTTCGTATTAAGACTTTGCGGTCTCGGTGGGGACCTCTGGCCACTCAATGCCTAGCTTTGCAGCTGCTCTGCGGGAAACGTCATGCAAGCTCTGCGCAGCAGGTGGAGTGGGTGATCCACTGCTGGCCGTCACGCTTCCCTGCCTTGCGGCTTGTGTCAGGGTGAATTGCTCCATAATCAAGTCCTCGTCCTCCTCGGACGGGAGGCTTATGGGCTCATCCCCGGAGTCGGGAGACTCGACGAGGTGGTCTCCTGAGGCCCCGAGGCCCGGGTCTGAGAGAGGATGCTCAGCGTCCATTTGCATGGACCAGTTGAGCTCCGTGAAGGTGACTCCACACGGCCTCTACTCCGACTCTATCTCTGACACGGGAATGGTTACCCCCATCACAGGATTTCCCCCCGCTAGACTCGCGAGCCTTCTGCGGCGGGTTTTCTCCGATAGGCGTGCACAGTGGTCACAGGTCACCGTGTCGGCTACGGCATCTCGGGCATGTTGCAGCCCGAGGCACAAAGCAGGCAGAGTGGGAATCTGCTCCGGAAATATTGTGCCCACAAGTGCACAACCTTGACTGTAGCATAGCGTTCTCCATGGTGGGAAAGAACGTGTGTTACAGCGTCTCGCCAGGCTAGTATTGCTACTAGCCCCAGCAGCACCTGTTTGGAGACAGACGTGCTGCTAGCTTTTCAGCTAGCGACCGGAAGTATTGCTACTCACCGCGGTAGCACCTGTTTGGGACGGACGTGCTACTAGCGTTTCAGCTAGCAAGCCAGTAGCACCTGTTTGGTGACAATCGTGCTACGAGCTCCTCAGACAACAAGCGGTAATAGGTAGCGTTCGGCGTCGGAGTGATTAGCCCCTTCTGTGAACAGTTTAGCTAACCCGTTAACCACCAGTCTGAGAGTGAGCTTCTGGGAGCGAGAAGAGGTGTTTGACGAAAGCAAGAAGTGCCGGGCCAAAGCAAAACAAACATGGCTACGCGGGAGGACGGACGCGTAGCTGAGGCTATCAAGTCAGTTTTAGCAGAATCTCCAATTTCTTTTTTGAAAGATGAACAGCGAGAGGCGCCTTGTGCATTTCTGGACAGCAACCTTGGGAGGCGGGCACACAGCGTCACTTCGCCCAATCAGCTTGAAGTATTCTGCTGCTTATCCCTCCTTTCCGCGAATAGATTCTCCTGCAGAAGTCCCAGATTGATATTGTGGAGAATGCATTAGAGTTCTACACAATCATCAATCTGGCTCTGGCCAGGTTAGTGTTTGACTGGTGTTTGACTGATGCCTGACGTGCTGTCCTGCTCTATATAGAAGCGGTAGTCCCGCCTCCTTTTGGAGGTGACGTCACGTCTGACTGCCAATAATGAGACTGGCATGGTGAAATAGGGCTTCTGTGGAAACAGCCAGAGAGCCTTCCCATATGTGAGATACCTCACGAAATGTTGAAAGAGAACCTCGAACAGGCAACGAGGAAAGCAGCAACTGCCAAATACCTCCAGCGAGTAAGGCAGGTCCAAAGCCGTCGGCTCACAATTAACAGCTATTCCCTGCCACTGATCAGATACCCTGCAGGAATAATCAGGTGGCCAAAGGAAGAGATTCACACTACGGATGTTAAAACTCGAAAGCTCCTCACCATGCATGGCGGGTTCCATGCATGGCTGGCATAGTGTACAGAAATATCTGTGCAGAGTATGGGCTGGAAACCCCAAGGTCTTAGTGGGAAACTCCTCCAAAGCTGGTGGAGAATGAGCGTGTGAAGATCCTGTGGGACTTTCAGATACAGACCGACCAAATGGTAATGGTGAACCAACCTGACATTGTGGTGGTAGACAAAGGGCAGAAGAAAGCCGTGGTGGTGGACGTGGCAATAACATCAGGAAAAAACACAAAAAGCTTGAGAAATACCAAGGGCTCAGAGAGGAGCTGGAGAGGGCCTGGAGGGTAAAGGTGACAGTAGTGCCCGTGATGATCGGTGCACTCGGGGCAGTGACCCCGAAGCTTGAAGAGTGGTTACAGCGGATCCCTGGAGCAGAACTACCAGAAATCTGTAGTGCTAGGAACAGCAAAGTACTGCGCAGAACCCTCAAGCTCCCAGGCCTCAGGTAGAGGACCTGAGCAGAGGGATAACCGCCCGCGGAGGGAGAAAGGTGTGTGCGTTTTTTATATTTGTATTGAGGCTGGGACTCGATTAAAAAAAAATCGAATTAATAAGAGGCTTTGTAATTATTTAATCGCAATTTGTCGCATTTTAATCACATATAAATATTTGACCTGAGAACAGTGAGAAGTATTTTTTTTTTTTTCAATATACCATTGAATAATGACTGAATACATAAGCTTGAGCAACAAAAAATATTTTTTATTTTTGTTCAAGTCCAACAGACCAGTGCAATTTTGGCCATTAAGTGAAGCAATACCATGTTTAGAAATATACTTCCCATCCATGGGGCCAACCAACGCGGTCACATCAGCTTCTTTGTTTTTAGGTAGCCCACGTGAATTTAGTGTTGTTTAGTCTGCAGTACCGCGAGAATCCCGCGAGCACAAGGGTCCTTCAGCTCCAAGCTGTAATACCCAGTTATTATAATAGATCCATGGTTCATGTTCACTGTGCCACTGTGGTTTGTTGTTGTCTGAACCAAATTCATATCATCCATGATTCATGCGGGTTAGTTGGTGCAGTACAATCGGCTGATCTGAAAATCATCCAGTGAGAAACGTTTCGCGGTGCAAAAATGAATACAATTAAAATGTGTCAATTTTTTACAAGCTTTTTTGTGTGTAATTAAGGCAAGGCAAGTTTATTTGTATAGCACAATTCATACACAAGGCAATTCAAAGTGCTGAACAAAACAAGAAAGCATTAAAATCATAAATAATCACAGTACATTAAAAAGAAAGATACAAATATAAAATCCCTCAGTTGTATGCACAGCTAAACAGAACTGTTAAGCTCCTACATCTGTTTTGGCTCGTACCCAAATGTCTTTGCTGATTTAAAAACACATCTTACATCTCACATGCTTGTGTGATGCATCATTTTAAAGCTAGGCCCTTCTAGTTTATGTAAATATACACTAAAATAATGTGTGTCATTCCTATTTTACTCTGCATCCTTTGAAGTTTGGGAAAAAAACCTGTTTTTTTTAGCCTCGCCTAAAACATTCAATGTATAAATGCCCTAAAAAAGCCTACTTCATTGAAAGAAGAAAATTTTCAACGCTAATTTGTTCATTGTGTTGTTGACAACAACTGTGTAAAGTTTCAGACTTCTAAGTTTTATATTTTTTATGTAGTTTCTCTTTTTTATCAAGTAGTGCCATTCGGAACCAATTTGGCAAAATGTGTGCCAAATTGTGTCAAACTGCTTTACTAACATTTCACCATCATAAAAAGCATATTTTTTAGTTTTGGTACTTATAAGTTACAAATCTGTGTGATTTTCTTTTACATTTTTTCAAAACTATTTTTTTAGTAGTGTAAATGCATATAAAATACGTGCAGCAGTACTAACAGCGTCTTTACGCACGCTTTTACTGTGAAAATGAAAAGAGTTCCTACAAGTCCCACCCATCAAAAGAAAGCTCTTTTTATTGGCTACTTAGACACATCTATCATTCAGAGTTAGCTCATTGTGCTAGCCATGCTAATCAACAACAAGGCAAAAACGGACCCTCTGCAAGTGGTTGCGGTTCGTCTTTTTCACAAGGGTCCTGCGGACTGAAACCTGCTCCTATCTCTTCATCTCTCTTTTTGAAGCTAAGGACTCAAGGAACACGTGGGTATGATGTTTGTGGGGGTAAAAAAACCTCAAACTTGGTGAAATGTGAAAGAGAAGCCTGAACATTTTTTGGAGCGTTTTTTTTGCAACAGAAAAATGCTCATTTTTGGATTATTTCTGAAGAATGGATTATACTTTGGGATATACATGTGGATATTCTTTTTCACTGAAGACTTACGGAGAGAAAGATACTAAGCAAGGATGGGGAAAGTCTAATTTGTTGGAGCTGCAGAAGGCGAAAGGTAAGAAACTTATACAAACACGATTTATTTTGTGCCCATATTATGCGTTATATCTTTTTAATGCAAAGTCTGATATCGTTTACACTTACATATAAATAATACGCTTTAAAATGATATATAGCTTGTGGATTATGAAGTTCAAAATACATCTGCTATTGTCAGCAGAAGTATTTTTGTTCTCGTTTCGAGCTTAAGAGGTTAACCTAGTTTTAAACATTGTCAGAGAGGAGGCCTGTCTCACATCTTCAGGAAGATTGTTCCAGATTTTAGCAGCATGAATCTGAAAAGCAGCCTCCCCATGTTTAGTTCTGACTCCGGGCACTAACAGGAGTCCAGTCCCTGTGCTCCTCAGAGTCCGGGCTGGTTCGTATGGTACTAACATGTCACTAATATATTTTGGTGCGAGGCCATGGAGAGACTTGTACACAAACAGAGCTGTTTTAAAGTCTATTCTCTGAGCTACAGGAAGCCAATGCAGAGACCTGAGGACTGGACTAATGTGGTCGTACTTCCTGGTTCTAGTCAGGACTCGAGCTGCTGCATTTTGGATGTACTGCAGCTGTTTTACAGCCTGTTTGGACAGACCTGTGAGCAGGCCATTGCAGTAGTCTAACCTACTGGAGACAAATGCATGGATAAGAATCTCCAAGTCTGCTTTAGACACTATGTTTTTGATCCTTGCAATGTTTTTCATATGGTAAAAAGCTGCTGATGTTACTGATTTGATGTGGCTATTAAAATTTAAGTCTGAGTCCAGTATTACCCCTAGATTTCTGACCTTGTTTGAAGGTTTTAGGGAGAGAGACTGTAGGTGACAGATGACGCTCTCTCTTTGTTTCTGGGGACCAAAGACAATCATTTCAGTTTTGTCTGCGTTTAGCTGAAGGAAGTTGTTTTGCATCCACTCACTGATCTGTTGGATACCGTGGAGGAGTGAGTCCACTGGTCCATGTTCTCCTGCAGTCAGTGAGACATAGATCACTTCGTTTCTGCGTATTAACTGACCTAACGGCAGCATGTAGAGATTGAACAGAAGAGGTCCCAGGATCGACACTAATCCTGATACGCAAGCACAGATTTTTTTTTATACACACACAAATCTGGTTACACACACACACATCTTTTTACGTACACACAAATCTGTTTACGCACGCACATATATTATTGAAACAATAATAGCTCCATCCTTATGCCTAAATATTCTGAGAGTCTTCTCAGAGAGCTCCTAACTTAAGCTATGACTCCTAGCTAGGAGTTTTTAGGTTAAGTTATTCCAGAACATTCTCATAGAACCCTGAGCAAGGAATGGACAAAAACTCCTTGTGAGGAGGCGTGGCCGACCCTGTTGCTAGGTGTGAGTCATGTGATGGCAAGCGACTAGTATTCATGCAACCCTGCCTGTTTCTATTCATATGTCATATGTCCCTGTTCCAGGAAGGAGCCGGGCCCCCCTGACACCCACAGACAATGGCGCAAATCACTGTTCCCCCTTTTGCCTCTTGCATATCTATCGGTCTGTATGTGTGCATCTTCTTCATCCTGCTGTCTGTCACACCCTTGTGTCTTTCGCCTCTTGCATATCTATCGGTCTGTATGTGTGCATCTTCTACATCCTGCATGACCATTGTCCGTCTGTTCGCACCTCATTCCCAGACGGCGCCAAAACGCTCCCCATGCGCCTCCTCACCGGTGGCCCTCCCCAATCTGTTGTGGGCGGGACTGTCTCTCGTGTGTGTTTTGTATACAGGAAACTTGGGGCTCTGCCCTCAGAGCTAGTTCATGCTGCTTGGGGTATGTGCTGACTCTCCGTACGTACGTCAACAATAAACTTACGCTTTTGATCAGACAAAGACCTTTTGAGCTTTCTCCTTGCTTTGGGGTATATATTTCTACAACAATTTGGCGTTGCTGACATGTCTTGGCATGGATACTTTCGGCGGGGACGAGCGGCTTTGTTTGGCCGACCTGGAAACAACACCAGCCTCTGTTCCTTTTTGGAGACAAAGGAGGGCGCGCTCGTCCCGCGCACGGAAGGAATCCTTTTGCCACACAAGACCAAAAAGAACCTAACTTAGTGAGTTTTGTCTTTTCATCTGCGTAACGAGCACTTAAGTGTACACGGGGATTTGTTTATTTACGTATTTTTGGGGTATTTCATTCATTGCCACAGCATAGTCTGTGTGCGGGATTTGTATTGTGTTCTAGATTGAAACTAGCGGCTGCGTGGTAGTGAATCGTTCTGTAAGCGACCCTGATAAATTCTCTGAGTGCCCTCAGCCGGGCCCGGTTCGCTCCAAGAACGCGCGCTCGCTGGCTGACCCAGCGAGGGGGGAACGAACCGCTCCAAAGCGAGTACAGAGCAGGGAAGAGACTACACGGGTTAGGCCCATTGTTCATACGAGAAAATGGGTAAAAAACAATCTAGAAGATGCAAGCTATGGAGTGCTTGCCTATGGTGCAGGCCATTACGCATCTTGCGTGATAATTTAGAAGAAGAAGGGAAGAAAAAAAAATATACTTGGTTTTAAGAATATCACGGCAAAAGAGGTTAGAGAAAGAAATATGTAAAAACAATAGCTCCTCCGCCTTTCAAGCGGAGAACACACAGGCGGACACACACACACACATCCCCCACACCCCCACCCTCCCCTACTAACAATAAGTGTGCACCCAAACAAGGCTTTGGGTTTTTTAAAAAATGAAGCAGACTACTGTTGTCTCTTTTCCCTGTCCCTATCCAGGTCTGTCGGCGTTTTTCCTCCGCGCTCTGCCCTCTGCCTCAAAGCACCAGCCCCACGCCCCAACCACAGGCGGCGCCCGCACCAGCTGAGACCCCGCGAGAAGTGGGCCCAAACCGCAGAAGAAGAAGCGGCGGAAACAGACACACGCTCAGGAAACTGCAGAAGAAGAAGTGGGGGAAACAGATATGTGAGACACCGACAACTGCCTTGGAGGCCAGAGACAAACTGCTCCAAATCCCGTGACTGTTCCCCACGGAGGCGGCAGCGTGATATACCAAACGCACCCGCGGAAACCCCCTTGAAAGTTGTTCCCGCACCGCAAACAGAAGAAGCCATTGTGACCGGCACGTTTGGGTTATTCACCAACCCTCATGGACCACATGCTAACGCTTTGGGCTACCTGGGCCTCCTGCGGACTTTGAAAAACTTCCACAGCCCGGCGGAAAGACTGTGTGCTCGACAATGGGTCGAAGGACTGTTACCGGAGGAGGCGTTAAAGGCAGAGGCTCACACGGGGCCAGAGGACGGCAGAGGCGGGCACGGAGGAAACACGAGCGACTGACCAAACCTGGGTTCACATTCGTCACCAAAGCCACCGCTCATGTAAGTTGAACAACAACAAATTGCAATTGGCACTTTTTAGAGATAATTCATGCCCGTAATATACGCTAACAATCTGTGGTGTACAAGTTAAGATTCTGGATGACTCCGGGGCAACAAATTCTGTGCTAAAAGTGACAGCCTTTCTGTCTCCCCTAAAGTGAGCGGTCGCTTCACAAAACTCATGGCTTCAGTTAGGGCTGGGCAATTAATCGATTTTAATCATTAATTCGAGTTTTTACATTTAGGGCGATTTCTTTTCTTTTAAAATTCGATTTTTTATTTTCTCCATCGCAGAACTACAGCGCTAACGCGCTACCCGCGGGTCTATGGTGTTGAACAGTCATTTTGAAGCTAACCTAATGCTAACAGGCTCCCTCTGGCCTGATGCGCGCTCTCACAGTTGGTGCTGTTGCAATAACACTTCAAACGGTCAAGAATCAGACTTTATTTAAATCGCCAGAACACACACTCGTGTCCCACTGAGCCGCTGCACTTTGGGGAAAGACACGTCTCTCATTGCTCTGATACAAACAACGTGTTCCCCGCTAGCTGTTAGCTACAGTAGCTGCTACAGTAGCTGTTAGCTACAGCATCAGAATGTAAACAGGAAGCTCGCACAATGCGGGAGCCACTGAAGTTAGTATTAGCGCCACCAGCTGGACCGAGCGTTGTACTACAGCACAGTTGCTCAGGCACAGTTGGAAGAACAAGCATGAAAACCCGAGGAGGCTTTTGGAACAGACTGTTACAACATTTCTATTTTGAGTCATCAGTTTTAAAAATGTGATATTTCATGTAAATAATGCATGTGTTTAATAGGATTGATATATTTGCGATGGGCCTTGTTTGTGTGATTTAAGTTATTTGGAAGGTGCATAGTGTCATTGTAAGTGAAGTTATTATAAAACCGTTAAGCTACATTTTCGTAACAAGAGCTCATTAGAGATATAGGGGACACCATTTGTGATAAGCCCGACTACAGACCACGTGGTAAACACACTAAAGTTGGAAATGGATTTCTTTTTTTTTAGGAAAAATCTCTTAAAAAGCTTTGCATGTTCTGCAGGCTCTGAAAGTTGCAACAAGAAATAGCTCATGAGACAATTTTAATTGGACATGGAAAAATATAACAAAGTTAAAATTACAGGCCTTCTGTGTTGTTATATGTTTGTGTGTGTTATATGTTTTGTGTATGTTATATGTTTGTGTGTCATGTCAAAATACACTACGCTGACCTTAACAAACTCTGGACCAATACTAACGTGGGAAATCGGCCTGTGATATGAGTGTGATGTGACTGTGATATGAGTGTGATGTGTGAAATAAGGAGTGAAATGGGGAATGCTGATCGGAATCATGGAATAACAAATGTGTCTGTAATGTTTTAATGTGATCATGGAATAATTCTTTTTTGTCAACAGCATACGGTGTAAGTACTAGAGATTCAAAGATAACGACCTTTATTGAACAGGTGTAAAAGTGAGAGTACTCTGGGATGAGTACTCTGAGAAAAGTACTCTGCGGAAAGTACTCGGAGATGAAATACCTCGCTGAAGATATTGGGAGTTCCTCCCTCTGCTGTTTGTCCTGACAGCGACACAGTCCAACCGCAGTGAGCTGTCGGTGGTTGGAGGACAACTTTGGTTTGTAAACTCACATTTAGGGGAGTATAAAATTAGAAACATACATTTTGTTGTTCTGTATTTGGCTACAGCCTCCGCCCTGATGCCACACACCGTCTGTCAATGCAGTTATGTTTTGCCCAATTGGAAAAAAGATTGACAAGCGAAAGTGGGCATTTTTTGTGTTTTTTTTGTGTTCTAATATTTCTTTTTCAGATGAGAGATAAACTACCCCTGCTTCAGGGATAACATAAGTATGGATCATGAGGAAATGAGCCTCTACCTTGGCACCAAAGCCCACAATATGAATTGAGGACGATCCGGGAGAAAGCAACTGGAGATGAACGGAACAGTCGGTACTTTTGCAGTCTCACGGAGGGCCACTGAGACCCACTGCTTACTTCTCAGCAAAACTCGATCCCGTGGCAGCAGGGTTGCCTCGCTGCCTGCGGGCTGTGGCTGCCGCTGAGAAAGCGGCCCTAGCATCACGTGACCTTGTGGGATACACTGAACTAACTTTGCTTGTGCCCCATGCTGTTTCCCTGATCCTGTTAGAGCAGAGGGCCTCTCGCCTTTCTGCGGCTCGTTGGCTGGGGTACAACACGGTGCTCTTTGAACTACGGTGAAGGGATGCACACAGCTGAACCCCTCCTCACTGCTGCCCACGCCAGAGGAAGGGGAGGCACACTGCTGTATCGCCACAATGGAACAGATATGCACTCCCAGGCCAGACCTGAAAGAGGTGCCTCTGACTAAATCCTGACTTGATTTTTCTATACAGACGGAGCCGCGTCACGTGACAACACTGGGAAGAACCGAGTCGGCTATGCTGTGTGTTCTGATTTTGATATTATAGACTCTGGTAGTTTGCCCCACTACCATTCAGCACAAAACCGCTGAACTGGTCGCGCCCACCGGGGCTTGTGAGCTGGCAGCGGGCAAAACTGTTATGGTTTCTCTGTGGTGCACGACTGGGAAGCACTGTGGAAACACCGCAATTTTATGAAATCTGATGGTAAACCAATTCTTAATTCCACACAGGGTGAACGTCTGCTGAAAGCTGTAATGTTGCCCTTAGAGATCGCTGTATGCAAATGCCAGGCCCACACTAATGCCACTGATCCCATCTCTGCAGGGAATCGGCGCTCGGACAAGGCAGCGGCATACGCACCTCTACACACACACACACACACTACCTCACTCAAGACGTTGATATTTTCTACTCCAGCAGAGACGCTGCTGTGGGAGGGGAATGGGGCTCAACGACGGCATGGTGTGTGTGGCTGGGACCAGACAGCAAACCGTGCCTACCACGGCATTTCTTCAGACAGTTTGCAATTTTAGCACATGGTCGAGACCATGCCTCAAAAGGAGGGATGATGTGTGATTTAATCACACAAAATTGGTATACAAAGGGGTTTACGGCATTTGCACAGAGATTCAGCCAAACATGCGCTATATGCCTCGCGCACAACCCAGGTAAGTCCCAAAAGTATCCAACAGGCTGCTCATCCTCCGCCCCTGCGCCCATTTCAACATGTCCAAAGGGACTTTGTTGAACTCACACCATGCCAAGGTAAGTAATACTGTCTGGGTCTGGCGGATCTCTGGTCCAAATGGACTGAAGTATTTACAGGCATACACGCCACGAGCAACGCGGTGGTGAGTCACTTTGTAGCAAAAGTCATTGAGGAAGTGGGTGAATTTCTGGGCATTGATATACGTAAACACTGCAGTTACGCCCCCTGGTCCGGAGGCACGTGCGAGCGAGAGAATGGCACTCAAAGCTCTGCCGCTAGCCCCACGTTGGGCGCGGGACCCCCGAACAGAGATCTGCCAAGCACCTCTTTGTGTGATGACGACATGCTGTCCTATTGTAAGGAAATTAATGCACTTTTGTCCTCTATTTCTGCCCAGGTCAGGAGCGCCCTGCCACAGGCTGCGCAGGCGACTGGGTCCTGGTGAAGGAAACGAGACGAAAGCACTGGCGATCCAAGCGCTGGCTCGGCCCATTCCTCGCCCTCCTGGTGACGGACACTGCCGTTAAGGTCGCGGAGAGGACAACTTGGATCCACGCCAACCACTGTCGTGCGGTGCTGCCACTGAGGGCCATAGACGAGGACACCGAGGGCGCGGACGGACCAGGCCCATCCGCGGCTCCCTACGCTGAAAGCATCGGCCGGCGTGCGGCCACCATCGGTGAAGCAGGCCAACAACAACACCCAGAGAATCCCAGCGTTGCCGAGGCAACCCCCCTTTGCCCAACTCCCCAGCCCCCGGACCCCAAGGCCACACCCCAAACCCCGAGCACTCTGCCCAACCGAGTGCTGAGGCCAAGGCTCAACGCAATTAGAGTCTTGCCGCTCCAAGACCAAACATCGCCATGACCACTAACGCTCCACACACGCTCATAGGGAGCGGTGCCACTGACTGCAAGGCGGCACTGTTCGACCGGCTGGTCCTGGACCACCTGACCGCGTCTGTGGGAGGCGTATGCACGATCATCGGGTCGTCCTGCTGTACATATATTCCGGCTAATGATGAGGACGGAGGTCTTATCCAACAGGGCATAGCCAATCTGACTAGGCTCCGGGACGCCATGCAAGCGGACAATGTCACGGACACTCCTCACGGCCTGGACTGGCTCTTGTCCTCCTGGCGAAGTGTGCTCATTAATCTTGGTTTAGCCCTATTGACTGTTATGATTTTATTTTCATGTGTATTACCCATGGTGTTTCGGGCCGTTGGTAAAATGATATCCTCTCACTTTGTGTCCATTCAACACAGAGACCCTGAGGCGGACCTGGCCGCGGTCCCACTGAACTCCGATCCTGATTATATCAGCGATTCGGACGACGACTTTGTCTAACGTTTTTCTTTCTTGTTTACTTTGTTTTTATTTTTCCACTTGTTCCGCCCACAATTTAGGGGGAGGGTATCACAGCGAAGAGCTTTGACCACACCCCCGTAATACAAGAGGCTTGGGTGACGGCGGCGTAACCTGCCCATCAACAACTCTTCTTTTACTCAGGGGCCAAGGTCAATACTCACACACCTGAATGTGATCTCTGTAAAACTGGGGTTTTTACATTATCACGGGAAAGGAGTGTGATGGCAAGCGACTAGTATTCATGCAACCCTGCTTGTTTCTATTCATATGTCATATGTCCCTGTTCCAGGAAGGAGCCGGGCCCCCCTGACACCCACAGACAATGGCGCAAATCACTGTTCCCCCTTTTGCCTCTTGCATATCTATCGGTCTGTATGTGTGCATCTTCTTCATCCTGCTGTCTGTCACACCCTTGTGTCTTTCGCCTCTTGCATATCTATCGGTCTGTATGTGTGCATCTTCTACATCCTGCATGACCATTGTCCGTCTGTTCGCACCTCATTCCCAGACGGCGCCAAAACGCTCCCCATGCGCCTCCTCACCGGTGGCCCTCCCCAATCTGTTGTGGGCGGGACTGTCTCTCGTGTGTGTTTTGTATACAGGAAACTTGGGGCTCTGCCCTCAGAGCTAGTTCATGCTGCTTGGGGTATGTGCTGACTCTCCGTACGTACGTCAACAATAAACTTACGCTTTTGATCAGACAAAGACCTTTTGAGCTTTCTCCTTGCTTTGGGGTATATATATTTCTATAACAGTCATCATTTCAGACGCTGTAATTGGTTGATCCTAAAAGTTAGAGAAAACATACATTTGAGGGTTTGCCCATAATGGGCAAACCCTCAAATGGAGAAACTTAATCATGGAATCTAATCTTACTTAAAAAGATAAATCGCCCGATAGATGGAAACTTCAGCCCACCTGCACAGTATTAACAAAGTGATAGCCATATTTATTTGCTTATATTAATTGCCACGCTGGTCATTCTTTTTCTTAGTTAGAGTAAAATGGCACAGTTGTGATTGCTGACCAGTCTATAAGAAGCCGCGTTGGTTGACTTTCAAACATACCACAAACAAGTGAAGAACAATGAAGAATCAAAGAAAGAGGAAACTCAACTGGACAGAGGAACAGTGTTTGCTTCTGGCACAATTGATCAATTTGCATAAAAGTGTTTTGACAGGTAAATTTGGCCCCTCTGTCATCCAGTGTTTGTGGAATATCTCTCCAGAGCAAGGGCCCGAGCAAGGCCCACAACAAGGACCCAAGCAAGGACCCAAGCAAGGACTCGAGCAAGGACCCGAGCAATGTCCAGCTTAAATGGACTTTTATACTTTAAACTATAATAAAAACTGATAAGGGCAGCAGGCTCTCCACAGACACACACAGGCGCATGTTCACATAGACAAATGTTCATGCATGTTCACACACACTCACACACACACACTCACACACACGCACACGCACTCTTATAGACCAAGGATCTTTTACTATTACTGGTTATAAAACGGTAAGAGTAAAAGGATTAACTCTCTAATTTCAGCGTTTGAAAGCTCTCATATCACGGCCCTTACCCCATATTTACTTGTAATCTCTCTCCTCTTATGTCTGTCTCTCTCTTCCCTTCTCTTCTTTCTTCCCTCTGTCATCTTACAACAGTCCACTTTGTGCAAACACGTCCCAGTGCAATAAAGCCACGCGGCAGTACGCTCGCTCGCCGCAGCAAACAGCATAACTCAAACTGGCTCTCGTAATTGATCCCTGCAGTGCAACAGTCTTTCTCTTTTCTGTTCTATCGCTTCCGTCTACATCATCCACTGCTCCATCACCGCTGCGCAATCTTCACTGCGATTCCCAGCAATTTATTGAGTTCTATTGGCGCGGAAAGCAGTGGGAATGAGCCAAAGACAATTATTTCGGTAACTCCCATTAGCACTGCTCGGTTTTGGCTGGGCAGTCATCACAGCCTATTGTGTAGAGCCTCATGCCAGAAAACCAACCTTCTATCAGTGTTGAGACCATTTTAGCTACACTAGGTCTTTGGTTGGTCACTGGTTACATGTGATACTGTGCTTAAAGTAATTAAAAAATGGGTGAAGTCAACAACTGTAAGTATTAGTAAGGAATATCGTTACACGAGAGTGTAGAAAAAGGATTGTCACTTTATTTAAAGTGAAACTGTTTCGCCATAAGTGCTTACAGAGCCTTAATGTTTATTGGAATCAGTTGGCTCCATAACATGGGAATTATCAACAATATACAGTATACGTACAGTATATGGCCACCTTTAATCAAAGGGCGTGTAGACCGAGGTGTAATAGGAACCAATAAGGATTGGAAAGTCCCTCATTGAATATGTCCAGGAAGAAAATACCAGAATAGATATACAGGGTGTGAGGAATGACTCCTGAGTAGACCTTGTCAGTCCCTATTTGTTAAGAATGCAATTTGACTGCTAGACAGCGCAGAAACCATTTGATAATACACACGATGGTGATGAACTACTTCATAACCTGAACCACAGCTTCCCAGGGCACACCAACAGAAGCAAGGCAACCCTTCTTTGCCATCGGCCCCTCCCACCAGATCAACTATTCACACACTAGACTCATTCTAATGTGTGTGAAGTGTCTTCCCTAAGAACACAGAGACAGTTTTGCATTTTGTAAAACAAAAACAACTATGTTACCTGGTGTTCCCATAGGTCTCTCATCACAGAACTAACACCGCCCTAACTTGCTTAGCTTCAGAGGTCTGACAGGATCTGGCTTTCACCTGCTAGTGGCACCATTTGGATACAATATGTTTAACTAAAGGCAGAAAAGACCTCCACAGCTCCATCCCTGTTGCCACAGACCACAACACACAGAGAGCAGGGAACTATTTTGCATGGAAGCAGCAAAACACACCTGCAGGTTGTATGTCCCTTTAAGAACACACTGCAGTGTTTGCAGAGGACTTGTCCCTTGTTCTCAGCACATCCACAGTGTTCCTCCTGGTGCATTGTGGGAGCCGTGCCATCAGCCTCATAGAGCAACTCTTTAAATATTCAGCAGCGGTTTGGACGAATACCAAGATCTGTTTCTCATCTGTATAAGAAAACACAATGATGTTTTCACCAATCACAGGGCTCCGGATAACAACAGATTCGTACATGCTCTTGGCCATGTTATAACCATCCACTATAAATCAGAAACAGGAGACAGTTGGAACAATAGTTGCTTGAATTAAGAGAAGAATATACAGTATTATTACTACTATTATTATTTCTATTGTGAAAGTATATGCTACTTTGGTATTCTGGGTGAATCACTTTGTAGTCATAATACATAAAGACATTAATCCATTGAGGAATCATGATATGCACTTCTACAGTTAATATAACATCCGTCCAATTACGGCTTGCGGCAAAATAAATCTCAAATAACAATGAACACCTTAAAGGACTTCTTGATCAAAATCCAAGTTCCCTCATCCCCACTCATGAAAAAGAAGTCGTGAATAAAATTAGGGAATGCAAAAACAAAACATCACCCGAAATCTATGACATTGACATGAGAACTGTTTGAAATTAATTAACCTTTTACTTTCATCTGTCATCTGCAGTTTATGTGCTTTTCCCTCAAAAATGGAAAAGGAAAAAGATGTCCCAATAGCCAAATCAGGAGATAAATGCCGTTTCACCACCTATTGAAAAATTATTTGACTTAAGACTCTTTTTTGAAAAGCATGATTTGCTGTCTGATAGTCAGTATGGGTTTAGGAAAACATACAATACATACAACAGAGTTTTTCCAAGATGGCTGCTGCATGTCTTTGCCCAGTACAATCAAGCAGAATTCCATGGAATTTAACATCCATTGTAACATTTCGCCTATCTCTTCCAAGACGACAGAGCTAAAACACTTTGAATAGGAAGCAAGAGGAGATGGCCACATCACCGGGGGAAAGTAAGCACGGATATGAAACATGCATTTGGCTGAAAACTGTATTTATTTACCGAACCAATTCTCAATGTGAAAGGCCAACACCCCCCATGCTCGAGCGCAATCCCACACAATAATCAAAATAAACATTCACAAACAACAGTAGTCCCTGTGATCAAACACGTGCACTCAGTGTTTGAAAACAAAAACAAGAAATAGTCAGTGTCCCCCCCTCCACCAAAACCTGTCTTGAAGCACAGCAGCGACCCTGAAGTAATAATCCACAGAGTCTCGTTAGATCCTAACAGTCTTTGTAATCCAAAAACGAAATAACTCCAAAAGCGATTATAATCCGCGGAAATGGGTCCTCCAAGGTGCTGGCCCTACTCCAAGTCGGCGTCTGACGTCAGACCATGTGCGCCCAAGTGCTCGTGCCTGACACTCTAAAATAGAGTTCCAAAAATGACGCCATCAATAGACAATAATAATAATAATTCCAATTGACAACAAATGTAAATGACACAGAACAGACCTGGTGCACATGATTGGTTGTAAAATAAAAAAGTTTCACCCCTCCTGAGTGAACATATGGTAAGGACCTATGTGGGCGTTGCACCATTTCAAAATACAACATGTGTTTTGCCTACAAATTAGATTGGATCCTTCTTGGGGGATATTGCACGATGGATTGACATTGGACAAGGCATTTTGAGAGCATCAAAAAGCAAGGCCTACACTAAATGCTGATTCACTTCAGAGCAGTTCTAAGTTACCAACATTATCTCTTATGCATCGGTTTTTTATAGCGCTTTTTTGGACACTCAAAGACGCTTTACATGTCATTATTCTTTCATTCCATACAAGGTGGTGATAAACTACTACTGCAACCACAGCTGCCCTGGGGCACACTGACAGAAGCGAGGCAACCAGTATGTGCCATCGGCCCCTCACACCACCATCAGCCATTCACACACACACCAGACTCATTCTAGGCAATGAGGGTGAAGTGTCTTGCCTAAGGACACAACAGCAGTTTGGCACTTTACAGCCGCCCCACTGTGGCTGGTGTTCCCAGAGGTTAAGTGTCTTGCCAAGGACACAACGACAGTAGACAGTGGGAGTCGATGGTGAAAGTCGGGCTCGAACCCACGACCCTCTGGCTCAACGGCCAATGCTCTACCAACTGAGCTACCGTCGCCCTGACAAGATGGCAACATCAAACAAAAAGGAATTTGAAAAGATAAAACAATCTCTGATCATTTCCCTGTGTTTGTAAATATTCAAAATATAAATCCAGCAAATGGGCATATGTAAATCTATAAGACTTTGGAAGCCTGAAAGAATAAAAGCATTCAAAATAGCACTATTACAATTCACTTGGGAAGATGTCTATTTGGACAATCCAAATGAGGCCTATGTTGCTTTTATGCAGCACTGCCAAGAACTCTACAATTGTCATTGTCCATTTGTAATGTATTAGACTAAAGAGAAATGTTTAAGAAAGCCATGAATGACACTTGGCACACAAAAGCTCAAGCACAAGCTCTCCCAGCTCAACGTGTCCGATTCCACCTGCAGGTGGATCACTGACTTCCTGACGGACAGGAAGCAGCGAGTGCGTCTGGGGAAGAATGTCTCGGACTCTCGGATTATAAATACAGGAGCCCCACAGGGCTGTGTTCTTTCTCCCCTGCTCTTCTCCCTTTACACCAACCACTGCACCTCCAGCCACGACTCTGTGAAGCTGATCAAGTTCGCGGACGACACCACCCTCATTGGACTCATCTCCAACAACAATGAGTCCGCCTACAGGAGGGAGATGGACCGGCTGGTGTCCTGGTGCAGTGGTAACAACCTGGAACTGAACGCCCAGAAGACAGTGGAGATGATTGTGGACTTCAGGAAGAGCACTGTCCCCCCGCCCCCACCCTCCGTGATGGACTCCCCCATCACCTCTGTGGAGTCCTATCGTTTCCTGGGCACCACCATCACCCATGACCTCAAGTGGGAGCCGACCATCAGCTCCCTCATCAAGAAGGCCCAGCAGAGGATGTACTTCCTGCGGCAGCTCAGGAAAGCCAAGCTGCCTGCACAGATGTTGGTGCAGTTCTACACGGCCATCATCGAGTTCATCCTCACCTCCTCCATCACCGTGTGGTTCGCTGGAGCCACAGTCAGGGACAAACAGAGACTACAGCGCATTGTGCGCTCTGCAGAGGAAGTGATCAGTCGCAGCCTTCCATCGCTGCAGGACCTGTACGTCGCCCGAGCTCGAGGCCGGGCTGGTCGTATCACAGCCGACCCCTCTCACCCTGCACATGGACTATTCCAACCACTCCCCTCAGGCAGGAGGCTGAGGTCCAACAGGACTACCTCCCGCCACAAGAACAGTTTCTTCCCCTCTGCTGTTGAACTCTTGAACACTTCTTAACCTGTCCCCCCGCCCTTTATAAAGTCACTTTACTGCCCATCATACGTCACTTTACTTCACTGTACTGCTGTCACCTTACATTGTGTGCACCATGTGCACTTGTATATTGTACATAGTAACTGTAACTCTATTTTAAACTTAAATCTATTCTTTAGAAGTGTTTTTTATTCTTATTTTTATTATCTCTTTTTGACTGTTGCACTGAGCCAAAGCAATTTCCAAGTCTGTGACCTCCTGTTACTTACGTGGCAATAAAAATGATTCTGATTCTGAAAGGCTTGCCATAAGAAAAATAAGTTACGTATATATATATTTTCTACCCCGACCTAGAAATGGATAAGGGGAAGGAAATGGATGGATGAATGGAAGGCATATTCCATCCATCCAATTATGTCTATTTAACATAATTAATGAACAACAACACAAAGTGCAACATAAGAAGGCACTTTATGAGGGTATTTACAAAAGTGTTTATTTGTGTTACAAAAGAGCTTTGAAAATATTAGACAAGAAGCCTTCGTCATACCATCATTGTCAAATCTTAGACAAATATAAATTATTAAATTTTGATAATTTCAAATTGTTTAAATCAGCATGCCTAATCTAAAAGGTTATACATGGTCTAGCGCCTCCACCAATGAGCGATTTTATTAAACCAAAGTCTAGTAGTACTGCCAGTTCTCGAGTGACTCGAACCACTGCGAGAGGCGACTGTGAACTGACATTTAGGAGGACCACTTGCTCACAGAACGTCCTGTCATATCAGGGAGTGAGCTTCTGGAATAGTATTCCGGTGTCAGTGAGGGAAAAAACCAGTCTGCCTACCTTCAGGAGTCATTTAAAAATGTGGCTGAGGGACACTCAAACATGTGATCATGTTTAGATAGAGCTGGTGCAGTGCGGGAAACGGTTATCATTGTAATGTGGGCTGTGCAATACACGTCCATACAAGGTGGGTCAGTGCAATAAGGAGTGGCTAGTGCATGATGAGGGCTAGTGCAATATAGAGTGGTGCAATACGGGTTAGTGCAATATAGAGTGGTGCAATATGGGTCAGTGCAATATAGAGTGGTGCAATATGGGTCTGTGTAATATCAGGTCAGTCGGGGCATGTGCAATACTCGGGTTTGTGCAATACAGATGATGTGTTTCTGTTACTGTTTTCTACATTGTGCTTTACAGTCTACTCTTGCTGGTTGTTCTAGCATGTGATCACTGTTCCTGTCTCTCTGTATATAAATTGTGTCTCTGTTTGTTTTTACTAACTTGTGTGTAACACCAACCTGCCAGGGGGTCTGCAGATGGAAATTAGCCGAAGGCTATAATCTGGCATATTTACATTTGCAAAAATGTTCATTAATATGTATTGTTCCTCCTTTTATCAAATAAATAAATAAAATAAATATATCAAAACCACCTTCCTGATTCTCCCAAGGAGGCGCTCCATTCTGGGCCCAGTCCAGCCTCATTCACTGCATTTATTTAATTTTTGGCATTATCAGTTGTGACTGGGATATTAGTACTGGGCCTTTGTCTTCCATTCCTCCGTTGCTTGTGTCAGTACCTGCACTGTGTGACTGTGTGACAGTCAATAGAGGGGGCGTGTCTGCAGCGCCAGACTTTTCATCTCCCAGTCTGCGGTGATGAAGTGAGCGGTTCCGCTCATGGATCTATTATAGGTTCCGCGGGACGTCCAAGCGTCAGTCGTGAGCGCAGCTGAGGATGCGCGGGAGAGTTGACTTTAGCCCGGTCTGACTGTGCGTAAAGGAGCTGCTTAAATGCCGCGACAATAAGCGGTCGTTGAGAAGCTTTTTTTCACTCATGTCTTTCTTGTGCCACAATGCTTACACATCGTGACAGTTTTGTCGAATATTAATTATCAGTATAGTTACAGTGAAGCCAAAATGCTCTCATGACGCGGGGCTTTTAAGTATCTCCGTTCCTCCGCTCGCAATGACCGCTGTGTGTGGACTGAACAACGTGCACACTTTTTTTTCATAAATCAAACTGCGGATCACGTCTGTACCGAACCGAAGACGTTGAACCGAACAGATCACGGATCAGTAATGAACCGTTGCACCTCTAATTATATTTTATATATAGTTGTATATATAGTGCAAGACACTTAACCCCACTTTGCCTGAAGCCCCCACTGAAAGATCTCAGCTCCTGTGGACTCACCACCTGCAGGAGGATCAGTGAGGGGCTGGTGCTCTGTGACCGGGTGCAGCTCTGACTGCCACCCCCCCGACCCAGAAATGGATTAAGGGGAAGAAAATGGATGGATGGATGGATGGATATAGTTGTATATGAAAAGTAGAAGTGAAAATGAAAGAGATAACGTACAAAAACAAGTTGACCTCAATATCAAAAGAGCAAAAATAACTATATTATACTACAATATTTGAAACAAGTAAGACTTGGAATGCAATAAATCAGCTTTTGACAAATAGATGTAAGAATACAGAAATTCCCAGTTATTGTCGAATTATAGTAGAGGAATTTGACAATAATGTTGTTGATTTAGGGTCATCATTGGCTAAAAAACTTTCTGTAAGGGATGAAAAAAGATATTCTCAGAAAAATATAAATGCAAATATAAGATCGATGTTCCAGCATGGGATCACGGAAATGGATGTACAAAATGCAGATGGGAGGGGCCAATGGCCTCGCTTGACAGTGTACCCAGGACAGCTGTGGCTACAATAGTAATTTATCACCACTGTGTATGGAAAGTTAATAATGTTAATTATGATGAGGAGTATATATACATGAAAAATATATATGCATTATTATTAGGCCCTATAGTGCCAAACTGGCCTATTGCTTTTACAATGGAAAATGCAAGAGGTTGCTGTGAGTGACGGATGCGTCAGTGCCCGTCACTCATCAAAACGCAACGGTTGTGTGAGTCTACTCAAACTCTTTAAAATTATGTATCATGTGCCATTGAAACCTATATTTTGTTTTTGCTCGAGAGATTTTAATACAATCCGTATTCATTATTTGTTTTTTCTTCTGCAATTTGAAACTAATTTTGACCCCTTGAAAAATTATTTATTTTTATTTGTATTTATTGTTTATTTGGTTGGGACAGTAGATGTTAATGAACACATCACGGCGGATTGTAGCCATAGGCTAATTTCCATCCATTGTCCCACCTTCGCACTCACAAACACACACTCATTCATTCACCCTGAACTATTGCACATGTTTTTAGCGTCCGTGCCCCATACACAGTGAGCTAAAGGTATACATGGGGAGTTCCACAGATATGGTTTAAAATCACTCCACATCATCTAAAAACGTGTAGCATCAAATATGTGCTTCAGAATCAGTTGTGGTTAAACTGTGGTCAAACAGCGGAGCGGCAAAATGTGACTTTTTTTCCCCAAATTTTGAGAACTTCCAATTAACTCCCGTCTGATTAACAGGTCAGCTGAACGTGATAAACATGAAAATACAGCATTACCGCCCCCTACAGAGTGAGCCAAAGTTTTGGCAAAATGTCTGAAATTTTTCACAAACTTCAGTTGTAACATTCCAATCCAAAAAGTTAATTATGTGTATGAATTGATTTTCACAATGTTGCCGCACTCCCCATTCTGTCTCAGTGGGAAAATCATAAAAGCTCTCAAATTTTCACATTACACTGTGAACAAACCAACATGGGCAAACTGTGCAGAGCAGCAATTGAACATATGCCCTTCGAAATTACCAGGTTAACACCAGGTGTCATCCCACTCCTTGGTTATTCTGGTCCCCAGCAGAGGGCATCGTCTACCTCATCACATGTATTGATCAGAGCAGAAAAGCTGACAGGACTCTCTTTGGAGCCGAGTAACGCAGCGCTCCGCTGGCGTAACTCAAGGCTCCGCTTCTCTGAAGCTGCGATCAATGTGGACAAGTTCACTCAGCAAAATCTGACATGAAAGTGACGGGCTCACACTCACACGCAGGCTGAGCCACAACCGAGCCACAACTCACGTCTGTCATCGTACTGCGGGATATATACTGAGAGACAAACCGAGAGATATACTGTGTAATATACTCATTTGGCAAGGATTCTCTAATGGCACAATGGTCTCTGACCTAAAACCTAACAGTTTTTTATCCCAACATGTCGACGCAAAACAAGAAACAATAATGAAAAAATGAGTAGGAGGAGCTGATGTAGGCACAAAGTTCAATTTTACACAATGAGAAAAACACACACTGGCTCCTCCTTCACAAGTTCCTTCTGGAGTTTGAGTCATGGCCATCTTGGAGCACAAACACCTGCCTCTAATGGCTACACTAAGTATTTGTGACAAGACTGCCACATACCTGCTTTTAAAGGGAACACTGTACTGCGAACCTGAGTTTTTTTTGAATATTTATCACCCATCCGTTTAGTCAATTGTTTTCTTCCCACCGGTTTTCTCCCTGTTTTCTGAGTGGGTTTGTGACAAGTCTGTTATTGCTGGAGATTTGACCTGTTACTTCTCCTCATTATTGGAATAAATTGGGAAGAACTGAAGCTCTCATGGACACGTCTACATGATGACATGGCATGTCCCCCCCCTAATTTTGGGTTTTCTAGAATTGATTATTTTTTAACTCGATAAAATCATCAGCTGCAGAGGTGATATGATCATTTTGGACAGTGCTCCTATTATTGTCCAGCTAGTGAATTTAAACCCCATCCCCGAAATGAGAATTGGAGATTTCATTATTTCTTACGATCCAAAATTTGAACCATTCTTAAAGGAAACCCTGGGATCTGGGACACCCTAAAGCCTACACACATGGTCTCCCATGGAACCCAGCTCATCACAATGCTCCATTACATTACACAGTTTTTGCAAACAATTGTATGCCTTTTTCCAAAACTCTGCCTAGAATAATGTCCAAAAGGTGGATTTATGAAAATGTATTTTATTAGAATAATCTGCAAGCCTGGCTCCTCTGTTCCTGTGGTGATGATCCAGGACACTCTACAGCACTTATGGACATTTATCAACATTCATGGACATTGGTCAACTCCCCCTTTGGACCAATACCTTTTTTTTGTTTAACTCATTGATTCTCTGATCTGTGTTGGCGATTTAAATGGTTTTGAGATGACTACTGTAGTGATTCAGGGCTATACAAGAATACACTGAATTGAAGTACCTGAAGTTGCTACTACTGTGTATTATTTGGGTTCTTCTTCTCCCTTGTTTGATATAAAACCCTCTTTCTGCACAGTGTTTCCTGCACTGAAACAATTTTGCGAACAGCGTCTGAGAGCAGTGATGGATGGGACAGTCTCTCTGCTTTGTCTTCGGACACCTCTGCTTATATACACCGCTCTTCTTTTCACAAGTATGTGTTTTTAATTGAACACAGCCAAGAGGCTGCAGAGCCACCAAGATAAATGAGGACAGCTCTACCTCTGCTGGCAGCTGTGAGGAGAGGAGGAAGGGACTTATATGGGAACAGGAAATGACTGGACACACACACATAGTATTTCAGATGTACACTTTACGTGTGACCTTTACAAATAAAGATTATAGTTAATAAGTTTGGAATTTTCCTTTCTCAGAATGATTAAAATGGAAATATGTGGACAGTGTTGATTTCAACCAATGAGATGAACACGTACATAAATAAAATAAAATCATTATAAATCAAAGTATTTGATTGATATTGTAACCCACATGAATTAGCTGCCCAATGTCCTCTGTCTTTAAAGTGGCAGGCCCATTTCCTTTAAGACCCCTACTCTCCTTGTCACTCTCCACTCTACGGTCCTGCTGATCCAAACACGCTGCTCCTGCTGTGTCTTGGATAGGTGGACTTGTACCTTACAACAGCACAAACTAACTAAAAACGCATTGACCGCACCAGAGTGGGTCTCTTGTGCTCTACTCACTGATCCACAAGCAATCCTTCACACTAGGCACTGTGGCCGGATACAGTTCTGGGTTTTATAATTGCAGTCAGCGCCCTAGCCTGCTAGCATTACGATAAACAACTAAACAATAAAAAAGCTACTGAGGTTTAAAATTAAGTTTTTCTACATGTGACGAGGACACATGTACTGTATTACCTCCACCAGAGGTATTCTCCTGCTGATTGTTATGGATGTTTTAGTCTCAAAGGTTATGTGTGGATTTTAATGACATTTCCAGCTCTAGTATTTGTTCCTTGTCCTCTGGAATGGGAAAGGAACAAATACTAGATTTTGAATCTGAATTTGGCTGCCTGGATCTCGGATTTGTTTTATAGAAAAAAAGCTGTTCCTTTAAACTTTTAAGCTCTACAAATACTTTTCAAGTTTGTAATATAATCTGCAACAAATTACGTCTTTGAAGAGTTTTCTGACTTTAGTTCCAAGCAGTTGAAGTGACACTTGAAGTGAGTCAAATATTCCTGGTTGAAGTGAATTAAACCAAAAACTACAGCTCACGTCATTTGAATTGATCTAATATGGTGTTGTGGTGCTGTCTCCCCAAACGTCAGTTGTGGGGACCTTTCCACTCTCACTATTGCTGCATTATGGAGCCTAAACAAAAAGCACTCAGAGGAAATGAGTGCTGTCTTCTGCTCGCGCCTTCAGACCGCGGCAGAGAAGTGACCTGCAGCGGCGTTTATCCATCACCACGGAAACAACAGCTGACACAAGCACTTTACACACGCACTTTACACACGCACTAGCACACAGCGTCTCATTGACTAAAGGAGACAGTTTTTCCTTTAATATCCTTTTAAGTTGAAGGAGTGAAAATGGAGAATTTCTGTCTGTTGTCCAAAAAGTAAGGGCAAAGCAGTTTTATATATTCCCAAACTATTGTAGGGGTATTGAAGTTATTATCACTCATAACTTATGTCATTTATTTGATAGCGGAGAAATGGATCGAAAACAATCATGTAGTAAACACAAACATTTATAATAGCTATATTTTGGGGCACCAGTGAAATATTGACAACTGATAACGTGAGAACGATGTCACGCTATCCATTAATTGGCTCATTAGTTGATTCAGTAATCATAAGAGTCCAATTCTCTTCAATAGAATCTGAAGGTGTGAATCCTTGTAAAATTCAGTGACATCATTTCTGGAGTTAAATCAGGCCTCAGGCTAAGGTCCGTACCACAGCTCTGGAAGACCTCCTGTGTGGTACCAGTGCCCAAGACACCACGGGCCAAAGACCTCAACGACTTCAGGCTGGTGGCTTTGGCATCCCACTGCATGAAGACACTGGAGAGACTCCTTGTCCTGGGACATCTCCGCTCCACTCTGACCTCAGAGATGGACCCGCTGCAGTTTGCCTACCAGCCCGGACAGCTTCTCAGGGACAGCTGAAGTGGACTACGACCTGTCTGAGTGGATCCTGGACTACCTCACAGACAGACCCTAGTTTGTGAGAACCAGGGACTTTGTGTCTGAGGTCCTGACCTTCAGTGTGGGGGCCCCCCAGGGGACAGTCCTCCGTTCCTCTTCACCCTCTACACTGCGGACTTCAGACACAACGCGGACGGTTGTGTTCTACAGAAGTTCTCCGACGACTCTGCCATCATTGGACTCAACTCCAAAGACGATACAGGACTTTGTGGACTGGTGTCAGCGGAACCACCTCCTCATCAACGCAGGGAAGACCAAGGAGATGGTGGTGGATTTCCGCAGAAGTCACTCTAACGCTCCAGTCCCAGTGAACATCCAGGGAAGGGACATTGAGAGAGTGGACTCAAGTAAGTAAGTAAGTAAGTAAGTAAGCTTTATTTATACAGCGCCTTTCACAGACCAAGGCCACAAAGCGCTTCACAGTTTAAACAGGTAAAAACAGACAAAATACAATTTAAAATGTGCGTATACAAACAATAATACTAAATATACAGTCAATATAATGGCCAAGACACCTCAGTGACAGGTTTAAAAAACAGCCGCGAGAAAATTATGTAAAAGCTTGCCCAAATAAATAGGTTTTTCGCTGACCTTTGAATGAATCAACCGATTCCATCAGCCGCAGAAAGAGCGGAAGATTGTTCCAGAGCTTAGGCGCAACAGCCTGGAAGGACCGGTCTCCCCTGGTCCGAAAGCGCGTGCGTGGGACCATCAAAAGATTCTGATCCACAGACCTCAGGGCACAAGTGACCTCAGGCTGAATCAGATCGCTGATATAAGGGGGAGCCTGACCATGCAGAGCTCTGAAAGTCAGCACCAATATTTTAAAATGTATCCTGTAGGACACGGGCAGCCAGTGGAGAGCTTTGAGGACAGGAGTGATGTGCGACCTCCTGTTTGTGCGCGTGAGAACCCGAGCTGCAGAGTTTTGCACTAACTGCAGACGTGATAGCTCCTTCTTCAGGAGCTATCAGACATGAAAACAAACCATTACAATAATCTAAACGAGAAGACACAAAGGCATGAATTATGAGCTCCAAGTCGTTCTGTGACACCATTTTCTTAAATTTGGAGATGTTTCTCAGCTGAAAAAACTCAACCACAAAGAGTGTTCAACTGAACCACAAACTGGAAAGAACTCATAACACAAACACCCTCTTCAAGTAGGGCCGAATCTTCCTGCTGAGGAGGCTCAGGTCTTTTGGAGTGAATAGGCCACTCCTGAAGACCTTCTATGACTCTGTGGTGGCATCAGCCTCTTGTACGGTAGTGGTCTGCTGGAGCAGCAGCATCACAGAGAGGGACAGGAAGAAGCTGGACACAGTGCAGCAGGTGGGGGACAGGAGGGTCCTGGACCAACTAACATATATGCTGGACCATGACTGTCACCCCCTGCAGGACACTTTGTCTGCTATGGAGAGAAGCTTCAGTGATAGAATTATTCATCCTCGATGTGTGAAGTAGAGGGTCCGTAGGTCTTTCCTTCTGACTGCTGTCGGACTGAACAACAAAAAATGAGGCCAAATGTAACGCTGCCAACTTGCTCTCACGTGTCATGCGTTGCAATACTCTTAACTTATATCAGAATGTGCAATAACCACTTAGAGTTAGAGATTTTGTTTTATTTTAATTAGTATAGCTTGTTTACTTCATCCTTTGTAAGAGACTGAGTATTCTTAGCTCGAATTGTTGAATTTTAATAAGCCAACAGCTGTGTGGAGCAGAGCGTATCATTCAACCAGAATGTCGCGTTGGTCAATGGCAGTCCTTGTTGTGATGGCGATGGATGAAGACCAGTCTGTGTTCATGACTCATGTGGCTGCGTCATGTGGCTTATGCAATCTTCTTAAACCTGGAGCTGAGCTTTGAGCCGATCCCCTTTGTTGTCTGCCCAGGAGATCTTGCTACTCCATGTCACAAAAGCAGACTGTCTGTCTCAGCGGGCTGACTGTCTTCTTATGCAATGTTTACACGAGGACGCTGTAACAGTAAAACGTTAGACTTGCGTATCGGATTGACCTTTAGTTTACACAAAGACGGTGTTTCAGGGGGGTGATAACTCAAGCATGGAGAAACAGCCTCCAGAATTGAACAGAACAGATACGCTGTGTGGCGGGGGGCTGTTTCACAGCTGTTTAAAATGGTTTGAATTCTCTGCCTGCTATGACCTCATCACTTCCCTGCACGTACATTTGGACATCCGAGAACAATTTACACCCTAGTCCTCAATTTGTACCCTTGCCCTGGATTTTGCGCATGACCACGTGGTTGTAGGGTTTCTCAATACTTTGGGAGCAGAGGTGATGGCACTCACACCCTTAAAAATTTTTCTTTTGATCTCGAAGTGAAGTAGCTGTTGGACAAAGCCGCGCCACAAGGAAAGAAAACAACATGAACCATCCGTCCGGGCACAAGTACAGTATGTGCGTAACGTGTGGAAGCTTTGAAGCGTACGCAAGTCATTTAACTTTTTTTTTTCCGTATGTTGGTGCCATATGTGGTGACAAACAGATGACCAATGTCCATAAATGTTTATTAATATACCAAGATGTCGTATGGTCGCCACGGCTCTTCTGTGCTCTTTGTTTTTTTGTTTTTAGGCCCAGCAGAGGATGTACTTACTGCGGCAGCTTAGGAAATCCAAGCTGCCTGCTGGTGCAGTTCTACACGGCCATCATCAAGTCCATCCTCACATCTTCCATTACCGTGTGCACAGCGCAACCTGCGCTCTGCAGAGAAGGTTATTGGCCGCAGCCTCCCATCGCTGCAGGACCTGTACGTCGCCCCCGAGATCGCGGGTGGGCTGGTCGTATCACTGCTGATCCCTCTCACCCTACACATGGATTTTTCCAACCACTCCCCTCAGGCAGGAGACTACGGTCCATCAGGACCAGAACCTCCCGCCATAAGAACAGTTTCTTCCCCTCTGCTGTTGGACTTATGAACACTTCTAAAACCATGACTGACCTCTGCCCTTATGACCATCACTTTATGCTACTGTCACTTTACTGCTCTCTACCGCACTCTTAACGATCTATTGTGTGCAACTTGTGCACTTGTATATAACAAACTGAAGAAATGTATGTAGATTTTTATTTAAGGATGCCGTCTTGATTTTACTCTGCTTTAACTTGTTTGCACCGAGAGCCAACATTTTTTAAATGAATTTGTTTCTTACACACATAGCAAAAAAATTATTCTGATTAATGTCCATGTTGTTGAATGCTGAGTGTCCTGAATCATCACTTGTTACTTGCTCAACGTAAAGCAGTCCTCCTGGTGAGCAGTGCCGAGCTGTTCAACCAGGCTACAAGCAGGGCTATATAGGGCCTGGTTTAAGAACAGGACCAGTGCTATGCTTGGCCCAGTTAATGTGCCAATATATGAAGAATTATTCTGGTCCACTGTTGGAAACATAATATAAGCTCACACTAACACAATGTAATGATGCTGATGAATAAAGAGCTGCACGAATGAGAAGTCTGAACATCGACTGCTAACATCACAGATCAATACGCCTCAGACTGATATCAGCTGGAGCCTCATTAAACACCAGACGAGCGAAAGGGTCCAGGGCCCCTCCGCTCATGTCTTTATGAACATGATGTTGAGCAGAGGTAAATGTGTCCCTTATTCTTCTGAGGGAAACATTAATAAGTTGTACAAAAATTCTGCAAATCTTTTTCAGATATATTATGAATGATGTGAGCTGTTTGGGCTGTTGTCCTGACTTCACGTAAATAAAATACATTCTTACATACTATTGCATATTATTGATACAATGTATTGTCATTTTAGGTACTGAAATTAAAAAAAGTTAAATATTGTGCTGTATGTGGTTCCTGCTTTCTCAATTGTTTAACGGCTTTTATTTGCTTGTATGGCAGCAGCTATAGTGTTCGGCTCAGATACTGTAGATACCACGGTACCTCCTACAGTACCACGCGTATCTGTTAACACTACACACACTATACACATGCCAAGTACACCTCTGTGCATCCATATTTGAAACAGCATCACTTGGTTATCATTGCAGACTATAGGGCCTGTAGGACCCTCTATAGAAACACTTATCTGCACGTTATTCAATTATATCGTGTTAGGATGTTCATACAGATGAGCCTATATTGTGAGATATAAAACTGCCATGTTTGATAAAGTTGTACTTTGGTGATAAAAGTCAAAGATCTCCTCACTGTGTATGAACACTGACAGCTCAGCACAAACCAACCGTGACCTGCGCCAATCAAAGCTGCAGAAGCACGTCCCATGTGACCTGTCAGCACCAATCAGAGCAGGCCCTCTCCGCAGAGACAAAGTGAAGAAGACATGTCCACTATCACATTTGTCAGAAGCATTTTAACCACAACAGTGAGGACACTGCAATCAACACACACTGGACCAAGTGGGACATGAGACTGTTCCAGAGGAGAACCATGTGGGACACACGACTGTACCAGAGGAGAACCATGTGACGACCATGAGGGATATGTCTCATGTCCATCACTGTCTGTCCACAGTCTTATGTCCACGTTCCATTAAAAAAAAATTGAAAAAATGCTAAAGAAGTACAAGGAGATACAATACAATACAATACAGATCAGAGAATCAACAGTTAAAGACCTTATGCCGGGTTTAAAAAAAAAAAAATGTGGATATCAAAATTGCATGACAATGTCAATCTGAAAGAGATTCCGCAAAAAAAAAATCCTATATTTTATAAAAAGAAAGTGTTTTTCATGAATTTAAGTTGTCTATGCTCTAACCTGTGTGTGACGTCACAGCGGGTAACGCCCATGCATTGAAAACCATGGATCTATGGCACAGGAATACCTTTTCTCTCTTCTCTCCACTGATGCCCAACACAATACTGCACTCTACAGGTGACAATTGCTCACTACACATAAATTGCCGTTTTGAGAGTGAAAAAGTGTCTGAGGTGGGATGTGAACCCCTGTATCTGGAATTAGCAGTCCATCAACACAACCCCTGGACTATCTCAGTGACAACGAAGTGTTACAATCTAGTAGTTATCTCACATTCTACACTGTACACGGCCTTGTCATCTTGAATATCCACGAAAAAAGAACGAATACCAAATTGTAAACAACTTACAGCGTTGAAACGTACCCACTCTGACGTCACCAAGGGCTGTGAAGTTATTTAGTTTCTAAGGGCGTTGCTATGGGGTTATTTCGATTTGGGGGATCAGACAAAAAAAAACAACAACTGATTTTGAAACCTTTAGTAGTTCTCTTCTAATATAAAATGGTATTAAAACTATATTTCTAAATGAATCAAACCCGGCATAAGGTCTTTAAAACACATGAAAAATATAAAGCACACACAGAAGAAAATGTCCACACATGTTGTAGAATGCTAAAGTGTCCTGGATCATCACCAATCCTTTCTGTTGGACACTAACGGTCCAACCAGACCTCCTGCATCGGCAAGGAAAAACTCTTAAAAAACCCAGTGGGAAAAAGTGAGAAACCTTGGGGAGAACTAGGGAAACCCACAGGGAGGGAGATTGTGATACCCTCAGCACAGAGCGAGTGATGGGGGAGAGGGGAAGGCTTAGAGAGAGAGTGTGTCTCTGTGTGTTTGTGTGTGTGTCTGTGTTTGTGTGTGTGTTTGGTGCGTGCCTGTATATTAATTTACTATGTACGGTAAGAAATGTATCTCATAGGCTGCTACATTGAAAATGCACATAAGACACACATAAAATACAACACAGTAATATACACCGCTCTGCTTTATGTCTTGCATTCAGGAGGTTCACAAATGGGTTCACAAAGGTAGGAAGTTCTTATACCGGTTTAGATACCGGTTTAGAAGTTCTCATACCGGTTTAGATACAGTACAGACCAAAAGTTTGGACACACTTTCTAATTCAATGAGTTTCCTTTCTTTTCATGACTATTGACTGTAGATTCACACCAAGGCTGTGTAAGGGCTATTAGACCAATAAGGAGAGTGATGGGTAATGGGCCAGATAACCCGGCCTCCACAGTCACCGGACCGGAACCCAATCCAGATGGTTTTGGACCTGAACCCAATTCAGATGGTTTTGGAGCTGGACCACAGAGTGAAGGCAAAAGGGCCAACAAGTGCTAAGCATCTGTGGGAACTCAGAACATTTCAGGTCCTCTTGAAGCTCATCAAGAGAATGCCAAGAGTGTGTGAAGCAGTAATCAGAGCAAAAGGTGCTACTTTGAAGAATCCAGAATACAAGACATATTTTCAGTTGTTTCATACTTTTTATTTTGGTACGCACATAATTCCACACGAGTTAATTCATATTTTTTTTTTTTTTTATTATTATTATTTTTATTTCAGACACTCAGTCATCAGACATGCACATAAAAAACACACAACACAACATAACACAATGACAAAACCCACTTACCAGGCAACTTCAAAACAAAATACACAAGCCAAGTTTTGTATATATTTTGAAAAAAATATTTCCATAAAACAGGAAAATTAAATTCATCTTCCCATGCAGTGCAGATTCTGTGAGGGTAGAAGGCTGTTCCAGACATACAAACATTATACTTGTACATATGTTTCTTTATCTTGTCCATTAAGAATTTGTTGCATCTCACTCGTGGCATACATACTAATAATTTGTCCTTATCTTTCCATTTCAATGGGATTGCTGACAGCAGCTGATTGTACTTGTACAGGTCCAAACAATATCCATAGTTTGTACAAGGGACGTACCGATCCGAAATTCAGTATCGGTATCGGGGGCCGATATGGGTATTTTGTAAGGATTGGATATTATCGGATTTGTTAAATATTGGGGAGTTTACATTTTCACACACTGGTTAAGTACTGGCTTTTTGTGGTCATTCAGTTATGTACCAGCTCTTTTCTTTCTGTTATACTGAATGTTGAGGGCAGCTTTTTGATAAATGCTCCAATAATCAAGTTTATTTTAAAGTTGAAATATTCAATACTGATGTGATTCTTACCTATGACCTAACTCAGTAGGTCTGTTAACCAAAAGCCAAACAATATTTTTGATTATGTAATAATAATTAAAAAAAAACACATTTAAATGTAATACTGGTTGCAACATTTTTGATGTTTTGAAAATATTAGAAAATATTGGATCGTATCGAATCGGGTCCGTGTACTTTTGCGTTCAATACATTTTCTATTTTTGAAGGGAAATGGAAAATCGAAAAAAGGCTATTTTGCATTTTCAGGCACACCGCAATATACAAAAATGACCCTTTTGGTGTTTTTCATTGCTTATAAGACTATTATATATTATAATAACCGGATTTGGGAACTAGAATTTTTTTTTTATTATGTATTTAATACATTTCGGCATCAATCGATTACCCGGAAGTGAAACAAGTTTGTTTACTCGCACGGGATTAATATTACCCGTAGACCCCTGATAATGTGTGATAATCACGGAGGACGTCTACAGTATTTTCACTAACATCTCACATAACAGCCGCACGTGCGCAACAAACATTTTACTTCTCTACAGTTCTCTGGACTGTAATGTTTAACAATAGTTTGTATGGACTACTCGTGAACGCACCACTACTATAAGTACGAGCCGAAAAATAGTAACGCCTGCAGCAACACGTATGTAAGTTTATGACAGAGTGCAACGTAAACGTACAAATGCAACCCATCGGTCTGATCATTTAGAGTCAGTGAACACATTACACTGTCCTCTACACTTCTCCATAGACCTCACAGAGACAGCAGCAGCCGCGACTCCTCAGCACATTGATAAAAACAACGCAAAAAGTAAAGCGAAAGGGGCAATAGCGATCACTAACATGCAGATTCTCACAGGATTAGTATTATCAGAGGACGTATGTGTTTGGACCAAGCCCCGGCGATCCAAGATGGCGCCCTATTCAAATGAATGGTTGTGCTCAGTGGCGCTTTGTGACGGCATGGGGGCTGAAAGATTAGCGGAAGTTGCCTGAAACTCGCAAAGATCTATGGGAAACTTGCAAAGATCTATGGGAAACTCGCCTGTATTTGGGCATCGTCTGGTCCTCCCGGTTCTGCGCAGTGGATGATCTCCCATAATTAATAGTTACCTAATGTAACTTAAGTTCTACGAATAGGTGCGTAGTCCCTAAGGACTTCGCTAGTGGGATATCACTCGTGACCCCCAGGTCACGCGCCAGAGAGATCAAAATAATTTGCTCCAATCACCAGCCACCCTCCTCTATAAAGGCCCCTGCACAAGGCCGCACCCCCTCTTGAACTCTGCCAAGCCGGGCTGGCCTGATGGGCTCGTAGCTAAGGGACTACGCACCTATTCGTAGAACTTAAGTTACATTAGGTAACTATTAATTCTACGTCATGGTGCTACGTCCCTTAGGACTTCGCTAGTGGGACACAACGCGGAGGCCGTAGGAACATGTACTCCCAGCAGGCCAGCGAAGGGTGATTGGAGCTCCGCCCGAGCAAGACCCTCACACAGTGAGAGGACTCAGGGCAGAAGAAGCAAATGCGTGTTACAGGGCCACTCCTACCAAGGATACCCCCACGTAACACAGACCGTAGGTCACCCGTAGTCCCAGGACGCCTCTCCCAAGAGCTCCTGACGTGGACTACCTGACCGACCAAAACACACATATATAAGTACCGCACCTGTAGGACGCCTCTCCCAAGAGCTCCTGAACCAGGGCGGAAAGTCAACCGAAGGCCCCCTCAGAGGAGGGACCTAACGGTCTAACTCAGTCCGCTGCACTCAGCACGGAATGGGCCACCGACCGGTCCGACACATCCAAAAGATAAGACCGGACGAAAGAAGAGGACGACGCCCAAGAAGCCGCACGGCAGACGTCCTCGACCGACGCCCCCCTGAGAAGGGCCGTAGAGGCCGCCATCCCACGCGTGGAATGCGACCTGAAGCCCACCGGGGGGGGCAGACCCTGCGTCTGATACGCCCGCCGCACAGCCGTGGCGACCCAGTGCGCCAGCCGCTGAGCCGACAGCGGGGCGCCCCTGTTCTTGGGGCCCAGACACACAAACAGCTGACCACCCAACCTGAATGACGACGTCATGGCCAGGTAATGCCTCAGCATTCTGACAGGACACAGAAGGTGCCGCCGCTCCACCTTGGGGGAGGCATGCGGTGGCGGATAGAAAGCCCTAATCCTGATGACTCTCGACCTAAAGGCCGACGTGATGACCTTGGGGAGAAAGGCCGGATTGGGTCACAATTCCACCATGCTGTCGCCTTCTCCAAAGGACAGGCAAGACGCATGGACAGAGAGCGCACACAAGTCGCCCGCCCTCTTAGCAGACGCCAACGCCAGCAAGAGGGCCGTCTTAAAGGCGACACACTCGGGACTTGCCTCCGCCGCCGGTTCAAAAGGCGGACCCGACAGCCCCCTAAGGACCACCCTGAGGTCCCAAACCGGGGGCGTTCTCTGGAGCGGGGGCCTCCTCCTGCGCGCCCCCCGCAGAAAACGTTTAACCAACGGATGAGAGCGGGCTGTGAACCCCCCGAATCCGTCGTGACCCGAGGTAATGGCTGCCGCGAACACCGCTAAGGTGGCGACACCTTAGCGGTGGCCCTTTGTCAAAAAGCTCCTGTAGGAATCCCAGGACCCCCTCCAGCGGGCAACGCCTGGGATCCCAGGAACGGGAACCGCACCAGTCGCTGAAGAGCCTCCACCTCGTGGCGTAGGCCCTCACAGTGGACGGCGCCCTCGCCCCCTGAATGGTCTCCACCACCGCAGGGGGAAGACCCAGGTCTACGAGGTTCCGCCTCTCAGCCTCCAAACCCAGAGCCTGCGGCCGATTATCGGGCGTGAAAACAGGGCTCCCCCCCCCTGGACTAGAGCCCCCGGCTCGTCCGGGAGGGCCCAGGGCTCCATCACCGCCATGCCCCTCAGGAAGGGGAACCACCGGGCATGCGGACTGTCCGGAGCCACCAGGATCACCGACCTCCTCTCCTGTTCGATCCTCCGCAGCAGGACCGGCAGGAGACGCACTGGTGGGAAAGCGTACAGCAGGCCCTCTGGCCAGGGGTAATGAGCCAGAGCGTCCACGCCTAAGGGCGGCTCGTCCGCGGCCCTTAAGGCGAACCAGGACGGGCACTGTGCGTTTTCTGCACTGGCGAAAAGGTCGACCACTGAACGGCCGAACCTCCGCCAGATCTCCGCAGCTACCCGTGGGGCCAGGCCCCACTCGTCCTGGAGTGGGCCCCCCCTGGACATCCTGTCGGCCCCCACGTTCCGGACCCCCGGGACGTGGCGCGCCCTGAGAGACAGGAGGTGAAGCGCCGCCCACAGCAGCGTCACCGTCGCCATGCGATGGAGAGCGGGGGACCTGGTGCCCCCCTGCCTGTTCAGATAGGAGACCACTGTGGTGTTGTCTGAGCGCACCATCACGTGTCTCCCCTGCAGCTGAGGAGCAAAGTGCAGCAGTACCCTGTGCACTGCCTCCATCTCCAGCAGGTTGATGTGACGGGCTGAGTCCGACCAGCAGCCTCCTACAGAGCTCTGGCCGAGGACCCCGCCCCATCCTTCGAGTGACACGTCCGTGAACACCTCCACGTGAGACACGGCGCAGGCCAGAGTCACTCCGTCCCGCAATAGACCCGGAGTGAGCCAGAACCTGATGTCCGATGCTGCCACTTGGGGAACCCAGATCAGCCTCCCCCCGTCCCGGGAGGGGTGAAGCCTGAGGCGTGAGAACCACCTCTGAAAATTCCTCATGTGGAGAAGGCCTAGCCGCACCACAGCATGAGCTGCCGCCATCATTCCCAGCAGGGACCTGAGGCGCCGAGCGGGGACTCTGGGGCCCGCCAGAACCTCCCTGGCCAGACGGGTAATGTTCATCCGTCTGTCCACGGACAATGCAGCACGGAATGTCACAGAGTCTAGCTGCAGGCCGAGATAAATCATGCGCTGAGCTGGCTGCAGCTTGCTTTTCTCCCTGTTTACCACAAAGCCCAGACGCTGTATGTGGGACAGGACCCAGTGCGTGTGACTCACGGCCACTTCTCTGGATGAGGCCAGAATTAACCAGTCGTCTATGTAGGTTAAAATTCTTACCCCTGCGCGTCTGAGCGGCTCCAGTGCTGCCTCCACGCACTTGGAAAAAGTGCGAGGCGCGAGTGTGTAGCCGAAGGGGAGACGGCAGTACTCGTAATTCCTCTCTCCCACTGCGAAGCGCAGAAACCTCCTGTGTTCCGGCACTATCGGCACGTGGAAGTAAGCGTCTGTCAGGTCTATGGAGGACATCCAATCTCCCTGCCTGACACACTCGAGGAGCTGCTTTGTGGACAGCATCCGAAACTGCCGTTTGGAAATGCACTCGTTCAAAACGCGCAGATCCAAAATGGGACGCACCCCGCCTGACTTCTTTGGTACTAAGTGCTTCTAATGATCCCCGTACCTGAGAGCGTGCTGCCCGTACGCCTCGGAATGGTGGTGGCTTCCGGGAGAATTGCAGTGCATAACCCCTGCGCAATGTTTTCTCCAGCCATAGATCTGTCAGCAAACCTTGCTCCCTCCAGATACTGTAGAAGTCTGTGAGGGGCGGAACGGGAGCTGGAACACGAGACGTCACGGCCCCGCCCTCTCCTGGTGTTCCTAGCAGGGAGGGGGGGTGGACGAAAGGGCCGGGGGGCCCCCTGCGTCACACCGTGAGCGCCAGGGGCGTTCACGTGTCCCGCAGGCCCGACGTCATAAGTACGGGACTGCTCATCCCACGTGACTCGGCTGCTGTGCCCCCCCCTGGCTCTTGCCTCATGGAGGGGGGGGCGAGCCCCTGGAGTGGGAGACCCCGTGTTAGCCTTGTAGCTCAGCGATGCTAACACGCGTTCGGCCGAAGCACACACACCACTACTCACCAGATCCCTCCGCCTGACCACTCTCTGGGAGGGCATAGCATGAACCAGAGAACCGGAGCTCGTAGCTCGCGTAGCACACTGCACACCCTGCTCTGGGGGCTGCAGGCCTAGCGAAGCAACATTATGTGCTCGAGAAGTAACACAATCAGAATTCACTAGGTTATTTGACATGTTACATACCCCCAAATGAGACTCAGACAGCGAGTAATGATGAAATGCCGGACGGCCTTTATTGAAAGAATTCTTCCCATCCCGACCTCCTCTGCCATAGGGAGGTCGGCGGTGGGTGCGTTGGTCCCGCGAGCCTCCCCTGGGCCTGTCTGGACCCGGGGGCCTCGTCGAGGGGGGACGATAGGCCACAGAGCGTGGATATGGGTCAGGGCGCCTCCCGGGCGAACGCTCCCTGCCTCTGTCCCAGCTCCGTGCTGGTGGGCGGGCCTCGCGCCTCGGCGCTAGGTGCTGGGCTAGGCTAGCCGAGTCCTTGGCTGCGGTCTCCAGTCTAGCCACCAGGGTCTGCATGTCCGGACCGAAGAGGGACGTCTGGGAGATAGGCAGGTCCAGCAGCTGCCTCTTCTCCGCCTCCCTGATGTTGGCTAGCCCAAGCCAAAGGTGCCTGGCCCCGACTTGAGCTGCTGCCATGGAGCGGCCGCCATCGACAGCTAGCGCCTGGCACATGCGCAGGATCGCCGCTGAAGTGGTCCTCGCCTGCGATAAGGTGTCTCCACTGAGCGCCTGGCCAGAAGAGAGCGACCTATCCAGGGCCCCCGTGATGAAGGCCATGTTATTTGCCACAGCGACGACCTGTGCCGCATTGGCGTAACATCTGTCCAGCATAGCCAAAGACGTCCTGTCCCGCTCGGAGGGAAGGAGAGGTCTGGTGCCGGGCCACACGGATGCGGAGGGGTGCAGGGCCATGCGGACCGAATCCTCGATGTCCGGGACCCCGCCGGTCCAGGACCAGTCCTGCACGCTGCAATACATGCAGTAGCCCAAAGCGGGCCTCTTGGCCGCTATGGGCTTTGGCCACTCACGTGTCGCGTAATGGACGATCGGGTCCATCCGCGGGCACAACGTGGGCTGTATCCTCCTCCTCCCTCGAGTGGTGGCGTAACCAGAGGTGAAGTCCTCCGCCCTCTGGGTCGGCTGCGGTGGCAGGGGGGCATCCATGATGGCCGCCGCGGAGGAGTAGAGCCCAGGCATGTGGTCCAGTGGGAAGCGGTCCGGCTCCGGGTTCGACACCACCTCGTCCAGCGTGAGGAGGGAGCCGACCTCCGAAACCTCTCCGTCCTCACAGTCACCCCACTCCGCGGGCACGGGTGGAAGGTCGAGTGGGGCCCAGTCAGTCTCAGACTCCTCGTCCTGAGAGGAGTCCGGACGGGGCGCTGCAACGGCGAGGAACGCACGCCTGCGTTCGCTCTCCTCCCTGGGGAGAGCGAGACACGAGGTGCAGGTGGCGCTCAACGCCGCATGGCCCGGGCCCAGGCACATGAAGCAGCTGGAGTGCTGGTCCGTGCGCTGGAGCCTGACTCGACACGTCGAGCAACGACGACGTCCGACGCCGGAGGGCGAAGGGGAACTCGGACGAGCATCAGAAGACATCTTTCTCTGGAATGAACTAAGTACTGGTAGATCTCAATCGGCGCCAGAGTGAAAGAGGGGGTGCGGCCTTGTGCAGGGGCCTTTATAGAGGAGGGTGGCTGGTGATTGGAGCAAATTATTTGGATCTCTCTGGGGCGTGACCTGGGGGTCACGAGTGATATCCCACTAGCGAAGTCCTAAGGGACGTAGCACCATGACGTAGAATGTGTTGCGCCAAACACGCGTGTGTGGGTCTCACACCGGGTCTCACGCACGTGCACAGAGGGGCTCGGCCGCGCTCTGACCAATCAGAGCAGTTCATCAGAGCGCGAGTTAGAGCGAGAGCCAGACGAGCAGAGTTTGTGGCACGAAAGTGTGGATTTAAACAAAACCGAAGGATTTAACACTAGGAGCGCCCCTAGCGGTCAACTGACCGTCACTCACTTTAATATGCTAATTAGTCTATTCAAAACAAAACGCCAGAAGTTGAAATTTCATGACTTTTATTAGGTACTTGTTGTTTATATTTTGGTATGTTTTGGTTTTGGAAAAAGTAAAGAAAACAAGATTTACACGCATTTTAACTTTTCTAAACCACAGCCCTTTCTGCTGCCCCATAGGGATACATGGCGCAGAGGCGACTGTTGGCATAGTAACCTTTCCCGGGGTTTTTTTGCGCCTCATAAAAATGTATTAATATGTTGTCATTAGACTCTAAAGGGACTTGAGTTTTTTTTATTATTATTTGGGAGAGAGAGAGTTTTGAATTGAGAGGAGTACAAAATGAATAGAGCTGCAAGTACAGCCCTGACAGTGCTTCAAGACATTGAATGAGAACAGTCTGACGGAGGTGAGATGTCACTTTTTGAGGTGGAAAGTGACAGCGGGGAGAACACCTATAATATTCTAAATCTGAACGTAAACCCATAGTGCATTCACGGCACGGACAGCAGTGTTGTAACAAGTCCAGAAGCAATAACTCACATGACCCGCGTAATGTCAGCCATACGCAGGTGTGCGCGCTGTCACTCCATTCTGCCTTTTCATTCATCATCAATTACATTCTTATATTTATAAAGCAGAATACAATATCGCAATAAAATAGAACAATTAGATGAACTATCAAGGCAGGAGCGCGGATGGAGCGCTGTGAGGCCTCTCGTCACCCGCGGACACTGCAGGAGGAGAGCGACTGTGGGGCAGAAGCGGCCCTCATATCATATCAATAAGGATATCATTCTTATTTTATCCAGACAACACTGTGTGTTATTCTGCACAGTGTGCACTGCAAGGCAATGATTATAATGTTGTTCAACTTCTGATCATAAAGAGCACTGCTTGTCTCTAATAAATACATATATATATTTGTCTTTCTAACGTGTCGTGTGTAAAATTGAAGATTTTACATTGAAGATGGTAGCCTATATCTCTGCTGATCTCGTGTCAATACGAATACTATTATTATTATCTAGATAATATTTCCCACGGTGATTTCAGCTGGAAAGAGAAAACAGTCTGGAGATGACGTAAGAAGCAGACGCATATAGCAGCGCGAAGACGTTATGGTCCTGTGCTTTTCCCAACTATCATTTCATATCATATTTCATATATCATATCATATTGTTGCTGAGTCAAATTTAACATATAGTGACCAACCTTTTAGGTGTTTGCAAAGTTACAAAATAAATCTAGCCTGAAAAGTCATCGTAATTTTGATGGATCAGTACACGCACAATGTGTCGTCTTAGCTTTTTATTTCGGCTAGAATTACAATTACTTAGTATATTTAGACAAATAATTTACACAGTTTCATTATGATCACGATTTCCTTGCAACATCAAGTTCTGGTTTAGTGAACAATCAATTTGGCAAAAGGCTGTATCAGCGCAAAATACATAGCGGTCAACTGACCGCAGGGGGCGGTGCAAGGTATGTTTAGAGCACGGCGGTCCTAGTGTTAAGAAGAAAAAAAGTTCAGGATGACAAGGGACACTAAAATCCCCACAAAATCCGATCTTTATGAAAGCTGTAGGTTCCCTGTCAGCTGAGGTTGAGCTGTTATAATTTGCATTAAGTTCTATGGGGAAAATTTCTGGGTAGCCCACGTGAATTTAGTCTGGTTCAGTCTGCAGTACCGCGAGAATCCCCTGAGCACATGAGTTATTCAGCTACAAGCTAGTAACACCCTATCCAGTTAATATAATAGATCCATGGTTTGGACAAATACAGGAGCGAATAGGGCTGAAGTAAACAAACTTGTTTCTCTTCCGGGTAATCGATTGACGCCGAAATGTATTAAATACACATGAAAAAAGGTTAATTATTGCATTTTCTAGTTCCCAAATCCGGTTATTATAATATTTATATGTCTTATAAGCAATGAAAAAAACCAAAATGGTCATTTTTGTATATTGCTGTGTGCCTGAAAATGCGAAATAGCCTTTTTTTGATTTTCCATTTCCCTTCAAAAAGAGAAAATGTATTGAACGCAAAAGTACACAGACCGGATCGGTATCGGCAAAACAATATTTAACAATATCGGAATCGGATCGGATCACAAAAACTCTGGATCGGTACATCCCTAGTTTGTAGAAAAATTACAATAAGACAAAAAGTTTCCCGATGTGTCCATTAGATCATTAATAAACATAACTCCATTATTCAAACATGATTCCCATAGAACAGGTCGCCCTTTGATTAGAACATTAGAATTCATCCAAAGCAATTGATTTTGAATCTCCTGAAAACCGTCTGGAGGATGATATTGGAAGCTCAGCCATGCCTTGAATGCATCTTTAAAGAATGTGGAGACATTTATCAGTTCAACATTCATTATTTGGTTAATATGATTGGCTTTAATCTGGAAAAATTGAAATAATTAACTCTGAAAAATTGGGTAATCTTTATTTAGCATTTGACTAGATATCCAATTAGGGTTGTGATACAATTTATAAATCCAGAAGGCTTTCAGAGATTCATTCATGATTTCTATATTTTTTAAGTTTAATCCACCATTTTCAGGCGAGTTGTACATATTTTGTCTTTTAATTTGACATTTCATAGTTTTGTTGCCTTCCGTCTGAATCTACAATTTTCATAATCATGAAAATAAAATGATGAGAAGGTGTGTCCAAACTTTTGGTATGCACTTTTTTTTCTATTATTTATATTTATTTATTTTTTTCTAAAATAATTTTAAAAACAAAAAATTAATTGTATGTGTGCGTGTGTCTGTGTGTGTTTGTGTTGTATAAGTGAGAGGTTGGAACCATCTATCTGCGCATGTTTCCGAGCCTGGAATATTCCACTTGCTGCAAAAGCCGCTAACTCCAAATGTGTTTCTGACTAAAGCTGTCGCTGCTTGAACAAACAAATATTTAGTTCGCAGCCTAAGCTTCACAATCGGCTCCTGGAGGTGTCCACGCGCTCGGCAATTTGAAAAACACATTAACTCCACTGCAGATAAGAGGAGGACTATTTCTCCTCTCTGAAAGTGCATTTGAGATACAGCCTCAGCAGAGTCATGTGTAAAACCACAACTATCAGCATCTACCACCATCATGGCGCTCAGATACAAAGGGACATAATGGTCAGAAGTGTTTGTCTTTTGTTTTACAATGGCTGACTGAGGGATGAATATATCATTACATATTTTTATTTAATAGCAAATGATATCTGGCTGATGATGATCCAGGACACTCAACATTCAGCAACATTGGTCATCGGCCGCTTATGGACCAATGGCTTTGACCTGTTTGATCTGTGTTGGCGAATTCAACGGTTTTCTTAAGTCTCCCGAGATAACTACTGTTGTGCTATATGGGTTATACAAGAATAAATGGAATTGAAATGATTTGAATATCTCATCTCTGACAACAATACATTTGCTACAAGAGGGAAGAGGATTGGCTGGTGTCCTGATGGCTGCTACAGGTGGAGGTGAACCTGTTGGTGTCCTGGTATGGGCTGAGAACTGATTAGGGTACTCCACGCACTCATGTGAATATTGATGATGTGACAAAGGAACTGTGAAATATCTACACTCTCCTCTGACTGTTGGAAAATCAAGCCACACATACAGAGGGTACTGTAAATCATCAGGGTAACACTTTACATTACGGGCCGGTAAGTCCATGGTACTTACAGTGGTACTTCTAGGTACTTACAGTGGTACTTCTAGGTACTTACAGTGGTACTTACGGTGGTACTTACGGTGGTACTTACGGTGGTACTTACGGTGGTACTTACGGTGGTACTTACGGTGGTACTTACGGTGGTACTTACGGTGGTACTTACGGTGGTACTTACAGTGGTACTTACAGTGGTACTTACAGTGGTACTTCTAGGTACTTACAGTGGTACTTCTAGGTACTTACGGTGGTACTTACGGTGGTACTTACGGTGGTACTTACGGTGGTACTTACGGTGGTACTTACGGTGGTACTTACGGTGGTACTTACGGTGGTACTTACAGTGGTACTTACGGTGGTACTTACGGTGGTACTTACGGTGGTACTTACGGTGGTACTTACGGTGGTACTTACAGTGGTACTTACAGTGGTACTTACGGTGGTACTTACGGTGGTACTTACGGTGGTACTTACAGTGGTACTTACAGTGGTACTTACAGTGGTACTTCTAGGTACTTCTAGGTACTTACAGTGGTACTTCTAGTGGTACTTCTAGGTACTTATTGTGGTACTTACAGTGGTACTTCTAGGTACTTACAGTGGTACTTAGAGGTACTTATTGTGGTACTTACAGTGGTACTTCTAGGTACTTATTGTGATAATTCTAGATACAGCTGTAACTTAGTAATTCAAGGATACTACAGCATTATTCCTATGTAGTAAATGTGGTACTTCTACATACATACATACAGAGGTCATTTGTAGGATTGTTTGACTATAAAACATAAAACAACATTATGTAAAACAAACGTCTTTATTAATATGGAATAAGTAGCACAGAAAGGACAGTATAAATACATTTAATGCATATTTCAAAACAAGTTTCAAGGACAAGGGAAACACTGCAAGAACTAGGTACCCAACCCAAGTAACAAGAATTACACATTACCAGGTACTTACCAGCCAAGTACCAGGTACTTACCAGCAAGTACCAGGTACTTACCAGCAAGTACCAGGTACTTAACAGCAAGTACCAGGTACTTAACAGCAAGTACCAGGTACTTACCATAGGGACTGGCCCATAATAAGACAAAGGACTTTAACATAAGTACCAGTGATAACACCAGTAATTATACAGTAAGTACCAGGTACTTACCATAGGGACTGGCCCATAATAAGACAAAGGACTTTAACATAAGTACCAGTGATAACACCAGTAATTATATAGTAAGTACCAGGTACTTACCATAGGAACTGGCCCATAATAAGAAAAAGGACTTACCCATAAGTACTAGTAATACCAGTAATTATATAGTATACCATGTACTTACCAGCAAGTACCATGTACTTACCAGCAAGTACCAGGTACTTACCAGCAAGTACCAGGTACTTACCAGCCAAGTACCAGGTACTTACCAGCAAGTACCAGGTACTTACCAGCAAGTACCAGGTACTTACCAGCCAAGTACCAGGTACTTACCAGCAAGTACCAGGTACTTAACAGCAAGTACCAGGTACTTACCAGCAAGTACCAGGTACTTACCAGCAAGTACCAGGTACTTACCAGCAAGTACCAGGTACTTACCAGCAAGTACCAGGTACTTAACAGCAAGTACCAGGTACTTACCAGCAAGTACCAGGTACTTGCTGGTAAGTACATGGTATACTATATAATTACTGGTATCACTAGTACTTATGGGTAAGTCCTTTGTCTTATTATGGGCCAGTTCCTATGGTAAGTACCTGGTACTTACTATATAATTACTGGTGTTATCACTGGTACTTATGTTAAAGTCCTTTGTCTTATTATGGGCCAGTCCCTATGGTAAGTACCTGGTACTTACTGTATAATTACTGGTGTTATCACTGGTACTTATGTTAAAGTCCTTTGTCTTATTATGGGCCAGTCCCTATGGTAAGTACCTGGTACTTGCTGTTAAGTACCTGGTACTTGCTGTTAAGTACCTGGTACTTGCTGGTAAGTACCTGGTACTTGCTGGTAAGTACCTGGTACTTGGCTGGTAAGTACCTGGTAATGTGTAATTCTTGTTACTTGGGTTGGGTACCTAGTTCTTGCAGTGTTTCCCTTGTCCTTGAAACTTGTTTTGAAATATGCATTAAATGTATTTATACTGTCCTTTCTGTGCTACTTATTCCATATTAATAAAGACGTTTGTTTTACATAATGTTGTTTTATGTTTTATAGTCAAACAATCCTACAAATGACCTCTGTATGTATGTATGTAGAAGTACCACATTTACTACATAGGAATAATACTGTAGTGTCCTTGAATTACTAAGTTACAGCTGTATCTAGAATTATCACAATAAGTACCTAGAAGTACCACTGTAAGTACCACAATAAGTACCTCTAAGTACCACTGTAAGTACCTAGAAGTACCACTGTAAGTACCACAATAAGTACCTAGATGTACCACTAGAAGTACCACTGTAAGTACCTAGAAGTACCTAGAAGTACCACTGTAAGTACCACTTTAAGTACCACTGTAAGTACCACTGTAAGTACCACCGTAAGTACCACCGTAAGTACCACCGTAAGTACCCCTGTAAGTACCACCGTAAGTACCACCGTAAGTACCACCGTAAGTACCACCGTAAGTACCACCGTAAGTACCACTGTAAGTACCACTGTAAGTACCACCGTAAGTACCACCGTAAGTACCACCGTAAGTACCACCGTAAGTACCACTGTAAGTACCACTGTAAGTACCACCGTAAGTACCACTGTAAGTACCACCGTAAGTACCACCGTAAGTACCACCGTAAGTACCACCGTAAGTACCACCGTAAGTACCACCGTAAGTACCACCGTAAGTACCACCGTAAGTACCACTGTAAGTACCTAGAAGTACCACTGTAAGTACCTAGAAGTACCACTGTAAGTACCATGGACTTACCGGCCCGTAATGTAAAGTGTTACCATCATCAGCTGTTTTGAAAGTAACTATTCACCGCGACCGAGGGAACACGCTCCAGATGTTGGCTTCAGGGGGGGAAAGAGATGGGGCAGGGCTCTCTCCTTTGAACGTGATGAATTGGATAAGCATCAGTTGTTCAGTGTGAGTGCTCGTTGGTCATTGGGTCAGCGATCCATTGCTCTGTCTCTTTAGCTCTGTGATAGATCTACGAGGCCCCAAGCGGAACTGCAGAGAAGGGAGAGAGGGGAGAGTGGGGAGAGGAAAGAGAGTGGGGCAAGAGAGTGGGTAGAATGAGAGAGGAGAGACAGTGGGAGAGAAGAGAGAGAGGAGAGTGTGGGAAGCATGGAGAGTAAGGAGAAAAATTGGGGAGAGGGGGGTGGGCTGCAAGTCTGCAAGGGCAGTCATTCATACAGTCTGACAGCGGTGAAAGAAGGTGGGGGGTTAGATGCACCTCAAGTGTTGTCCACCACTAGTTTAAAAAAAATATATGTGGTATTTTATATGATATACTCTATATTACTGCATAAATTGTATAGTCGCCACGCCACTCCATTTGAGGTCCATAATTGCTCTTGCACGGTGGTCATTCAATTCCAATCTCCATTTCTGACACTCATAAATAGCCTCTTGTTTGACTCCACTTTCCTGACGTGCCCTGACCACATTTCCCACTGTGCAGATGAATGTGAATAAGGAAATGCTCAGTGCCTCCCACAGACATGGGTTAGAACTGTTCCCCCAGCAGGCTGGGCTTTTTGTGGGGAACAATGGAGGAGGCTGTCGCTGCTCCGGCTGACAACTCCAGAGACGACCGTTGACCTACCTAGTGCGGAGGAGAGCTGACAGCTCCAGAGCAGAACCAACAAAAAGCATCAAGTTTATAACAGCGCCTCTGGAGAGCACTAATGCACCTTGGACCTTTGCACATTTTGTCCCTTTTAGGGCCTCAGAGCTATGGCAGCATCATGCTATGCGGCTGCTTTTCTTCAGCAGGGACAGTGATGATCTTCGTTCTGTGATTGATCCAAATACATCCAGGGCACACAGCAGCGTGGGGGTCCCAGGCAGATCACTGGTCTATCTCATTCAAACTAGAGTCTGGTCATTCTTCAAACCGGACAGCTGAGTAAATCCTGGTTTAGTCCTGGTCCAGACCAGCTCGCAGTTCTGTGGGTTAAATGCGTACAGGTCTTGCATCTATGCACAGATGTAGGCGGCAGAACAATAAGGTTTCTGCGTCACTCTCTCACTATTCTGTGTTTTTTGTCTGTCTGTTCCCATCAAGCTGTTACCTTATTGATAATATCTTGTCCATACTGTACCTCCTCCGTTGGACAGAATGCATTTGAGGTTGGGGCTAAAAATATACCTTGTACGAGACGGGGCAACTCCCAGTTTGTCGAGTGAATTGGAACTCAACCACGTGGCTAATTTTCATCTGTAGTCCCAGGGCAGGTTGATGTTTACAGACAGGACAGACCAAACAACAAAGATATAAATGGTTAAAAGCAGGAATTGTGTAAAACAGCAATGAACACAAAACAGACAACACATGTAAACAGCATGGGCACACAGAGCACAGAATGTTAGTTATTGTTATAATAAACTAAATGTCCCCGCTGTGACTACAGGATTGAAGCCAGAATTTGACTGATTATAGTACATATAGTGATATGAACTCTCTATGGATGAAGTAGTGATTGATGAAATGTCAAATTGTCACTTTTCTGCCCAAAAAATGCACAAGAGGAATCAATGAAGGTGATGTCCAACAACCAATATAGTGTATACAATGATACATAAAATCCCAAATACACTTACATTATCTTAAGCGCCAGAGGTTTTTTACTAAAACGCTCAATTTTGACATCTTAATTTAAATTAGGAAAATATTTGGTCCAAAGTTGATGTAGAGAATAAATCCACCCATCTAATTTGCATATTATGACGTCATATGGCGTAAACAATTTGCATATAATATTTTTGTTTTTTTTAACTGACAGACATATATTGATCACTAGGACATGAACACGCACAGAACTCACACTGTAACATAGTAAATGTTCAGGTGAATAGTGAAAAATACTATTTTTGAGAGACTTCAGCGGCGGCTGGAGGTCGCGGCGCGGCGCCCCGACGCGAGTTCTAGGCTTGTTTTCCGCAACTCTAACCTGTCTCCGAACCTCCCAATGACTTGGCCTTACTCTGAGAAACACTGTTCTAACCACTGACTCTGTGCAAAGTGTCTAAAGTGTGTGTTTGGTGCGGTACAACACTCTCACGCTGCCCTCGCAGCTGCACTGGCTTCGCTATGTTTTCCGCGCTGAGTCAATGCGGTCTTGCTCGAATATTTTGTATGGGAGCTTGTCGTTTTTTTGGGCCAGGGAGGTAGTCTGACATGTCTGCCAACTAGTGGCAGAGAATACAGTATGAATGAATTTTGACACTCAGTTCCAACTGAGTGTCAAAATTCACACTCGGCCGTTTTAAACAGTACCGCAGCTTGTCGACTTAAGTCGACCGTGGCGCCTAGAGGGTTAAATCGTTCGATATACCCTCTGTTTAGTACCATTGAATGTCTTTAACATATGTATTTGTTTAATGCCTGATCTAGTAAGTCACAGCTAAGTTTAATGATGACAGCTGTGTTAAAACGGTTCAGTCTATGTATGAATTAGGAATATACTGGACTATATATTATATCACTCACATATATATTATACCTTACAAAGCTCAGTACATATACACATTAAGAGATATTTTTCAAATGATGAAATTAGTGGATTTATTTCCATTCACAGAACACCTCCTCTGAGACTTCTACAAAGGGCTCACTCAGCAGCGCAGATAACACACAGTATAAACGTGCTAACCCTGCGCTCCAGTTTCTAAAGCGCACTCCAGCCGTACGCCGCCAAAACAACTTATTTATTCAATTAAAGGAGACAATGCCGAGACCCAGAATTAATTCCTTTTTAACCACTGCCAGTGCAACATGGCCGCTCCAGCATCCATATTAAAGACCCCAGTGTTTTCATTAAAATGCAGTCAGCTTATGCACACAAAGAACTGACTCCAAATTTGGCCTAAAAGCAGCAGGCACCCTAGTTGTTGAAAGCAGGAGCATATGCTGCTTTTGCCCTCAAGAAAAACAATGTTGTTCCAATTTTCATTATTGTGAGAATGAGTTAGAGCTAGAACAGCACTGTTCAAAAGACTTTATAAAACACAATTGTGTAATGGTCTAAAGTATACACTGTTGAAAAAAAGTACCAAAACAACATGGGGAGGAGGAGAGGGGTAACCTTGGCTGCTGTTGACACACACACTGGGCCACTGTATCTAGAGTACTGAACATTCGACAGCGTGCTTTACAGTCAGAATCGTGGGTTCGAGTCCACCTAGATGGGCCCATTCTGTCTGGAGTTTGCATTTTCTCCCTGTGTGCAGAACTTTAACTTGTTTTTTATGTCCATTAAGTTAAACTGAACAACTCCAAAAGTCCATTGATTTCCCAAACATCCAGTATCCCCAGACAAATGTGTCAAAGACGGATCAATACTGTCTGAATGAGTCTGAAAACAATAATGAGACATAAAGGAGGGGCTGTGTGCCCTTTTGGGCCACATGTGACTGACATGGTCATGAAGCGACAGTCCCAGGGCCAGAGCCCTGTTTTAAACACCTTTTACGGTTCCTGTTGGGATAGGGTCAGCAACATTCCGCTCTTTGCCCTCAATCCAAAACGTATGTTTAAATAAGGCATTAAATTCAACTCCATTTGCATTTCCCACTAAAACTGTCAGAAACACATTTTTCGCTCTGAGCTGACTAGCATGCACACATGTAGGCGGCATTGATGCGTTGTTGGTATTTTTTTTAAATGTTCTTTTAGTCAAAATACATAGTAAACATGCTTGTGCTGACAGTATTGACACTAGCAAATAGCTCCAAATAACCACAACACTTCTGGACATCGTTTCTTTCTTTCATAAATTCTCACATCTGACCACACCAGCCCACAGAGACCTTTAGGACAAACTCAAACATCTGACTTTTTTTGCTGTACATCAGTCGTCTCGCCTGCATGGTTCTCTACACTTCTCCACTGCGCCTCTGCCATTGTTGTATGATGCTGTGTGACGTGAGCTTCCTTTTCGTAGGAGAGGCGCACAGCTTTGGCCATGCTTATGGGACATCAGTCTTAACATAATTGATTATATAAAAGATCTGCGGTGGGCTCTGCTCCCCACAACTTTTTATATACGGTCAAAGCAAACCTCCTGTATTTTTGTCTAGGTATTAACCATGCGAAGGCAGTGAAATTCTGGTCGTCTCACTCATGCTGTGACAAATAATGTTATTTTTTTGTTTATTGCTGAGACATCAACAGGTTGCTCAACTTCAAAAGCACTTCAAACAGCATTAATAGATTATCAGCAAAGAGCGGACAAGGAACGTAGGGGACAAGTATCGTGGATTCAGACAACTCTCAAAGGGGACCCTTCTCTTTAGAATCTGTCTAATGCTGCGGCTGACATCTGAACATCACTATGGCGCGGCCCGTATCCCCATGTGTACTGTGGTCTGATTAAATCACACACTTTTACTTTTTAAAGACTTTCTGTTGGGCCAAACAGCATGTCATACCCTTCCTTTAACGTCCATATGGGATGTGTTTTGGTCAACAACTGGAGAAACAAGAAATAAAGAGTAAAACTCTTGTTTTATCAAATCTGCTGACAATGATGTATGTGTCAATGTAATCCAATGTAAAGGTGAACTGCTGAGCTGTCCGATAGTACATTAAAAGTCCATAATAAAGCTTTAAAAGGCGGTCTCCTGTATCCTTTCTGCAAGTACTTAGCCTTGCTCTGTATCTTAATCTGGGCTGAATCGATGTCTAATACCCATAAAGCCTGATTCTGGATTTTTAGTGCGGCCTGCTACTCCCCCGGGTGCATTCAGGTACAGACACAATGCATGCATTAGCAATTCCCACAGCAAAGGTGGAACATGCGGCTACAAATATGTATTTACATTTTCATTCCCAGGCAGGAACTTTGTGAGAGGATCTGTACATTCTACACCTCCAAGAGCTCAAACATTTTATTGGATAGATTTTATTGGATTTTGTTCCGTATCCAGTGAATGTGTTTTGACTGATTGTCCCTCTGTGCTCTGCTCTCTGTATACGCATTATCTTTGAAAATCCACATATTAGTGTACAACAAACTAACTGTGTATACACTTTGAAGTCGGCTCGTACGGGACCCGGGTCCGGGCTGGCCGCTGCATCTGAACTAAAACTACAATATATAAATGCGTTAAGTGTAGTGTAGTTGTAGCTTTGGAATCCAGGGTTAGTGAGTTAGAGCTGCGTCTTCGAACTCTCAAGCTGCGAGCTAGCAAAAGCATTAGCTATAGCCACAGGCAAAGGCAGAAAAGAACTAGCAAGCCTAGCCTCCAGGCCCGTCCCCCGCAGCCGGGACAACATCAGAATAGGGACGGTTTTGTGACTGTCAGGGGTGGGCGAAGTGTTGATAGTTCCCTCACTAGACCTTCTCCTGTTAGCATTTACAATCGGCTGCAACCCCTCAAGGTCCCACTGAGAGAGCCGCTGTGAGAGCCGATGGAGTCGCTGATGCGCTGGTAATTGGCTTCTCTATTGTTAGAGGTGTTAAGATCCCAGGAGCCACTGTTCGGTGCTTCCCTGGGGCCACGCTGGGTGATGTTGAAGGGAATCTGAGGCTCCTGATGACCCACAAGCAGCGTTTTTGACGAATCATTATTCACGCGGGTGGCAATGACGTTCCACCCACTCTCATCTTCTCTGGGCCCCTACCTTGCACTGGCAGTGCAGAAGCATTCAGTAGGCACTCGGCTTTCAAACGGTGGCTGTCTGGCTGGTGCCCTCGAAGTGGTGTTGTCTATGTCGACAATTGGAGTGCCTTTTCGGGAAACCCCGGCCTCATTCACTCGGATGATATCCACCCAACGTTGGATATAAACCACTCCGAGTGTTGGTGATGGACAGGCTGAACTTCTTTTCCCACCTGGATATTTCAGTGTGCCTCGAAAATTTCACGGCTGTGAGCCAAGCGGAAGTGATCTCCGAGGTTGCATCTGTTTAAGCCTCAACTTGCATTTTAGATGCAATCCCGGCTTGGCTCCTTAAAGACAGCCTATCTTCATTATAAAAACACATCTATACAATGTGGCTATGTGGCTATGATAAAACTCACCCTTCTGAAGAAAACAAACCTGGATCCGGAACTACTTACAAGCTACAGACCAATCTTGAACCTCAATTTCATATCTAAAATCCTGGAAAAGCTTGTAGCTGAACAGCTTTGCTGCCACCTGCAAGATAATATGTTTGAAGTCTTTCAATCAGGATTCAGAGCTCATCATAGCACTGAAACGGCACTAGTTAAAGTCACAAATGACTTACTTTTAGCTGCTGATAATGGACAAGTGTCAGTGTTGGTCCTACTGGACCTCAGCACTGCATTTGATACAATAGACCACAGCATTCTACATTGTAAATGTAATAAGTTTGCACATTTTTTTCAATGACAAAGTTCAAGGCATCAAAACGCCATTGTCTCCAATCCACAGATAACAATCCAACAATCAGAAAGGCTCTTTGAACTAACTTACTTTGCACCTGTAAATGTTCAAACTGTCCAAGAGATAATCTCCAGTCTGAGCTCCTCCACATGCAGCCTGGATGTACTACCCACTAGATTTCTGAAGTCTGTTCTGAGCAGTCTGTTACCTTCACTCACACAGATAGTAAACATGTCCCTTAATTCTGGAATATTCCCAAAGTCCCTGAAAACTGCAGTCATCAGGCCCCTGCTAAAAAAGAGCAGCCTGGATGCTACGGTACTTAACAACTATCGTCCCATCTCAAATCTGCCATTTATGGGGAAAGTCCTTGAAAAAGTTGTCTACCAACAGCTAAATAGATTTCTTATAACCAACAACTCCTTTGATATGTTTCAGTCCGGCTTTAGACCCCACCACAGCACTGAGACTGCTCTCGTCAGGGTAACAAACGATATCCGGATGAGCACTGACGCAGGCAAAGTCTCAATCCTAATCCTGTTAGATCTGAGTGCTACCTTTGACACTGTCGACCATGAGATCCTCTTGCAGAGACTAGAGCATCGCTCTAAGTTGCTTTAGGTCTTACCTTGAGGACAGGAAGTACTTTGTGGGGATTGGAAACTGTGTCTCAGACAAGCCCCGGCGATCCAAGATGGCGCCCTATTCAAATGAATGGTTGTGCTCAGTGGCGCTTTGTGACGGCATGGGGGCTGAAAGATTAGCGGAAGTCGCCTGGAACTCGCAAAGATCTATGGGAAACTCGCCTGTATTTGGGCATCGTCTGGTCCTCCCGGTTCTGCGCAGTGGATGATCTCCCATAATGGGTTGCGCCAAACACGCGTGTGTGGGTCTCACACCAGGTCTCACGCACGTGCACAGAGGGGCTCGGCTGCGCTCTGACCAATCAGAGCAGTTCAAAAGAGCGGGAGTTAGAGCGAGAGCCAGACGAGCAGAGTTTGTGGCACTAAAGTGTGGATTTAAACAAAACCGAAGGATTTAAGAAGAAAAAAAGTTCAGGATGACAAGGAACACTAAAATCCCGACAAAATCCGACCTTTATGAAAGCTGTAGGTTCTCTGTCAGCTGAGGTTGAGCTGTTTTAATATGCATTGAGTCCTATGGGGAAAATTTCTGGGTAGCCCACGTGAATTTAGTCTGGTTTAGTCTGCAGTACCGCGAGAATCCCCCGAGCACATGAGTTATTCAGCTCCAAGCTAGAAATACCCTATCCAGTTATTATAATAGATCCATGGTCTCAGATCATATGGCCCTGACCTGTGGAGTACCACAGGGGTCGATCCTGGGACCTCTTCTGTTCAATCTCTACATGCTGCCGTTAGGTCAGTTGGATGCAAAATAACTTCCTTCAGCTAAACGCAAACAAAACCGAAATGATTGTTTTTGGTCCCCAGAAACAAAGAGAGAGCGTCATCTGTCATCTACAGTCTCTCTCCCTAAAACCTTCAAACCAGGTCAGAAATCTAGGGGTAATACTGGACTCAGACTTAAATTTGAATAGCCACATCAAATCAGTAACATCAGCAGCTTTTTACCATCTAAAAAACATTGCCAGGATCAAAAACATAGTGTCTAAAGCAGACTTGGAGATTCTTATCCATGCATTTGTCTCCAGTAGGTTAGACTACTGCAATGGCCTGCTCACAGGTCTGTCCAAACAGGCTGTAAAACAGCTGCAGTACATCCAAAATGCAGCAGCTCGAGTTCTGACTAGAACCAGGAAGTACGACCATATTAGTCCGGTCCTCAGGTCTCTGCACTGGCTTCCTGTGGCTCAGAGAATAGACTTTAAAACAGCTCTGCTTGTGTACAAGTCTCTCCATGACCTCGCACCAAAATATATTAGTGACATATTTCAATTTGGAGAGACGTGAAACAAGAAGCTTTGAGTATTTTATTGGGAGGAGGTTTGGCGCCCTAGGCCCCGGTGCGGCCTTCGGATCGGAGGGCCTCCATGCGAAGGAGCGAGCCAATCCCCCGGGACCTAGGCACTGGTGGCGGCATTTGCAGCGGGAAGCAGATTGAAGGCAGAATGAAGGCAGGGTGAAGAGGAGGAGGAGGGGAGGCGGTGGTTGCAGGCTTCGAGAAGGCCGAGAATGGGAGTTCCTCCGCTTTTAAGCAGCTTGCCTGGCTGGACCGGTGATTGGAAGGGGGACCATACGAACCAGCCCGGACTCTGAGGAGCGCAGGGACTGGACTCCTGTTAGTGCCCAGAGTCAGAACTAAACACTGGGAGGCTGCTTTTCAGATTCATGCTGCTAAAATCTGGAACAATCTTCCTAAAGATGTGAGACAGGCCTCCTCTCTGACAATGTTTAAAACCAGGTTAAAGACAGTTCTGTTTAGCTGTGCATACAACTGAGGGATTTTGTATTTTTATCTTTCGTTTTAATGTTCTGTGATTATTTATGATTTTAATGCCATCTTGTTCAGCACTTTGAGTTGCCTTGTGTATGAATTGTGCTATACAAATAAACTTGCCTTGCCTTGCCTTGCCTTGCCTTGCGTACTGCGAAGGCTGGAATATTACACACAAAGCCTCTACATTCAAGGCCAGGCTTAAAACACTCTTCTTCAATTCGGCCTATGGTTAGGTTGTTTGTCCGGTCAGGTCATTTGTCTGGTCTTGGAGTCTGCTTGTACGGGACCCAGTCCGCTGCATCTCCAACCCTACATTCTAGGCTAGGCTAAAAGGTAAGACTCAGGGAAGGCTAAACATCTTAGACTGTCAGTCAAGCTGTGTAGGGAGTCAGTTTTCTGGGAGAAGTATGGTGACTTCAGCACTATCCTCTCCTCCTTCCTACTTTATCTGTCTGCGTTATTAGGATTTGACTGAAGTCTGTTCATTGCTATTCACCCGTTTTCCCATTGTCTGTTTTATGGTGCGACAACGGGACCTCTGAACCTGGCCTCCTCCATTTCCACTTGCAGACTGCCCTGCCCGACCCGCCTGGGAGTGCCTCAGTCCTGCACCAGACCTGTCCACGTTCTGCGGCCACTGCGTGGCCCTGGTTCACATTCTGTAGCTTAGGTCCTGGATCTATAGGTTTACTTTGAATTTTTTAATTTCGGTCTCCTATACAGAACTTATTTTTAGCTTGTCTTTATATCTCCTCTTATCTTCTTGCATTAAAGTGCTTATATACAGTGCTATTCGCCCACAGTATTTTAAAAGTGCTCGTCGCATCCATGCTTAAGTATGTGCCGTTCTGTATATCTACCAAACAGCGAGGGGCGCATGCGCACGAACAAAGATTCTCCTATAGCCCGTCTGTTCGTGTGGAGCGCATCCCTCTTTCAATGTGGATCTCTCCAAGTTTTCTCACTTTTTTCCCACTGGGTTTTTTGTGAGTTTTTCTTTGCCGATGCAGGAGGGACTGTTGGGAAAAAGGACTGTGGTGATGATCCAGGACACTTTTACATTCTACAAGATTCATCAACATGTGTTCTATATTCTTTTTTATGTCTTAACTGTTGATTCTCTGATCAGTGTTGGTGATTTCAATGTTTTTTTGTCTTCTGAGATAACTACTGTTGTGATTTAGAGATAAACAAGAATAAATTGTATTGTATTGTATTGTATCGTCAACATACTTGTATAGGAAGATCATTGTAAATAAAAAAATGACTCTTTGGGCTGAGTACTGATTGGCTGGGCCAGGGTGGCTGTGAAAGAGGCCAACATGTAATACATAAAAGTAACTTCTGCTTGAAGGTGGAGCTAGGAGAGTTACGGTGGTGATAATCGGCTCTATCCAAGGTAAATAACCAGTGAGGCGGTTGCTCATGGTGTCGTTGGAGCCTGCAGTGTGTTGGTCCATTGCCCCTCTGCATGACTGGTCGTGGGACTGGTCTGGGATGAGGTGCTAGGCCTTGCTGGGGCACGGTGATCATTGTTGCAAATTTAGCTTTATTGAAGTATTAAATCGCACTGAACATAAACAACTATTGTAAGGGTATTACTTATTCAATGCTAAATAACAAAATTCTGCATGTATTTCAATTATGTCTATCGGTTGGGAGTCTACAAGTTTTTACTTCCTTCCCACTCCATTTCAAGCTGACAAATTGTAAATAGAAATGCATTTGTAAATACATATTTATATTGTAGATAGATATACAACAACATATGGTGAATCTTGGGCAAATATTGTTTCTTAATTGTATAGTTATGTTTATGTGCATGTATAAGTATAGAAGCAATGTTACTGTGGACACAGAAGGCAACATGTATAAAAACTCTAAAAAAAAATTTTTTATGTAAATACTTATGATTGATTTTATTAATTTGAGCAGAAATTTTACAATCAATCAAATACAACATTGATTGCTAAGAATCAATGAGACTGCTTTAAGCCATGTCCTTGTACTTTCCCTTTTCATGTTTTACAAATTGAATGTGTAGAGATATGTTATAAAGAAAAAGCAGCTGTTCAACGCTCTGACACAGAATTCTGTGAGAAGAGGCACAAAGGCCCTCATGTATGAAACTTGCGTACGGCCAAATCAGGGTGTAAATAAGGCGTACGCGAAATATTTACACTTTTCCGCATTTATTTATCTTGAAACAAGCTTACGCTACACACAAAATATACGCCGACTCTGGAGGAGGTGTACATTTTACACCCATTTCAACCCTCATCACAACACGCAGAAAACACATATGTAATTCAAGTTTTGGACAACAATAAACATATTCCCACTCTGGTAATATTATAGGCCCATCTCTCACATAAAAAAATTGCAATTTTTCGAAATTATGTTAGGGCTAGTTTGTGTTATTTAACACAAACATAACTTCAAGATGTCAAACTCAAAAGTCTCCCACAGATGTGTGGGAAATATGCACCAATCAGTGTGCAACGGCATTTGGTTCATGCGGGTCCAAGCAAAGACGCGCGCCCCCGTGGAGCGCTGCGCAGGTCTGATCAGAGGAAGATGGCTCTGGGATGTACAGGGCGTACGCTCTGGTACCTCCCGGTACAAGTGTGCCATATGATCCTGGCTCGGTTCTCCACAACAGGCGCAGGACCACGGTGTGCCATGATGCACTGGTGGAGCAGCCCATGGATGAGAGACCATGGCCAGCACCGCCTTCGGCCTGTACAGCTCAGACAGGCTCTGATTCAACCATTTTAAAATAATAATCACATACATAATTTGAAGTTAATTTTATTTCTTAATATTTTCTTTTGGATGCTTTGGTCTGGCGGTCCTCCCCCTGGGCTACTGAGCACTTCTTCTATGAGCTTCTAAACGCCTTTTTGTTGCCATTTTAAGGTCGCTCCATTTTTTTTTCACCTGTAGGCCTAAATTAATAAATCCTAACTATTGGCCGAATATATCTGTCAACTGTTTGACATAATATAGCGTATATTTCTTCAAACATGAATAAACTCACCTCTTCAGGAGTGCGTGTTACAGCCCCCACGCTGTTTACAGATGCTGTCATCTCTTTCCATATTTTCTTTTTTTAGCCCCTTGATTTCACTTTTGAGGCTTCCAAATAGAAATACTTTATTCTTTTTCCAACTTTGTTCATAATGGTCTCAACCTTCTTCTGCATGAAGTTTTTTTTGTGCTGTTTCCTCTCAATTGTTGTAGAAACGGGGAGTGTTGCTGCATAATTCTAGGCGTGACTTTCATAAATACGTCCGTTTTCAGCGGCGGCATTTATCAACAGCCGCTGTGCGTACACTCAGTTCTGTGCGTATCTCGCACATTCAAAAATCGTTGGCTCGTGCGTATTTGGAATATACACCCAAAATATACACCCTTTTCTGCGCAATTTTCATAAATGAGGGCCAAAGTGAGCAGTGGGATTAGCAATGAGCCAGGCAGACAAGGCTTACATCTGATGGCGATAGGTGCATTGCGGGTAGATTTGTGTCCAAGATGGCGCCTGGGAGTACCAATGCTAGTTCGTATTGAGGTCAAGTCTCAGACTAATGCTTGATTAAGTCTGAAACATTTGATTTAAAACAAAATAACTAATGAAATCCCCAATAGAGTTCCCCTATAGCAGGGGTCACCAACCTTTTTGAAACCAAGAGCTACTTCTTGGGTACTGATTAATGCGAAGGGCTACCAGTTTGTTACACACTTAAATAAATTGCCAGATATGGCCAATTTGCTCAATTTACCTTTAATTCTATGTTTTTACTAATAATTAATTATATTTATTTTGTGGAAAAACTTTTATATTTTCTCTAAGTGCACATTTTTCAAATTTAACAAATGATCACTTCTAAGACAGTCCCATTTAATCGCAATTAATCACATTTTAATCGCATATAAATATTTGACCTGAGAACAGTGAGAAGTAATTTTTTTCACATGGATTTTTAGTTTACCATTGAATAATGACTGAATACATGAGGCTTAAGCAACACATGTTAATATGGAGTTTAAGGGATAACTTCTAAACATCAAATAACGTTTCTGTCATTGCCTCCACACTCTGACGACAACATATGCTCCTCCTCCTCCTCCTCCTCCTTACTCTGACGACAACATATGCTCCTCCTCCTCCTCCTCCTCCTTACTCTGACGACAACATATGCTCCTCCTCCTCCTCCTCCTTACTCTGACGACAACATATGCTCCTCCTCCTCCTCCTCACACTAACGACAACATACTCTTTTTAAGCCCAAAATCCACTGCACACGCTGTGAGCACTAAAGCTGGGCATGTGCTGTTTGCTAAAGCTTTTATAATACGTTTTTGATGTGTGCATTCGGAGTAAACATCAGCATTAGCAGCTCACACACCTGTGTCTCGCTCCTCCTTCTCCTCCTCCTCCTCCGCTCACACAGGAGTCACTGCTCCTCCTCCTCACACACAGAGTCCATCGCTCCATACACAGCGCTCATTCCCGTCTAATTTACTCGAATTTAAAGTTGGTCTCTGCTTGTAATAATGTACTTTTGAACAAGAAAAGTCACGGAGCTCCGGTTGGTGCATCAGTTCAATTGGTCCGTCTGAAACTTATTCAGTGAGGAACGTTCCGCGGTGCAAAAATACATACGATTAAAATGCGTAATTTTTTTAACCCGCTTTTTTGTGTGTAATTAATTAATCTTTATTAACTTGTTAAAGTCCCGGCTCTAGTTTATATGCCATTTGTAAGTTGCATGTAAGTATGGTTTAAACAAGAATAGCACTGGTAAGTGCTGCCATTTGAGCTATTTTTAGAACAGGCCAGCGGGCGACCTGGTGCCCGCGGGCACCGCGTTGGTGACCCCTGCCCTATAGGAATACATACATCCCACAGGCACTGCACTCATTCACACATATTCAGATCCTCTGCAGCCTGTAAACTGCTCCGCCCAGGCTTAACTCCAGAGTGCAGGAGAAGTTTACCTCTGCTGCTCTTCATCACCACACACACACACACACAAATACACAAATAAGTGGCCCGTGCAGTCGGTACATCCCTGAGGCAGATGGAGTTCATCTGAATGGATTCCAACACGAGTGTGTGTGTGTGTGTGTGTGTGTGTGTGTGTGTGTGTGTGTGTGTGTGTGTGTGTGTGTGTGTGTGTGTGTGTGTGTGTGTGTGTGTGTGTGTGTGTGTGTGTGTGTGTGTGTGTGTGTGTGCAGGGGCTGTAGGGAGGACAAGGTGATGTGTGTCATATACTACAGTCATGCCTGCTGCAGATTGCACTGGTTTTCCACCTGGTCTATTTGGAATCGTAACAAAATACAGGCTAATACTGTTAGAAATTAAAATAAAGATTCCAAATTGTTATAATCCATAGGTTTAATTATATATTACATTTAGGGCTGTCAAAATTATTGCGTTAACGCAAGTTAATTAATTTTTTTCATTAATCGTGTACAAATAATAATAACGCATTTCATGCGTCGTTTAATGCATGTACAAATGACCCGCCCATGCATCCCAAAATAACAATCAGAATGCCACGGACACATGCGTGTGTGAGATGGCGACAGAGCAGGTAGGCCTTCTGGGAATTCAAGTTTAAAAAGAATACATGTTTGACCGTAGCTCAGTTGGTAGAGCATTGGCCTTAAGCCCAGAAGGTCGTGGGTTCAATTCCCACCTCTGCACCTTCTCCACCGACTCCCACTGATGACTGCTGTCGTTGTGTCCTTGGGCAAGACACTTAACCCCACTTTGCCCAAAGCCCCCACTGAAAGATCAAGGCTATGCTCTCACTCAGAGAGCAGCCGTCCTCCTGTGGACTCACCACCTGCAGAGGGTCAGTGAGGGGCTGGTGCTATGAGACTTGGGTGGCATCTCTGACTGCCACCCCCCTGACCCAGAAATGGATTAAAGGGTAGAAAATGGATGGATGGATGGACATGTTTGACCGCGGGGCACTTGGTGTTGTTTACTGTATTAACTGAACGGGAGTCTGCATCCTCCGCGGCCGCATCGTTCTGACCAGGGGCAGCAGGGGCTGCTCTGGACAGAGGTTCCCACCTCTAGAGGCTGTCGCTTTGACAACAACACTGAGAACGCCGCCGCCGTAACGTCACAAGCAACAGGAGTATTCTCCGCTTGTTGTGTACGTGTCTTTGCGTAACTTGTGCGTAACCTGTGCATAAATTAAATACACCTCTGAAGTTGGACAACGGAGCCTCAGTCTCCTCCGTGTCTTTTCCCAAAGCGAACTCACTAAATTAAAGCTGGAGAACCTGATTTTTCCCTTCCACTATCCGTTCATGTTGGTTGTGCCCAAAAGTAAAATGTGAGCAAATCTAATGACATTCTACATTTCAGACTTTTTTAAAATTTCCCCTATCTGTAACAAACAATAGTTTTGGTCTCAGTCTACTACAGGAAGACAGAATGTTAATAATGTTAATGCCATTTTATGTGGATTTATTGTAGTTTAAAAAAAAATAAAATTAAACTGTACATATGTAGACTATGTTGTCCTTTTTCTTTTTGCATTCAATCAACCATTTACAGAAAAATATGGCATACATTTACGATTAACTAATTTTTAGGCTGTAATTGATTGATTTATTTATTATTTGTTCACATACATAAGTTAAATCCACATCTTTTACATAAACATTTAGGTTTGTGAAGGGACTCTCATGAAGCACAACTTGGCTTATATGTAGGGGCCCCAGTAACATTCACATGTCAAAAAACAGGACAAAAAAAAGACATCCTCCCACAACCCCCCACCCCCCACCCCAGTTCAATGCATTTTAAGACTGCCAGTAGCAGTCATGCCTTACTCATATAAACATACAGTATACAGTCCGCTTCAGCACACTCACATCAGTTCTGCAATAACATGGAGCAGGAAATAAAATTAAAACCTTAAGTACGCATTGGTGCTCATTCATTCAGATCTTACAGGGGCAAGACCAAAATAAAATAAAATAGTAAGATGGTTGTCAGTTATAGGGGGTTGCATTATGCATAATGCAGCAGTAGTTTATGCATTAGATTCTTTTAAAAAAATATTAAGAGAAGATGATTCTTTTATGGAGCTGTCCAGCTCATTCCAGATCTCAGGGCCCTTGCATGCTACGCTAAAACTAGTGCACTTCAGCTTTAAGGGTTTCCCTCTGGTGTTGTGACTGTGGGGAGCAGAGGTCACTGCATGATTTAGCATTTAGTTTGTATACTACATCATACATATTGCACGCGTTGTGAAAACTGTTGCACTCAGTGAGCTTCAGCAGCTTAAACCTGTAAAAGAGAGGATCAGAGGGAGCATCATATTTAGACCAAGCAATAACACGAATTAATTTATTTTGCAGAATTTGTAGCTTTTCAAGCTGGCTTGGATACGTGTTACACCATATTGCATTACAATAATTAAGGTGTGGTTCAAATTCAGACCGGTATAGAGTGAGGAGAGCTTCAAGGGGTTGATAATGTCTCAATTTGAGAAAGAGACCAACATATTTAGATAGTTTATTAATTAGGTAATCTATGTGTTTTTTAAAGTTCAAGAATTAATCCAAATATGTTCCTAAAAATTTGATGTTCTCTACTCTCTCAAGAACTCTTCCATTAATTTGTATTTTAATACTTTCAATGTCTTTCCAGCTTCCATTTGAACGGAATATTATAAAGTTGGTTTTGTTTACAGTATGTTTAATGATAGTTTGTTGCATTTTAGCCAATTGTCTACTTTCAGTTCTTCATTTACAAGTGCTTCTAAGCTGTCCAAGTTTTTGTGTGACAGGAATAGGTTTTTGTCATCGGCAAATAACACCTTAAGAAGGACAATAGATGAATTTGTAAAATCATTAACATAAACAATGAAGAGAAGTGGCCCCAATATAGACCCCTGGGGGACTCCATATTTTATTTTTTTATGGGATTTGCTGTTTTGTAATTGGACATGATGCTCCCTTTCAAATAAATAGCTTTTAAACCACCTGAGTGCATTTCCCCTGATCCCATAGTGTTCCAGTTTACCAATAAGAATCTCAAAATGTATGGTGTCAAACGCTTTTGATAAATCGAGAAAGACACCAATTCCACACTACCCTTTATCAACAGCGTCATTAATTTTTTCAATGAGATCGAGAACTGCCATACAGGTGGTACTCTTCTTTCTAAATCCATATTGAGCTGGGATGAGTATATCAAGTTTGTCCAAGTATCCACTAAGCCTATTGTACACAACTCTCTCAAGCACCTTAGAAAATGTAGGTAGGATGGATATTGGTCGATAGTTGTGCAAGATATTTTTGTCACCAGATTTGAAAATTGGTAATATTTTTTGCAATCTTAGTCATTTTCGGAACTACACCTTGAATTAGAGAGAGGTTAATGCAATAAACTAGTGGATCTACAATGTCCGGTACTATGAATTTGACAATTTTACTAGATATCTCATCAATACCAGCAGTATGTGAACTTTTCATGTTCATTATAATTTTGGAAACTTCAGTTTTATTAGTAGGTGTTAGAAAGAAGGAGTGTAGATAATTCCCTTTTAAGTATTGTTTGTAGTTAGCTCCCCCTGGTGGACTTATGGCTTCTGAGAGTGTTTCTCCTATTGAATTAAAGTAGTTGTTAAAGTTGTTAGCAAGATCATCATTGTTTAGAAAGCTTTTCTCATTTTCCTGGATTAGGGTGTCAGGAAGGACGGTAGTTTTTTTACCCCTGCTGAGCACGCTATTCAGTCCTTTCCAGCACTGCTTTTGATCACCACGAGAAGCCTTAATAAGCTCGGTGTAGTGGTTTCACTTACTAGCTCGTATTAACTTTGTTAGCTTGTTCTTGTAGTTTGTATATTTTATTTGGTTTTCAATAGTTGGGTTTTCAATGTATTTTTTATAGAGCCTATTTTTTCTTTTAATTGACTTTACGATACCCTTTGAGAGCCATGCCTTCTGTTCAGTCTTATTTTCTTTAATGGTCCTTTCCGGTATTGTTGAATTAATACTGTTTGTTATTTCATTAATAACAGTATTGTAAGCTTCATCTGGAGTTTCACAGTTATAAACAGAGTCCCATGTTTTTATACTTAAGATTTACAGACAATTTAGACAAATATTTTTCCGTTATTACAATTAACTCGATTCCGTTATTACAATTAACTCGATTAAGAAAAATTATTTGACAGCCCTAACTATATTATATTATAATATCATATATCGCAATAAGTAGACTGTGGGGATTTTAATGTCACTCGTTATCCTGAACATGGGCACGAGTCCAGACACTTTTCCTGTTTCATTATTGTGCAGTGTTTCATAGTGAAAATGTCCTAGAAAATGTTGGCACGAAACATTGTTTGACCATTTGTCACGTGGTCATTGGGTAGGATCACAGCCCTAGGTCTCATTGGAGACGGTGAGGGCTGCGATTGGTCCTCTTTTTCTGTCGAGGACCAACATGCCTGAACAGCCCCTGGAATAAAATATCTGTACAACATTGTCTCTGTAGTTACACAGGGATCTCCATAGTCATGCAGTATAATGATGTACAGTTTGTTAATGCTGTAGCAGTTATCTTTTGTAGCTCTTTTGGTAGAGTATTTTAAGATTAGATTAAGAGATCCTATATTCTTCCCGCAGTCGGGAAATTTCAGTGTTGCATCAAAAGTTATAGAACAGTAGGAATTAGGAGCACACAAATAAAACAACATTAACTCTAGCATCAAATACCAAGTATAAAATATATATGTTGAACATAATAATAAAAGTTTTACATTTGGAAAAATTAGAAGCAAATATAAAGTACTGTACATTGACTCAGTAAAGTGACAGTGACATGTGGTTATTGCACATTCTGAGATTAGTTAAGGATATCGCAACGACACATGAGAGTGTTCATTAAGATAAGATAAGATAAGAGTTCCTTTATTCGTACCACAATGGGGAAATTTCGATTTCCTCATTGTTTCGATTAGTCCTCATTGTTGTACAGTCTGACAGCAGCAGGAAGGAATGACCTGCAGAACCTCTTCTTCACACATCGAGGATGAATAAGTCTCTCACTGAAACTGCTCTCCAGACCAGACAGAGTGTCCTTCAGGGGGTGACAGTCATGGTCCAGCATAGATGTTAGTTTGTCCAGGACCCTCCTGTCCCCCACCTGCTGCACTATGTCCAGGGAACAGCTCAGGACAGAGATGGACTTCCTGATGACCTTGTCCAGCTACTTCCTGTCCCTCTCTGTGATGCTGCTGCTCCAGCAGACCACACCGTACAAGATGGCTGATGCCACCACAGAGTCATAGAAGGTCTTCAGGAGTGACCCCTGCACTCCAAAAGACCTGAGCCTTCTCAGCAGGTAGACTTGGCACCTTCTTGACGAGGGCATCTGTGTTATGAGTCCAGTCAAGTTTGCGGTTCAGATGAATACCCAAGTACTTGTGAGAGTCCACTCTCTCAATGTCCCTTCCCTGGATGTTCACCGGGGCTGGCGCGGTAGAGTGACTTCTGCGGAAATCCACCATCATCTCCTTGGTCTTTACCGCTTTTATGGGAAGGTGGTTCAGCTGACACCAGTCCACAAAGTCCTGTATTACTCCTCTGTACTCTGCGTCATCGTCCTGGGAGCTGAGTTCGATAATGGGAGAGTTGTTGGAGTTCTTCTGGGGGACACAACTGTCCGTGTTGTGTCTGACAGCCGCAGTGTAGAGGGTGAAGAGGAACGGCGCAACTACTGTCCCCTGGAGGGGAGCCCACACAGCAGGTCAAGTCCCTGGTTCTCCCGAACTGGGGTCTGTCTGTGAGGTAGTCCATGATCCACTCAGGCAGGTTGTAGTGCACTCCAGCTGGCTCCAGCTTGTCCCTGACAAGTTGTGGCTGGATGGTGTTGAAGGTGCTGGAGAAATCGAAGAACAGAATCCTCACAGTGGGGGATTCTCTAGGTGGGACAGCGAGCAGTGGAGGAGGGAGATGATAGTGTCCTCGACTTCGATGCCAGGCCAGTGGGCAAACTGCAGCGGGTTCATCGCTGAGGTCAGAGTGGAGCGGAGATGTCCCAGGACCAGTCTCTCCAGTGTCTTCATAAAGTGGGATGTCAAAGCCACCGGCCTGAAGTCGCTGAGGTCTTTGGCCCGTGGTGTCTTGGGCACTGGTACCACACAGGAGGTCTTCCAGAGCTGTGGTACCGACTTCAGCCTGAGGCTCAGATTGAAGACGTGCTCCATCACTCCACAGAGTTCATCTACGCAGGAGCTCCGGAGCCTGGAGCTGATGTTGTCTGGTTTTTCCTTGCAGATGCAGGAGGGTCTAATGACAGTGGTGATGATCTATAACACTCGAAATTAAATGACATTCAGGACATTTATTAACATGTATTTACATTGGTCATCCGACCCTTTTGAATCAATGAAATGGGTTTTTGTTAACCCATTTCTTGTGGTTGAACTGTTTGATTCTCTGATCTGTGTTGGCAAATCGACTGCTTTGTGAAGCCCGACTGTTATGATTTAGTGCTATACAAAAATGTATTAAATTGAATTGAACAGTATATTACAAAACAACAGCCTCCCGGTGCCTCTTCAGGAAGCAGAAAATACTTTGAGTATTGACAATGTCTGTAAGGTCCAAAGACACAGAAAAATAAATAGTATTATTATTCATAACTATTACAAATAGTTTATTTCCGTGTAAAAAAACAAACAAGGGAAACACTGTGATCATAATGAAAAAGAGCTTGATGCAACACATGTAAAGCTTGATGCAACCATGACAATAGAACATTAAACATATTTGAATGTTTTATATATTGTTCAAGCTCAAGTCCTCCTGTAACCGCTAATTCATACTGTCATTTAAACTGTCCAAAGGGGTCAATGCATTTGGCTTTAGACTTACCCTAACATGACATCTTCAAAGAATACACTTATGTGAAGATATTCTTTCTAGAATCATACAACACATTAAAAGAGTATGCTTTTTTTTCTAATTAGTTCCAAAAATTGACTTCAGTAAAATAACGAATGGGACAGACCAACTCAACAGAACAGCGGGTCATGGGGTCAGCAGTCTGACACCCAGACTTCCCTTCCTACACATACTTCCTCCAGCTCATCAGGGGGAATCCTGAGATTTTCCCAGGCCAGCTGTTCCTGCTGGTGTGCGTTTATCAGTGCAGTTTGATTTTGCAGACAGATATCAGGGGTTTGATCAAGAGTGTGTTCATTTCACCAGACTCCCCAAAGTTCTCTCTATGTTTGTGGCATGTGCAGGACAAAGGATAATGGGAGATGTAGTTTACTAAAGCTGTATTCTACAGGAGCTACTTTTTCTTTATTTTTACAGATAGTAGCCATTTGAATACTGTAACACGACCACAATACTGAGGCACTTTTACTTCAGCTTTTACTCCCTGCTGCTTCCTAGAGAGGAGCAAGGAGGGGGAGGGGGGTGCACAGGAGGTTAGGGAAAGGATTTATTTATTTGGCCTTATTTGTGCCAAAGCTCAGCTATGTGGATAAGTGGTTCCTGATGCAGTGTGGTTCAGTTAAGGACAGTGCATAGAGTACAGGGCACTTCAGGCTTCAGGTTCCTCCAAAGCCAGAGTCGAGACACATGTAATCCAACATATATAAATTTTAACGTATTAATGCAGCTTGAACCTTTGCACATTGTATCATGTTTACAAAAGACTGTGAAATACAATCAAAATAATACATGATTCTGTTATTTATCCTAGAAAGGAAAAAAAAAAGTTGGGCTTGCACAAATATTCATACAGCATGAGTTGATACTTTGTGGAACTGTCTTTTGCTGAAATAACAGCAGCAAGTCTTTTGAGGTATGATTTTCACATCTAGAGATAGAAAGTTTAGTCCATACCTCTTTACTAAACAGCATGAGCTCTGTCAAATTAGATGGAAAGTGTTTGTGAACAGCAGTTTTCAGGTCTTTCCACTAATGTTCTATTGCATTTAGGTCTGGACTTTGCCTGGACCATCCTTGTTTTGAGTCAATGCAACTTAGATGTTACTGCGCAACTAACCTGAATTATTTATTTAATATTTTGAGAGAACTTAAATAAAGAAATTAAGTAAGTAATAGTGCCTTTTTACAAACCAAGGTCACCCAAAGCACTTTACAATGTTCAGAGTTCAGATTCTACAGGCTACAGATTCTAAAGAATCTACAGTTTGTAGATTCCATGTGGATTAAAGGCTATCATCTCTAAAAGATATTCTCTCTTTTCTGAACAGACGGGTACCACATATTATGATTGCACTTTTATAAAAAAGACTTTTAACATAAGGTATTTATTTATTTGAATAGGACAGCAATTTAGGCATATCCCATATGTAGGTGCATGAGAAGCATGCTACTTATAATTGCAAAGACAAAAATAGTACAGGACCACTGTATGTTGGGATCATTAAGACCAGATCAGTGCAAAGTCTGGCCTGGTGGCACATGTGGCGTTCACGTTTTTTTGTGGCCCTCAGACATTTTCCTATCCACAATCTTTATCCTGTCTCCTGCAATTTAAATGAATCACTTTGAATGTTTGCAACTAATGAGTGCTACTATGGCATGCTCATAATTATTCATCAAATTCATTCATCTGTCCATAATAGCTCTGGAGCGGCGGTGTTGTTTGCCAATCACTAGTAAAAAATATATTCCGTGACATCCCACCCCTTTCAACTGCCAGAAAAAATGCTCGGCCCTGGGTGGGTTTTTTTGGATTGCCGTAAAAGGAGTAGAAGTTTGTCTGTAGATCATCTAGGGACAATGTTATCAGCGTGACAGAAGTCTGATTTTTTTATGTGTACAAATGACATCTGGCATTTTCCCAGGCCACCGCCATTGTTGTGTACTGATGTGGAATGCTAGGCTGTGATTGGTTGGGTGAATTAGTGGTGTTCTGAGGAAAAGGTAGACTGCTGTTTATCGCTGTTTAGAAAGAAATGGGACAGCAGGACAGAATAAAATGGTTGATATCGCATTTTGCAGAAAACTGTATATGGGTTTATCAATTGTGACCAAATATAATTCTAAATTTGGCTCCTCAAAAACAGACATGTTTGTTAGCTTTAACTCAAATTAAATAGTAACCACATGAAAATGAGTCCAGCCCTCAACAATACACATATCCCAACGTGGCCCCCAGAAATAATAATTGCCAACTTCTGATTAAGACCATTTATTTTTTCACTAGATTCACTGGATGTTTTTGCTAGAGATGTTAATGTCACAATAATTTCTCTAATACTAAAAAAAGAGATAAGGACCCAACTTGAATCATTGAGACTGGCGCTGACCTCTCCTTGGTGGCCTCACCCCACCTAGCGCTAACCTCTCCTTGGCGGCCTCGCACTGACACGGTTCTGAGCCATCCCATCAGTTTTATTGCAGGGTTGGAGGTACATGCTACAGGTCACAAGGACACACCGCTCTATTCGGCTGTATGATTGATGGCACATATTCAAACTCTATCATTTCCTATTTTCAAAGTCTGAAGCATATGATAATGAGCTATTAATCATGTGGTATCAGATGAATGGTGAAGGCCGAGCTCAGCCAGTCCACAAAGTTGGGAAAAAGAGGGAGATACTACTACCTGTTTCCACACGGTAGGAACCTTTCTGATATTTTGTAGTTCCTGGTTTTCTATATTATGGACAATCAAGCATAAAGATGCCGTCTAAGATTGAAGGTAAAAGTTTCCTAGCAGGAGCTAAACAAGTCCCCAATCAGACAACATCATTTATACTAGGGATGCACTAGTATACCACATTTTCCAAATCCGAATAATAACCGAATGTTCTGTCCAATTCATCTGCACTTTTTATTTTACGGAAAAATTTCTCTGAAAGACGCCAGCTCTAAAGTATAGGCATCTCTTCTATAACGTACACCTGTATATATATGTTTCCGTCTTGGATGTTTTCTGACAGCGTCATTCAAGCCCAGATTGTTGTGCGGTCGGAGGCAGCAGGTGAGATACTTAATAGTTCAGTGTTGACCATAGATTGTGTGATGCTGCAAGTGTTTTAAAAGGTTGGAGGATGAGTTGGCTGCATATTGTTAAAATGGTGCATATCTTCTCCTCCGGTAAAATAAAACTATCTCCTCCTGTCCTCAACATGAGGGGATTGCACCCAGAACGCTATGGTTCTCCAGTTCTCCTTGTTTACTCGGCGCTTACTGGGGTTTGACGTGGAGTCCTTAGCTACTTTTCTTCCTACACAGTTTAGATCAGTTCAGATAATTTTGTCACGGCCGCCTCGTACTCAAAGTAATGCCTGTAGTATATCCATGAAGGAAATGCTCCGTGGTCGTCCTCGCTATCATGCTTTATGTCGCTGCTTCATTTGTCACGTGTCTACGAGACTCACAGTTTTGTAACGCAGTTGGCTTAGAAGGAAAGTAAATATGTAAAGATGTAATCCCTTACTTTACTCGTTACTCAGAAAAAGTAATTGTATTACAGTAACGTGTTGCTTTTATCACATTACTGACCATTATATTCCATTCGTACAAAAGGTACAAAGAAATAGCTGCTTCTCTTGTTGGAGAGTTGTTTTGTTTTATGCTCCGGTGCTAGCAAAGGTGTTATACGTGTTTGTTTTGGACCCACCTCATGACACTTTTGCCGTACACAATGTACAGTCTGCTTTACTCTTGTCACTCTTGTTTACTTAAAAAAACTGCCCTACACCAGCGGCAAGTGCTTTCTCTTGCTGCAGACTTTGGGAGATCACCATGGCAACACGTGCCGCAAAGCTGTCTGCTGTTGTGACGCTTATGTAAATTAAAAATGTGGGTATCAGTTGCCGGCATCGTATCCTATAGTATGAGTATGAGTGCGAGTACAGGCCAATGCTATCAATCCGATACCAGTATTGGCATCGCTGTCGGCATCCTTAACTTACACAACACTGTAAGGTTGTCCCATTCATCATGGGTTTTCCTGCACTTCCAGTTAAACTAAACCACTACAAACCAAGCCCCGGTGATCCAAGATTCAAATGAATGGCCTGTTCTCAGTAGCTAATGGGACATAAACGGGGGCCGAGAGATTAGCGGAACTTGCCTATATTTGGGCATTGTCTGGTCCTCCCGGTTCTGCCCTGTGGGCGAGCTCCCATGATGCGTTGCACCAAAAAGGCATGTGTGGCTCTCATGCACGTGCACAGAGGGGCTCGGCCGCGCTTTGACCAATCAGAGCTGCTGATCAGAGTAGCGGTAGAGCAAAGCCAGATCGGGAAGAAAAGGAGCAGAGTTTTTGGCAGTAAAGTGTGGATTTAAAGAAAACTGAAGGATTTAAGAAGAAAAAAAATTTCAGGAAGACAAGGGACCCTAAAATTCCCTCGAAATCCGACCTTTATGCAAGCTGTAGGTTCTCTGTCACCTGAGGTCGAGCTGTTTTAGTTTACATTGAGTTCTATGGGACATTTTTCCGGGTAGCCCACATGATTTTAGTCTACAGTACAACGAGCGCCCCCTGTGCCCATGGGTGGGACAGCTATTAGCTAGTAATACCCTACCCAGATTTTATTGTAGATCCAGGGGTTGAACCGTCTCTTTGTTCTGTGATATGGGCTCGGGTTGACCATGCTCATACTACATAATATTGCAAGCTGCATTAAAACAGTAAACAAACCACTCACAATTTTAAGTAGAAATAAAATGAATTTTCCCCACAGTGAGGATAGGTCCGGGTTTAGTATGTTCTTGTGGATCCGATCTGTTGATTAAAATGTATGACTTATTTACCTACCAAATGGATTACAGATGTACTGTATTTGATCATCACTGCAGATGTGAAATTCATGTAGAGCCACTTACAGACTTGGTTTCAGTCTGACCACAGCCAAAGGGAACTGGGGAGTTCCACTAACTAATAAGAAGTCCACTATAATACGGATTATTTCTTGGCACTGGTGTGAAAAGCAGAGATGTATTATATCATGTGGAGGGTTTTATTGCATAAGCCGGGCCCCACATGGAGGTTGACTACACTCCAGAAGACTTAATTCACCATAGACCTCAATGTGACACAAACAGCTCCCTCAGTCAAGATTTTAGAGTGCCTTGTCATCCTCAACTTTTTTTCTTTTGAAATCCATGGGTTTTCTATAAATTCACAGTTTAGTGCAACAAACTCGGTATCATAGTATCGCTCATACTCCAAACCCTAAGTCAAGTCAGTTCCACCGTTTTCCTCATCACGTATTATTAACGTGGATAATACCGGTGAACGGAGATGTGCCGGTGTGCTCCTATTGTTTACAACCGGGAACAGTTGCTGGCAGAGAGCGAAGGTCTCTCCGGGGGAAAACACACTATTCCTGCGAAGATTTTACAGAAAATACCCAGAGGCTGCCGCGCGGGATGGAAGGTACGAGGGCGAAAGAGATCCAGACCCGCAATGCCTGCCGTGATCACTGGGAATATGAGGTCTCTCTCCAATAAGACTGACGAGCTAGCGGCACTGACGCACTACCAGCGGGAGTACCGCGATGCCACCTTCCAGGTATTTACAGAAACATGGCTACACACAGACATTTCAGACTCTGCATTCGCTCTGGATGGATTCCACACCATCCGAGCAGACCGCACCGCGGACAGTGGAAAGACGAGAGGTGAAGGGCTAGCCGTGTTTGTAAACAACAGCTACGGCAAGCCGGAGCACTGCACTGTAAAAGGCCATGTGTGTGAGACATTGAACTTCTTGCCATTGGTGTGCAGCCATACTATCTGCCGCGGGAGTTTGGGCATGTTATTCTTATACAGTAGCTGTCGAAGTCCCATCTGGAAAAGCAGACAGTGCATGCGATGCTCCGCTGTCCACTGTCGGTGACCTGCAGACGCAGCACCCTCAGGCCGTATTTATAATTACTGGGGACTTCATTCACGCTTTCCCGGCTTCTACACTGCCACTGTTCACACAATATGTCTCCCGTCCCACTAGAGGAGACAAAGTAAAAAAGTACTGGATCTGTTCTTCAGCAATGACAAGGACGCATACACATTGGCTGCCCTCCCCCAGCTAGGCAGAGCAGATCATAATATTCTGTACCTCCGGCCTGTGTACAAACCACTGGTGTACAGGCAGCCCGTGGTGAGGCGCTTGATACGTACAAGGAATACAGACACTGTTGAGGCCCTTCGAGATTGTTTTGAAAGGACCCTCTGGGACGAGCTCTGCGACCCCCATGTGCAGGACATTAATGGCATGACGAAGTGCATCACCGGATACATAAACTTCAGCTTTGAGAACACTTCGGTGACCAGGAAAATGCGGTGTTTTGCCAACAACAAGCCGTGGATTAAGGCCAACGTAAAGGCTCTGCTGAAGGAAAAGAAGCGCGCTTTTCAATCTGGGAACAAAGAGGAGCTGAGAGATGTACAGAGACATCTGAGAACATCAGTGAGGGAGGCCAAAGCTCGATCCAGGGGCAAAATGGAAGAGCAGCAAAGCAGACTAAACGTCAAAAGTGTTTGGGACAAACGAAAGACCATCTCAGGATTCAAACCAAAACCTATTCCGGAGGTGGGTAGACCCCAGTTTGTGAGAACCAGGGACTTTATGTCTGAGGTCCTGACCTGCAGTGTGGGGCCCCCCCAGGGGACAGTCCTCGCACCGTTCCTCTTCACCCTCTACACTGCGGACTTCAGACACAACACGGACGGCTGTGTCCTCCAGAAGTTCTCTGACGACTCTGCCATCATCGGACTCAGCTCCGAGGACGATGACACAGAGTAAAGAGGAGTTATACGAGACTTTGTGGACTGGTTGTGTAGCGGAACCACCTCCTCATCAACGCTAGAAAGACCAAGGAGATGGTGGTGGATTTCAGCAAACGTCACTCTACAGCGCCAGCCCCAGTGAACATCCAGGGAAAGGACATTAAGAGAGTGGACTCTTACAAGTACCTGCGTGTTCATCTGAACCACAAACTGGACTGGACTCATAACACAGACGCCCTCTTAAAGAAGGGCCAGAGCCGACTCTACCTGCTAAGGAGGCTCAGGTCTTTTGGATTTCAGGGGCCACTCCTAAAGACCTTCTATGACTCTGTGGTGGCATCAGCCATCTTGTACGGTGTGGTCTGCTGGAGCAGCAGCATCACAAAGAGGGACAGGAAGAAGCTGGACAAGGTCATCAGGAAGTCCAGCTCTGTTGTGGGCTGTTCCCTAGACGAAGTGCAGAAGGTGGGGGACAGGAGGGTCCTGGACAAACTGACATCTATGCTGGACCATGACTTTCACCCCCTGCAGGACACTCTGTCTGCTCTGGAGAGAAGCTTCAGTGACAGACTTATTAATCCTCGATGTGTGAAGGAGAGATTAGGCAGCTCTTTCCTTCCTGCTGCTGTCAGACTGTACAACAAACAATAAGGACTAATGAACACTGCCGACCTGATTCCACATGTCATGCATCGTTGCAATATCCTTATTCTATACCAGAATGTGCACTATACAGCTGCTCATGTAAAGATGTAAACATACTGCTGCTAATGTACAGATGTAAACATACTGCTGCTAACATATAAAAACACTTCACTTGCACTAGAATACACAGTACTTTACACTTGCCTCTTATTTTGCCAAATGTTAAACTTTTGCATCTATTATTACTTTCAAGACAGATTTCATACTTATTATTGATGCTAGAGTTAGAGATTTTGTTTTATTTTAATTAGTACAGCTATTGTTCACTTAACGTGTGCTGTGTGCTCCTCTTTCCTACTGTTCTATAACTTGTGATGCAACACCGACATTTCCCCACTGTGGGACAAATAAAGGATCTCTTTAGCACCAACATCTCGTACTCCCTGAGGCTCAAAGACACTCTCATGCTTCCACTCAGAGAACAGTTCCGCATATTTACATCAGGGAGTGTGCCATCCTCCACTCGGACAAAGACACGTCTATAACTCGGACACTGAGCAGACCACAAACCCCGGATGTCCCTCGTCATGTCTGTTCTTTTACCAAAGTCCTTTGTCTACTTCCCCATACAGTGATTATAATATGAAATGTTCCTAAAGCACGAGACACCCATGATGCAACAGCTTATATCCATGTTCCTTTAAAGTGATTGTCTGGAGTTTGGTACATGATTTGAAAAAAAAAACGACCCAAGCTCCCTCCCCCTTCCTTTATGATTGGTCTACGCCTAAGTTTCCGTAACAATCAATCAACACATTTAAATGTAAATCGGAGAACAAATTATACATATACATTATTAATACACATGCAAGGAGGTTTTCAGAATTTTTTGTCAACGTTTTTCCTTGCCGATGCAGGAGGGTCTTGTTGGACAGTTAGTGTCCAACAGAAAGGATTGGAGATGATCAGGACACTTCTACAACATGTATGGACCTTTTCTTCTGTGTGTGCTTTATATTTTTTATGTATTTTATTTGTTTTAACTGTTGATTCTCTGACCTGTGTTGGTGATTTCAATGATTTTGTTAAGTCCTCTGAGATGACTTCTGTTGTGACTTGGGGCTGTACAAGAATAAATTGTATAGGATTGTAAAAATAATGTTTTAATGCAAAAAAAAACTATTGCGGTAAACCCGGAAGTAGCTATTATCATGAATTGAACATTATAGGACACAATCTGCAGAGGATCTGATTATGGATATAGGTTAAGTATATAAATGGGTAACTCAGCGCGGATGTTCAGAACTATTTGTTCAGTTTTCATGTAGTTCCAGAGCCTAATAGAGGCTTGATTATGGAGGCTCCATGAAAACAAACAACTGAGCATGCGCGTAGCTACGAGCATGAGTGCCGATGATTGGCAGCCCTTGGCATCACTTGATTGGTTAAACTGGACGGCATCGTGGATTTTGAGCTATAGCTAAGAGAAGGGAAGGCGGGATTTACCCATTATATTAGAATTCATAAAATGACTTATTTTATATCAACATTTAAGGCCAGGAGGTCAATTTAATACAATTCTTAAAATTTGTGATTAATTTAGAGTTCCAGACTATCGCTTTAAAGCTTCATCCACACTAACCCTTATGTCTAAACGCTCTGTATTTCAAACTTCACCAAACCCTACAACAGAGATGACAGTGTTTTACCATTTACCATACCAGACAGTTTTACCATTACATCAACCATTGTCCACTTTGACAGGGACGAATTCACCAAACAAATGTTAATAACTGGAATATTTATGTAAGACGCAATCTAAATGTAAACAAACCAAACACAAAAAAACCAAGGCTGTTCTCAGGGAAGAAAACATACTGCATTATTCATTTTCATCACTCATATTTATTGAGAGGGGCTACCAACAAATAAAAAAGATGGTGTGTGCATTATTACTTATATACATATAGTAGGCTTATATATACACACACACATACACATACATACATTATATATATAAATATATATATATATATATATATATATATTTATATATATATATATATATATATATGAGTGTGTTCACAGTTAACCCTTTAGGCGCCAGAGTTTTTTCAAGAAAATATACAATTTTGATTTCAAGATTTCAAAAGGCTATAACTTTAAAATGGTTTGAGATAAAGGCATACTGTAAATTAGAAATATCTTCAGTTTGAACCAAACTTTAGGATGGAAGTTGATTCGTCATCTAATTTGCATATTGTGACGTCATCAAGGTGGCGGCCATTTTGGAAAATGTTAATTATTGTATAAAGACTTCAAAAAGCTGTAGCTTGGGAGGTATTTGAGATCAGGGAATACTATAAACAGTCAGTGTGAAATATATTTAGTATGAAATTAATTTGGGATAGAAATAAATTCCCTGATCCAGATTATAGTTAATGTTTTAGCACTGGTTCGCGGCCATATGGAATTGTATTATTTTCAAAGACCTTCAGTGATCAAGACAGCACTCTATATAGTTTACAGTCATGAAATCTTGAGATTGGTTTCAATATTTCCCTTTCAGAGAAATAGTGGGCTTACTATTTTTCTCAGTGGAAATGAGGCTCCAGGATTTACCGTTTAGAAACAGAGAGATGAAATGAATGGGCTCAGAACTTGTCAGATCGTCTCAACAACATACAACAGGCTCTTCAACACTTCTGATCCACTTTTGTGGATTATTTTCTCTCAAGAACTGCCTTCATCCTCATCATCGCTGCTGGTAAAGGCAGTGAACGCGATTAGCGATGTGTTTTTTTCCCGCGGCTCTCCCGCGACTTCTCCCGCGTCTCCCGTGTTCCCCGTGGATGTCTACCCCCGCTACTTTCTCCCACATGCCCGGTGTTATGATCCCCCTGTCCCCTCCACCACGAACCCTGCTTGGCGTTCACAGAATGCTTCTACCGCGGCCACACGGAGGACAAGCAGCCGCTGCACAGGGGCTGATTGTGGACTATGGAGCGCGGTCTCCCCGTCACTAATAATGTCCGTGTCTGCTTCACTGGACACCTGCGTGTCTTCCTCCTCTGAATCTGAGTGAGCCAGTACCAGACCAAGTACTTCTCTGGTACTGAAGACCTTGTGAGTAAAATAAAAAACCCTCTCTCCCTCTGCTCTGCTCTCGCTCCTCTCAGCTCTACCGCTGCTGCTTCGTCTCCGCGCCGCTGCGCCGCAGGTGTTTTACGAACTCAATTTACTCTAAAACTTTCAATATAACCACACCCACAAATGCTGCTCATATTACAGGCACACATGTCCACTAACCCCTGGTGAAAAGTATTAACAAGATTCTGCACCACATTTTTACATACAGCCTGTTTAAGTGAGCAATGTTGCTTGTCGCAATATTGCGACTTTGGCGCTTAAAGGGTTAAGTGTCAATTGAAGTATCTCGACTTTAAAAGGTTATAACTTAAAAACTAAAATTACTATCATAGATTGGAAAAAAGATTTCAAACACAGACACATCAAAGAGATAGTGTGGATAAAATCAAAAGGAAAGATTGTCAAATATATTTTTGGTGACATTTTAAACGACAAAATCAGCCTCTTTTTTGACCATTCTACTGTGACGCCAGTTACATAGAAAATAAAATGTCCTCAGTCTGAAAAAGCGGCAGATGAAATCCCACAAGATTTACATGGTTAACACAACATCAGGAAATAACTTGATATGAAAAGGAATCGTTAAAAAATAAAAAATAATTAATTAATTAAATGACCCCTGAAAAATGTATAACGGACATGATGGTTTCCGTCCTCTTTTCTCTAACATTTAAACTTGAGAAAGAAAAAAATCTTGTCTGGTTTCACATTTAATTGGTTGACTAAATGAAAGTATCACTTTGTTTCTACTCTGTGTAAAAAAATAGAATCTCTGAATCAATTGTGGACATCTGAAAATACCTATCAAACTTCCGCAAAGCTCATTCCGTCAAATCATCACGTCCGTTAGATAAAATAAACAGGGCCGCTATAGGAAACTTGTCTAATGTATAAAACAGTTATGTTCTAGCAACTTCTAAAGGACAGAGGAGGTGTTTGGAAACATGAAAAACATAAAATATCTTCTGATTATTAAAATCTAATTTTTGGCCTTTTGTCACACTTTTGTGCCCTTTAGTGTGAACAAGCCCACATATATATAATATATATAATATCAAGAAATTGAAGCCGGAGCAAGGGTAATGTTTAGCAAATGTAATCGCTGGAAAAAATTGTGGGGCTACTCCCCACGGGCTCCGTTATCGGCAAAGGAGATGGCTAGGCTAAATGCTAAATGCTAACAACAGACTAGGGCGCACTACATACGTCACGGTAAACTCAGATCCAATTGTTTCAATCTGCAAAAGGAGTTAAACCCTCCCACCTGTTAACGAAGCTCAATGGAGCACCGCCAGACCTTAGTACGATATGTAATAAGTACTATGGTGTGGTACGACCAGGCTATTCCTAACCCACTGCAAAGGACACATTGGGTACTACTATTATGCTGCTCTGGTGTAAGCCTCTCAGACTGCCAGCTCCATTCATTTCCATTCTCTAACCATTTACTCATTACTTTCACAGTCAATCTAATCTGTATCTGTCCAAACTCACTTTAGCATCTCATTCCGCAAAACCAAAAACACGAATACTGACTCTTTTAGCTCTGACATCACTAATCTCTCCTGCACTGATCCTGATGACTTGGTCTGCCTCTATAACAACCACCTCCACTCCGTTTTTTACATTCATGTTCCTTTACCCGTTCTGCACTCCGAAAACTCAAAGCCAAAGGATAGCAACTGGAAATAACAAAAACTGGACTGACAATACACAACGACATGTACAATAACCACATACTACTTTTCTCCCTCCTCTTATTTCTCCCCAACATAACCAAACCCCCAGACTCACTGACGAACCATTCATATTATCCAAACCTCTACTACCTTTCTTCATTTCCAAGGTCACATCCATTCCCCAACATCTTCAAAGCAGCGCTGCAGTTTCTGGAGCAGACACCACTGTCCCCATCAACCATATCCTCTCAGCATTTTCACACTTCTCCCTCCCATCTGTCCAAGATATATCTGCCATCATTTTTAACTCCTAACCTTACCTGTCAGCTAGATCATATCTCTACAGCTCTGGTCAAATCCTGCCTTCTCTTAACACTAACATCATTCACTCCTCACTTGGCACGGTGGCTGAGTGGATAGCACTCTCGCTTCTCAGCAAGAAGGTCCAGGGTTCAAATCCTGGTCGGAACAGGGCCTTTCTGAGTGGAGTTTGCATGTTCTCCCCGTGTCTGCGTAGGTTTCCCCTACCACTAAAAACATGCACAATAGGCATGAATGTAAATAAGAGAGTGAATGGATGGTGTTGATTGGGGTCTGATGCGCCAGTGTGTTTGGCGACTTGCTTCTGTCATCACCGTGTGTGGAATGATTGGAACAATATCTGAACTCTGAACATTGTAAAGCGCTTTGGGTGACCTTGGACTGTAAAATGTGCTATATAAACATTACTTACTTGTTTAATCTCAAACTGTCATGGTGTGGATTTTATTTTTGTATGTTGGTTTTATTTTGAAATAAGTTCTCTGTGGTTTGGTTCAAGTTATACTTTCTGTCTTGTTCCCCTGTCTTGATGGTCTGCCCCGCCCTGATGTGTTTCACCTGTGTCTCTGTGTGTCTATGGCTCTGTCTCACCCAACTCACCCCGTCTGTTCTGGCCTGTGCCGTGGGCGGCACGGTGGCTGAGTGGATAGCACTCTCGCCTCTCAGCAAGTGGGTCCTGGGTTTGAATCCCGGTCGGAACAGGGCCTTTCTGAGTGGAGTTTGCATGTTCTCATCGTGTCTGTGTAGGTTTCCTCCGGGTACTCCGGTTTCCCCTACCGCTAAAAATATGTACAATAGGTCTGGCATGCGCCTCCTGTATTGGCGACCCCGCTCCCATCTCTGTGTGAAGTGAGAGGACAAATGCCCAAAAAAATAACAATTGTAAACCGCTTTGAGACTCTGGTCTGTGAAAGGCGGTATATAAATAAAGATTACTTACTTACTTCCTGGTTATTTTATTTGGTTAAATCATTATTTTGGCATTCCTGCATTTGAGTCATCATTCATCTCACCCCGTGACAACAACGGCCTCTGTAACTCCTAAAATCAGGCCTGGACCCTGACGACTTCAACAAACGCCGCCCTATTTCTAACTTATCCTTGATTTTTGAAGTTCTTAAAAAAAACTATTGCCTCTCAACTTCACACCCATCTTCTTACCCATACTACTGTATGTTGACAATTTCAATCTGGTTTCTGCTCTCTCCACAGCACTGAAACAGCTCAATCACCAAATACTGTACATACTCATGGCTTCCTTACCATTCTAAATAATAAAGTTGAATCTAATCTAATCCAATCCATTATTTTCTTATTTATATAAAATAAGGCCGAGAGCAGATTTAGTGACGTTAAAAACACCCCAAGCCTTTTCCCCTCAGACGGATTCACAATAGAACTTATAAGTATTAAAATTAAACACAATCAGTTCTATTGAAAACCTTCTTTTGAACAAACACACAATTGCACATTGCAATCATAAAAATGTCTAAACAATAACACATTTTTTCTGCCCAACTTTTAATTGGCCTTGTATTGCTGAGTATTTGTCGAAAAGGTCAGTTAGCGTGTTGGACCCCCGCGGAGAGATGCTCTAATTGGGTTCTCTGGCTCCACGGCCGATCAAAACAAGAGCGCAGCCAGCCGTGGGGGGCGGGCGGAGGTTGACACAGCCATTTTATTCTTCAATATTCATTTGTTGCTGTTTTGCCCACTTATTAAAGCTGCACTGACCCACTTTCCTCCTGTGAGTTCAATCACTGTAGTTCAATCAGAATCATGTGCCATGTAGAACCACATGTGTGCACTGTCACTTAACTAATATGTACATGTTATGTATTTCTTAACCTTAATCTTTCAAAGAGCGATGGGTACGATATCACACCATCCGAGATGTTGTAGTGAACATGGATCAGACATGTGTTTTTTCATAATCAATAATCAATATTCAATAATCAAAGTATCAGGACTGAACCAGGTCTTAGGTTGGCCCATGTCTCAGTACTGATCCAGATCTCAGGACTGATCCATGTCTCCGGACTATAGTAGAGCTGCTGTTTGGTGTCTGTGTGAGCATACTATTCCCTCTGAGGCAGGAGGTGATGATCCGGTCATCAAAGACATTCTCTGTAAAGTATGTTGCACTTGGAGTCCAGTAGGTGTGTTTCGTGAGTTGAGTTTTTTTTTTATAGGTTTCCATTGATACATTTTGTGTCTTGACCATTATTAGATTGTTAGTTAAGTAATCTTATCTTTAAGACAGTAGGACAGGGGTCCCAAATGGCGGACCGCGGTCCAGGTCCGGACCCCGAGACCCTTTTCTCTGGACCTCCGTGATTTATTTGTCCAAAAGTACATTATTATAATTACAGGCAGGCGCGAGGGTGGCTATGTGGGGTCCTTCGAGAAAACTACACGGAGCTATCAAAAGAACTTTAGCAGTGTCTGAATCCGAGTGAATGAGCGGAGGATGAGGAGGAGCGAGAAGCGAGACAGAAGTGTGTGAGGAGGAGCAGCGAGGAGGTGCAAGACAGAGGTACACATCCAAAAACATATTAAAAGCATTAGTAAACAGTGTATGCCCAACTTTAGTGCATAAAAAGCCTTGTGATCAGTGTGTGGAGGAGGAGGAGGTCAGAGAGTGTGGAGGAGGAGGAGGAGGTGTGTGGAGGAGGAGGTCAGAGTGTGTGGAGGAGGAGGTCAGAGTGTGTGGAGGAGGAGGTCAGAGTGTGTGGAGGAGAAGGAGGAGGAGGTCACAGTGTGCGGAGGTGGAGGAGAAGGAGGAAGTCAGAGTGTGGAGGTGATTGCAAAAAGGTTCTTTGATGGAAAGAAGCACTTGAACAAAACAAAAAACCTTATCCTCCACATTTAACGTTTTCCACGCTCTGCTCTGAGAGTTTGGGAGAGGTTTGTGGTGTGTTGTGTAGAGGTTTGTGGTGTGTTGTGTAGAGGTTTGTGGTGTGTTGTGTTGTGTAGAAATAAACAAAGGAGATTAATGTTATGTCTGAATTATATACACCTATATTTAGAATTTTTTTTTTTTTTTCAAATAGTTCTTACTGCTGTTGTTGTTTAAGGTTTTCAAATAATTTAATATGAAAAAAATAGCGTGAATGGATTTCTATGAAAGAAAATATTCGTATGATGTCCGGACCCCGATCTATTGTACTGATCACGTAAGTGGACCTCGTGCCAATGTAATTGGGGACCCCTGCAGTAGGACATATAAGAGAAGGTACAATAACCTTTATTCGTCGAAATAAGCATTTTCACCTCCTCCAACATAACAGTTTAAGGCCAAACCCCTGTTTGTTGTTCTCCTGTACGAACAACCTACTTCTAAAGCTGGTGACAGGCACATGAATACTGTAAGAATACTATAAATGAAGGGCCCTTGCCTCATGGTCATTATCGGGACAAAAGTATCACACGTGTCCAAAGGGAAGGAATTGAACACTTCAAGAAGAGAATGTGCCTCAGGCACTGACATTTGGAACACCAACATTCGTTTTTGAAAGAAAATGGAAATTCAGGTTTGAGGGATAAATAGGTTTTTGAGAGTAACAAGAATTAGCAGCAACCCGCTGTGTGTTTTTCTTGTTTATTTAAGAAATTTAAATTAAATTTAAATGGGCTATTGGCCAGAGCTAAGTAGAACTGACAGCAGCAACACTGGAGCTACTCTCTCTCATCAGCAGCATCCACACACAGAATTTATCAGAGCATTTTGTTTCTCTCAATGAGGTTCACAGATTTGTTTTACGCACGAGAGGAGAGAGGTGGAGAGAGGAGGAGAAAAGAGGAGAGCGCAGAGAGAGCACGAGGAGTGAGGAGGAAAGCGCAATGAGAAAGGTAAACTGTGATGTCACACACGCCTGGGATGTCACACGTGTGTGATGTCACAGACACTCTTGTGATGTCACACACATCTGTGATGTACGTCCATGACACAAATTCAGTTTTCATAATTTTATCACATTCCCCTAATCTTCTGTGGGGCACACACCTCCCACTCTCTGCCTTGAGTTGTCACTCTGCTGTGGCCGTGCCGCAGACATAAATCTGCCCATCCGCCCCTCCCCTCCTGCGCTCTCCATGGCTCTACATGCATCATGGGAAATGAAATGGGTTGTCTCTAAGTCCATTTGCTCAGAGCAGCAGTCTTAGTGCTCCCCTCATTTTACAAACCTCTCAATTCAACTCTGTTCCAATGTACCACCCCTGTAAGAGCAATGGTATACCCACTCCTCCTCTCTTCTCCTCTCCTGTGCTTTACATAAATATGTTTTAGGTTTGTTAACATGTGACTGAGGAGACCTGGAGAATATCAGTGTGCCTCCTCCTCAGTAGTAGTGCCTCAATCTCAGAACCAGTGTGCTTCTTTCAGCCTCTTAAGCACTTGATTTGTGTTTTCAAAAGGAGACAAATGGAAAAACTTTTTTCATGGATTTCCACTTTAAAAGTCATGTCTAAATCAGATAACAGTTAAAATACTTAAACATAGGAACACTTTGGATTAAGTCCACACAAAATATCAGATTATTAGGTGGAAATTAGTGTAACCGAACCCTAGCCCTAACCCACATTAGAAAGTGTCAGTTAGTAGGGCATTAGAGTTGTACATCTAACTAAGGACTATTAAGTGCTTAATAAATACAAATTAAGAAATAATTAACAGCTAACTTAGTTTGCTGTTAATTAGTGATGACTACTGTACATGACAATCATAGTAGTTCCAACGTGACTTTTGAAAAGCATGAACCTGTGAGACATATGTTGGTTTTTTAGGACTGAACAGCAGTTCTAATTGTATTCGAATCTTTTCAATTCCATGTATACGTGTTTCACAACAGCAGTTGTTTCAGAGGAGAAGGTTCTAGGTTTGAATTCCAGTAAGAACAGGGTCTTTCTGAGTGAAGTTTGCATGTTCTCCCATTGTCTCCTGTTTCCTCTAAGTGCAACGGTTTCCCCAACAACTAAAAACATTGAGGGAAATCCTCCTACTCTGTCCTGATCAAGAGCATCAACATATGGAGCTCCTGACAGAAGCTCTTGTGGCATTACTGGATTGATCAACCTTAATCCTACATTTAAATTGAATTTATTTATATATATTTATATGACCGATGTGGCAACATTGTGAGAAATACAAATGAATACTTTGACATCTACCCTGTTATATGTTATAATTAGAAGTCGTTGAAGTAGCAGCTCTATGTTTTAAGGCGGTAAAACCATTCACACGCACTTTATTCACTTTACTAATCCCTTTTCAAACCTGTTGGTTGTAGGTCTGAGTCCTGCTGTCAAAAGCCATGTATACACTGTACAATTCTGCTGCAGAGGACATCACACTGCAGGGGCAGGAGCAGGACTGAAGGGCTATGGGAAAACCAGAGAGAGAGACCTGAAAGAGACCAGAGAGAGACAGACGAGAGACCAGGGAGAGACCAGAGAGGGAGACCAGAGAGAAACGAGGAAGAGACCAGAGAGGGAGACCAGAGAGAGGGACCAGAGAGAAAGACCAGAGAAAGACCAGAGAAAGACCAGAGAAAGACCAGAGAAAGACCAGGGAGACTAGAGAGGGAGACCTGAGAGAGACAAAGGAGAGACCAGAGAGGGAGACCAGAAAGAAATCAGGTTGTGAGAAATACAAACAAATTTATTGAGTTTTAGCACGTTATATGTTATAATTAGAAGTCCTTTAAGTAGCAGCTCCATGTCTTAAGGCAGTAAAACCACTCACACACACTTTATTCACTTTTCTAACCACCTGAACTCATGACTGCTGAAGTGCGATCGCAGATATATCAAACCTGTTGGTTGTAGGTCTGAGCGCTGCTGCAGCTGTCAAAAGCCATACATACACTGTAAAATACTGCTGCAGAGGAAACCACACCGAGGGGCAGGAGCAGGGCTGAGGGCTACAGGAAAACCAGAGAGAGACCAGGGAGAGACCAGAAAAGGAGACCAGAGAGAGTGACCAGAGAGAGTCTGTAGGACTGTGGTCTTCCTATAGCCCTCATTCCTGCTTCTACAGGAGTCCTACAGATAGGCTATAGGAAGACCAGAGCGGGAGACCAGAGAAAGACCAGAAAGAGACCAGAGTGACCAGAGAGAGACCAGGGAAAGACCAGATAGAGACCAGAGACCAGGGAGAGACCAGAGATGGAGACCAGTCAGTGTCTGTTGGAGTTTCTCTGTCTGTAGCAGTGATATGCGGTCAATTATGGAAAGAAAAAAGATTAAAATGGAAGCAATAATACGTGGTCACTATTCATCAAGAAATGTGTGTGATTGTATTATTTCATTGTAACTTTGCCTTACTTTTCCCTCAAAATTTCTGATTTCCCCCGTATTTTTCTCATATTTGACAGTGGTGCCCTGGAGGCGAGTCTTATGTTGGTGACATAAATACTGGACTATGGTAAGGCTCAAAAATCACTTTTAAAGATGCTTTTTACATACTTTTGTATTTTGTATGAGCAAACAATGAAACATAAGCTGCTGTTGCCAAACAAATTGTGAGTAAGCCGCTCTGTAGGTCCTGCTGATATTTGTAAATCTGATTGGGATGAAGTCAGTGCCTCACCAATCACCACCCTCACCACATGCCTCTGTGTCTGTAGGAATATATCTGTCTGTAGGACTGTATCTGTAGGTAGGAATGTTTCTGTGTCTGTAGGACTGTATCTGTCTGTAGGGCTGTCTCTGTCTCTGTAGGACTGTATCTGTCTGTAGGGCTGTCTCTGTGTCTGTAGGTACGATTGTCTGTGTCTGTAGGTAGGACTGTCCCTGTGTCTGTAGGACTGTCTCTATAGGTAGGATTGTCTCTAGGTAGGACTGTATCTGTCTGTAGGACTGTCTTTGTGTCTGTAGGACTGTATCTGTCTCTGTAGGACTGTCTCTGTGTCTATAGGACTGTCTCTGTGTCTGTAGGACTGTGTCTGTAGGACTGTCCCTGTAGGACTGTCTCTGTCTGTCGGACTGTCTATGTGTCTGTAGGACTGTCTCTGTGTCTGTAGGCCTGTCTTTGTGTCTGTAGGACTGTCTATGTGTCTGTAGGACTGTCTCTGTGTCTGTGCCTGTAGGACTGTCTCTGTGTCTGTAGGACTGTCTATGTGTCTGTAGGACTGTCTCTGTGTATGTAGGATTGTCTATGTGTCTGTAGGACTGTCCCTGCAGGACTGTCTCTGTGTCTGTAGGACTGTCTCTGTGTCTGTAGGACTGTGTCTGTAGGACTGTCTCTGTGTCTGTAGGACTGTCTCTGTGTCTGTAGAACTGTCTCTGTAGGACTGTCTCTGTAGGACGGTCTCTGTGTCTGTAGAACTGTCTGTGTCTGTAGAACTGTCTCTGTAGGACTGTAGGACTGTCTCTGTGTCTGTAGGACTGTGTCTGTAGGACTGTCTCTGTAGGACTGTAGGACTGTCTCTGTGTCTGTAGGACTGTGTCTGTAGGACTGTCTCTGTGTCTGTAGGACTGTCTCTGTTGCTTGTAGCCCTGTCCCCAGTGCTTACAAAGACACATTATGTGAATATGAATCCATTAATTTAAATTGAACTCTTTATTTTAATTTTTTTCTTAAGACACAGCGAGTGTCGACACGTGACATAAATCTGCGGACAGCAGCAACAAAAAGCAGGTAAAGAGCTTTACCCAGAATGGCCCAGTTGGGGTGAGCTCTTCTGTTCCTACTTTGGTCCTGGGGGTCAGTGAAGGGCCACCCAGTGGGCTCTGGGCTGAGGCCATCTCCTTCTGCAAGAGACGTGTGTGTGAAGAGCAAGGCCAGCGGTGAGCACGGCAGAACATAGGGGGTACACAGGACCCTGGGGAAGACCAGAGAGGCCATACAGGGCAGTCCACAGGGGCCACACGGGGCAGAACACAGGGGCCACACGACCCCTGGGGAAGACTACAGGGGCCACACAGAAGGCAGGAGACAGGGACCACAGAGGGAAGAAGACGGGCCACACAGGGCACAGGGGAAGGCCAGAGAAGGGAAAACACCATAGCAAAGGAAGAGTTTGTCCAACCGTCTCAATCAGCAGTTGTTAAAACAGACTGCAGGGACCTGATGTCCATACAGTATATTATCAAAGACAGGGCGTGTGGCTACTTGACAAATGTTGTGCAATTTTTTTCTTTTATATAACATGGAAAACCAGCAGCTGAAAATATGAAACTCCACAGCCTTTAAGAACAAAGTCTCATTGGAAAATCAAACCGTTTTTCTAATGTTTTCACATAGATGATAATGGATAATTTTCAAAGCCACACTAACTAACGCCATGGCCCACTGGTTGAGGTCTTTACCCTTATTAGATAGATGGATAGATACTTTATTGATCCCCGTAGGAGAAATTCAGGTGTCCAGTAGCAGCAAAAAAAAAAAAAGCTAACAATAGTAATAATAAGCTACAGCCCTTCAGGTCACAGCAGCAGAGATGGAGAAGCCTCTGGGTGGAGGAGGATGGGTCACAGCAGCAGAGGTGGAACATCTGCTGGATGGAGCAGAAGAAGGTGTAGTAGCTGCTTGGTTTGGACCATTTTTTCTGCTGTAGTCCAAAGTAAAAGGCTTTATGCTTCTTTAGCATTATTCAAAAAGTTAGCATTCCTCCAGCGGACCCCTGTCTGATCCGCTTGGTTCGGAACACAAATCCTCTCCGCTCCGGTCTAGACCAGCGTAAAACCACAAACACTGCACTGCAGCGACATCTCGGGCAGAAAAAAAGCAATAAAAAGAAAACTTGTAAAGCACAAAACAACAACTGTTGCTGAACTAATCAAGACTTGCTGCCGTTTCCAGCGCATTCAAAAGTAAACCGAGAATCATTGTAATAAGGGGTTAGACCCGTCCTGATGAGCATGTAGATACGTGCTATTTATTATACTGTTATATGCTATTTTCAACAGGCCTTTTTTGCCAGACAGGAATATGTTTGAGAACAAAAATACCTTTAATCTGCAATCCCTCGTGAAGTGGGTTGACAATTTGTTCATTTGCTGACTCGTCAGATTGATTCAAATATCAAGAGAAGCAGATATAGCTGTGTTTTGCATTTCCTCAGACGCTTTTATCAGAGTCTTCTGCTACTGGACACCTGAATTTCTCCTACAGGGAATCAATAAAGTATCTATCTATCTATCTATCAAAAAAAAAAACCTTATCTTTGATAGCACTAATGATCTATTTTCTTTTGATTAGCAAAAAACAACGATAATCCCTCTCTCTGTAGTGTATGGTATAACAGGATAGCTTGGTTTGCCACGCCCCACTACAGCCACAGTTGGCCTTGGTTAGCCACACCACGCTCTAGCCTAATTGTTTTAAGCTTTTCCAAACACACTGCTGGCTGAGGGCTCTGCACCTGCCTCTGGACAGCCACTTCACGGTCAAGGCATTTAGTATTCTATTACATTAAAGAACACATACAATGCAGTCTTCACACAGGACCCACAAGAAAGTAATGTAGTATAAAGAAGTGTTGAAGTTTGCAGTGTAGAAGGTGAATAGGAAGGGAGCGAGGAGAGTCCACTTCGGAGCTCCTATGCTACAGGGGAGGACCTTAGCCTCACAGTGGAGCTGGGCTTCTCAAGGTGGGACAGTTTACGATGGAGAATGGAGATGACGGCGCCCTCCACTCTGATGCCAGGCCGATGGCATGAGATCCAAATTGCAGTTTCATAAAAGGGATGACAGTTACTCCAGTCCAGGATCTTCAGCCTCAGTCCTGGATCAACAGGCTGTCAGTCTTTAAGGGTGGATCCCTCTCTCAATATAGATCTCCCTGAGGTTTCTCACTTTTTTCCCACTGCCAGTGGTCATCCCACTCCATATGGACCAAGGGCTGCTATGTGTTTGCAATTAATGCATTTCCTGTGTTTGAACAGTTTGATTCAGTGATCTGTTGGTGAATCAACAAAATTGTAAAGTCCTCCGAGACGACTTCTGTTGTTATTTAGCGTGATACACAAATACATAGAATTGAATTTATTCAATTGAATTGAATTTGCATCAGCATCACCTCACATGAACAAAGATTGCAACAGATCTTCCATTTGCCTTTACAGCTCCTGTTCGTGAATACACACTGTATCATCCAAACAAACAACAAACACACTGTACATAGTCACTGGCTCTGCTCTTTCTCACACTGCATTCCTCCTCTATGTGCCTCTCGCTGCATTAACACTAGGATTCCCAGAAATCTGAAATTGCTAGAACTCCCAGAGACAGCTCCCATTCAAATAATGAAATTCAGAAAAAAACAAAAAGTTTTAGTTTTTTCACTGCTTTATAAAAAACTTAATTTGTACAGTTTTCATTAACCATTTTTTTGTGTATGCTAAAATTGGTTAATCTAAATGAAATACAGCAAAACTAACTTATGCAAGTAAACATTGTGTTGCTATGGTAACCAGCATTTGCTTGAGGTTGAGATTACTCTGAACCAGTCCAGGATCAGTCTATGATTGAGATAAATCTATGTACATAGTTACATAGACGTAAACTACATTTAGAAACAGAAAATGTCAAATAGTTTTGAAAACCAAAAACATACATAAGCAGAGTAATTCACTTCCAAGATGAACAGCATGACTGCTCTAGGAGTCCTAGTGTTAAGTTAAACATGTCTGCTGCAAGCTCTTCCATAGCCCTGAATAGAGCTCTCCTGAGGCAGAGCTCTCCTGAGGCAGAGCTCTCCTGAGGGAGAGCACTCCTGAGGCAGAGCTGTCCTGCAGGTACGTCCATACGTGGGGTCCTAAATGAGCGACAGGAGCCAGGGTCTGAAGCCGGCAGGAGCTGTCAGCGGCGTCTGTTAAGTATGATGAATCACTGCTCCCCTCCACCAATCAGAGCCCTGCCCTGCCCCCCGTCCCTCACCTCCAAGTAAATGATGGAGTTGGCGCATGCTGGGATGGCGAATGTGTGTGTGTGTTTCTGAGAGTGAGTGTGTGTGTGTGTGTGTGGGGGGGGTTCTGAGTGTGTGTGTGTGAGTGTGTGTGTGTGTGTGGGTTGTGCGTCTGGAGGCTGCGGTTGATATGGAGATTTAAGAACTCATCTTAGCAACGTCTTGTTCTGTTAGATTTGGTCCATGTTACGACACTGTTCTTGTGGTAAAAACAGTTCTGGGTTGTGTTTAGCTCCATCAAGATAGAGTGGACCTCCTTGAATCAAACAGTCTGAGGGTGTTTGACACCGGCTGGAGTTTGAGCATAAGAACCACAATAACAATGTCATCAGTACCTAAGAAAGTAGCTAAATAAATTCAAACTACTAGTTATCACAATAGCATATCCACTTTGAAATACCATCCATCCATCCATTTTCTACCCCTTAATCCATTTCTGGGTCAGGGGGTGGCAGAGATGCCACCTTGTACGCAGAGCACCAGCCCCCCACTGCAAGTGGTGAGTCCACGGGAGGATGGCTGCTTTATGACATAGCATTGGTCTTTCAGCGGGGGCTTCAGGCAAAGTGGGGTTAAGTGTCTTGCCCAAGGACAAAACAACAGCAGACATCAGTGGGAGTTGGTGGAGAAGGTCTTGTGGTGGGCTCGAACCCACGACCTCTAGGCCTACCAACTGAGCTACTGTCGCCCCAAATAATGATAAAAGTATCCTATGATAATTAAAGGGACATAAAGAATAGATACAAATTTGCAATTAAATGAGAGTTAACTATGACAATCATGTGATTAATCGTGATTTTACAAAATAACAGTTGGACAGCGCTAGCTAAAATGTTTTCTAATGAGACAAAAACGTCATGGTATGATCTCTTTCGGTTTGATCAGAAATTAAGCAAGTAAGTAATGTTTGTTTATATAGCACATTTTACAGACCATGGTCACCCAAAGCGCTTTACAATGTTCAGAGTTCAGATATTGTTCCAATCATTCCACACTCTGTGATGATGGAAGCGAGTTGCCGAACACACTGGCGCATCAGCCTCCAAACAACACCATTCATTCACTCTGATTTACATTCATGCCTATTGTACATATTTTTAGTGGTAGGGGAAACCGGAGCACCCGGAGGGAACCTATGCAGTCACGGGGAGAACATGCAAACTCCACTCAGAAAGGCCCTGTTCCGACCGGGATTTGAACCCAGGACCTTCTTGCTGAGAAGCGAGAGTGCTATCCACTCAGCCACCTTGCCTCCCATCTATATTAATTAAATGTTTTGTTTAACACCCACGCGCACGCACACATACACACACAAAGAAAGTATGAATGTTGATGTTGGCTGGGTTCCGCTTAGCTTGGTGAGACTCAGGCGGGCAGACTTTATATCTTATCTTATCTGTGGGGTGTATGTGTGTGTGTGTGTGTGTGTGTGTGTGTGTGTGTGTGTGTGTGTGTGTGTGGAGTGTGTGTGTTTATGGGTGTGGGTGTGTGTGTGTGTGGGTGTGTGTGTGTATGTGTGGGTATAGACCATAGACTGTAAACATCATAGTATAGTCCCCCCCCCTTGTGGATCAATAAAGTCTGTCTAAGTCTAGTCTTAAGGCCTGTGTACACTCGCACGGCGCTGGTTACGTTGGACCTACGCAGCCACAGCATGGATCTATAATAATAATAGGATAGGATATTAGATATAAGAATAATAGGATATTACTAGCTTATAGCTGTCCCACCTATGGGCGCAGGGGGCGCCCGTGGTACTGCAAACTAAATTCACGGGGGCTACCCAGAAAAAAGTCCCATAGAAATCAATGTAAATTAAAACAGCTCGACCTCAGATGACAGAGAACCTACAGCTTTCATAAAGATCGGATTCTGTGGGGATTTTAGTGTCCCATGCCATCCTGAACTTTTTTTCTTCTTAAATCCTTTGGTCCACACTTTACTGCCACAAACTCTGCTCCTTTCCTTCCCGCTCTGGCTCCACTCTTCCGCTCTGATTGGTCAGAGCGCGGCCGAGCCCCTCTGTGCGCGTGCATGAAAGCCACACACGCACGTTTGGCGCGATACATCATGGAAGATAATCCACTGCGCCAAACCGGGAGGACCAGACGATGCCCAAATATAGGCGAGTTCAGCTAATCTCCCGGTCTCCATGAAGTCCCATGCGCTACTGAGCACAAGCCATTCATTTGAATAGGGCACCATTTTGGATCACCAGGGCTTGAGCCACAGTGGCTCGTCCACTCGCGAGTTCCCCTTACAAAGTTTTGAAGAGAATGTTGTAATCCCACTTCCTCTTCAGAACAAAAACAATAGCGATGCTGTTTGAGAGCATTACATGTGTTTCTACTGTAGGTTTATGTGACAGTTCTATGGACACATTGTTTCAACTCATTTAAATGTGATGTTGTGAATAAAGACACAGTTCTTGTTGGAAACATTGTTATTATTAAATTGTATTCAGCACAAACAGCAAAACAATTAGTGGTAAATATCTGAGACAAACATGAACTATTTACAAGTTCAGGAGGAATGGAACAGACGCGATAAGCTATGAGTGCAGATTCAAACAAAGACAGGAACAGTGCAAAACAAACGACTGCACAATTTATAAGTTATCTATAAGTTAGATATGCAACAGAACTCTCGTTGGGTTGTAGGGTGTCCCAATACTTAAGGAGAAGAGGCAAGGGCCCTCAGACCCTAAAAACTACGCTTGAGCACAAGTGAGGTCTGGAGCTCACTCGCGAGGGTGATCCCATGATGCATTACGACAGTTTTTGGTAAAGTAGCTGTCGGGCGAAGCCGTGCCACAATGAAAGAACATGAAACACGAGTTTTTAATGCTTGTCTGTTTTAATGCCTCCCCTCTGTGTTCCTGGAGCTGGGCGGAGTGTCTGTAGTCCTGGTCCTGCCCATGGCTCAGCCCTCCACACCTGCAGCTCATCATCAGCCTCACCTGTTAAAAGCCTGGTTCACCCTTCATCATGTGTATGTGGGGTCAGTGACTCAGGCCCTAAGTACTAGATGGGAGGGATTTCTGCAAATTTATACAGATGGGTCTAAAGATCCAGAGACCAGAAAGACTGGAGTTGCATTTTATGTCCCAGAGTATGACATCCTGCAATTCAAAATACTCCCTGATGTCTCTGTGTTTACTGCAGAACTGATGGGAATAATTGCGGCCTTGCAATGGATAGAGCAAACTAGGCAAGAGAAAACCGTAGTATGTTCAGACTCAGCATCTGTCCTGGAATCTTTGGAGAGTGGTGGAGCTAATGCCAGGCCTGACCTCATCGCAGAGCTGCTGGCTATCTTGTTCAGAGTGGAGAGAGCTGGGGGGAGTGTAGGATTCTTGTGGGTGCCATCACATGTGGGGGTGTATGGGAATGAGACTGCTGACATGGCTGCAAAATGGGCGTTGAAGAGGGAGATAGAAGTCTATGTAGTCCCAGGAGTGCTTGAATGGAAGTCAACTATTAAGAGGTACACCTCAGCTGTCTGGCAGAAAATGTGGGAAAGCGACCTTAGGGGTCGCCATTACTTTGGTTTAAATCCATCAGTAAAACCAGTGTCAGTATATACGGGTAAAGACAGAAGAGCCGCTGTCATTCTGACCAGGCTGAGGTTGGGACACTGTGGCCTTGGGTAGGATTTAGTCAAAATCGGGAAACACCCGGATGGATTATGTCAACACTGCAAACAAGACCAAACTGTCAAACACGTTTTTATTGAGTGTCCGCTGTATAGATCTCAACGAGCAGAGCTATTTCAAACTGTTGCGTCCGTCCCTCAGAGTGATGTTACTCTGCAGACTCTGCTAAACCCTGCACAGGGCCAGGACTTCACTATAAGAGCGCTCGTGGACTTTCTTGTAGCCGTCGGGCTATTGTGGATGTAGTATTGTAGTGCTGGACTTGGACAAGAGAGGCAGCAATGTGCCTAGAGGCACCTAGTCTGCCGGAAATTATCCGAAGAAGAAGAAGAACACCATGTGCCAGATTGTCAGTAAAACTTACAAGACCCAGGTTCGTTTTTTTGGTCCAGACCTAGTCATCCAGCCCTGCTCAGTCCTGCCCAGCCACCACTGCTACCTGCTTGCACCTATTTTAGTAATAAATCTTGTAATCATTGTCTGCACACTTGATTCTCCAGTCATTACAACAGTTGGTGCCGTGTGTGTACTGGGTGCAGCTCTGACTGCAACCCCTCCGACCCAGAAATGTATTAAAGGGAAGAAAATGGATGGATGAATGGATAGCAGCCAGAGGCCGCTCCCACAGGAAAATGGTGAAAAACGTCTGTGCATGCATTGGCCAGCACGAGCCTGACAATGGTCATAATTTAACGAGTGCATTCAAAAGTCCACAGCGGCTAAACAAGGGTGGTCCAAAAAAAATGTCCCCCTCAGGAATGTAGCGATGACGCAAGAGCCGACTTTTGGACCAGGCTGTAAAGCTGTTCTCAAGAGGACAGAAACGCCTTAAGAATTCATTGGATAATTCTGTTTCCGGGTACTACACCATCGGCAAGGAGCTAGATTAAAAGCATATCAGCGCAGGTGCTAATGAACTCTTTTGGCCGGGACCCGCCCCCACTGTTATCAACAGACACAAACACGTCTGTCTCTCCACACCAGACAGACAACTGTTATGATATAATCAGATTCAGATTCATTTATTTGCCATTTGCAGTAAAACCACATTGGAAAAACTGTGCAAGACTACCCCGGTGTGCACCAGACACACACCAGAGCTCTTGCCACGGCGCCATCTTTACGGCGCCATGCGACAAATGTGTGCTACGTTCACAGCAGGAAAAGACTTGGTAGAAACAGAAGGAACAGACGACTCTTATGTCACACCCTACACACTTCCTCTTACAGAGAGGCCACATGAACACAGACCTGACATCATTCAATTAGTTTTGAGATTATATACTTACTTTATTATTCTTTATTTTAAACTTAATTCTTGTTTCTTAATTCTCTAACCGTATGCTAAAGTTGAAGATTTTAGACTTGCTTCTTTATCACGCTAAAGATAGAGATGTTATACTTGCTTCTTCATGATGCTAAAGTTAGAGATTTTACTTTATTTTAATATTGAGTTATCGTTCACTTATCTTCTGCTGTATGCTTTCCCCACTGTGGGACAAATAAAGAATCTCTTAATCTTTATTCACAGCAGGTCCATCCCCTTCAAAGATCTTACAACAGAAAGCTGTATTTACTTTGCAAAAGTGGACAACAATTATTTGACCCGTTCATGACAAATAATGCATACATCAACTTTAAATGTATTCACTCACACTGCTGCCTCTGCACCACTGAGGGACTCACAGCACCATCTACAGGCCAAGACCAGGACTGCTTCCTACTACACTCCATTACTGACAACTCTGTCTGCACACATCATCTCTGCTGCATGAGACTTTAGGGTGAGAACATGCAGAGGAAGAGGAGGAGGAGGAGCAGGAGCAGGGGCAGGAGAGGGCTACACCATCACTCAGCATGCAACAGGAGGGAGAGCTTACCCAGGATGGGGGCTAACCGGAATATGTCCGAGAGTCTGCTGTTGACCGGTTCGTACGGAGACTCCTCCAAGAAGTCATTTCCTGAGAAAAAAAACACATGTGAACTTTAAAGGAGACATATTCTGTAAAGTCAACTAGTCCTAATGTATATCAGCCACAGAGCTGGAGCTGTGTAACATCACACTCAGAGTACCTATCAGCCCTTAAAAAAAAAGTATTGTCCCTAAATTAGTTTTGGTCATTTGTGAAATTATGTTATTTTTGCGCCTGTTTTTCCAGATGGTAATTTCTGAATTTGGAAAAAGGCTAAGCACTTAAACTGTGGTAACAGAGGAAGTTACATGCTTTTTGTAATATGTTTAAACACACACAGTCAACATGAATAGAAATATCAAATAACAGTGACATTGTTTACCCTTCAGACATAACATATCACACCTAAAACATGAAATGACGAAGTAACTGTTCTCATTTTAATGTTTAATGGCCAAAAATAATGAATATTATCCGTTGTCCATGGTTGCACAGTACACGTCCAGCGAAAGGTCCAGCTGGGATCTATATCACCCCATTTATACAACAACAGATGTCCTGAGTCCTACGTATTTCATTGGTACATCTATAATGTCACCCAGGTAAAGCAATGACAGATAGATACATGCTATCATTAACTATTTTGCTCAAAATGTTATGCTTAACCTCTGTACCAAAGACCGGCTCTCGACACATTTTTTGGACCCCTCCCCCCAAAGGGGAATCTAACACTCATTTCATTCCTATGGGACAGTTTTAGCTTCATGGTCAGACATAAGAAACTAGGGGAATGCCCTCATTGGGTTTTTGCTTCAGTATGATGAGGCGATGATTCGAAGTGGCTATGATAAAGTACATTTAGGGGTCTTATTTTAATTTTCACTTGAGTCCGACTCCATCAAACACACCTGTCAGAGATACGCTTGTTTTTTAATGATTATGGTTTAAATGGCTGCAGTGCCACGCCCACAGGTGACATTTTACTGATAAACAAAGTACACATTTTCACCCCACATGATGAAAATGTATAACGAGAAGAAGTGGAGAAAGTAAAAGTATGAGGATATAATCTTTGGAGTACAAGGTTTTGGCAAATATGGCCAACTTGGTGTAGGGTCATGATTAGGGCAATATACAAGTGGGGCAAAAAAGTATTTAGTCAGCCACCGATGCAAGTTCTCCCACTTAAAATAATGACAGAGGTCTGTAATTTTCATCATAAGTACACTTCAACTGTGAGAGACAGAATGTGAAAAGAAAATCCAGGAATTCACATTGTAGGATTTTTTAAGAATTTATTTGTAAATTATGGTGGAAAATAAGTATTTGGTCACTTCAAACAAGGAAGATCTCTGGCTCTCACAGACCTGTAACTTCTTCTTTAAGAAGCCCTTCTGTCCTCCACTCGTTACCTGTATTAATGGCACCTGTTTGAACTCCTTATCTGTATAAAATATAGCCCAAATGTAGCCCACAACGATATTTCAACCACTGATAATCTCACTCGATCTGGGGCTCCACGCAAGATCTTATCCCGTGGGGTCAAAATGATCATGAGAATGATGATCAAAAATCCTAGAACCACACGGGGGACCTGGTGAATGACCTGTAGAGAGCTGGGACCAAAGTAACAAAGGTTACCATCAGTAACACACTACGACGACAGGGAATCAAATCCTGCAGTGCCAGACGTGTCCCCCTGCTGAAGCCAGTGCATGTCCAGGCCCGTCCCAAGTTTGCCAGAGAGCACATGGATGATACAGCAGAGGATTGGAAGAATGTCATGTGGTCAGGTGAAACCAAAGTAGAGTTTTTTGGTAAAAACTCAACTCGTCGTGTTTGGAGGAAGAAGAATACTTCCTGTTAAGGAAAGAATGAATGGGGCCATGTATCGTGAGATTTTGAGCCAAAACCTCCTTCCATTGACTTGAATTTGTGTTATTCACCGGTGACTGACTACTTTTTTGCCCCACTGTATATCATAGACAAAAATATCGCAAAAGTGAATTTAAAGATATGCTCTTTATTTCTTTTCTTTAGGATTTTTTTTTTTTCGTACATATTTCCAGTACACATAGTATTACAATGAGAGCAGGCAAGATGCCCATTCGTCAAATGCGTGCCTAAAAAGCCAATCACTGCTTTATTTGTACATTTCAGTAATTATTGAGCAAGCCTTTTTGGATCTGATCTTCCTGTGTTACTTGAATTTGATTTTTAATGTTTGTGAATGTTTTGCAAAGATGTGTGAAGCACTTAATAAAAAAATAAAAAGCTGCTTTTTTGATCAACACTGTCTCTATCTATAGATGCCCTGGTAAGCTAAACATTGCAGATAATTTTGTGTAAAAATTTGATTTTAAAGATATTGAGACACTATCATTATCAGGAGTTGGGAAATCAATATTGAGATATTTATTTTTACCCATATCTTTAAAACTAAGTTTCTATCACTGTTTTTATTCGCCCTGCTCGACGGATTACGCGGATTTTAACAGACTGTATCAAAAAGGATTACTGTCACTTTTAACAGGACTGTCTATCAGCCTTTTACCGGTAACCACTACACATCACCATGGACACCGATGCTCCCCCCGCGAACTCATACAAACAGATATACAAATCACAACTTGCTTCAATCCTCCCATCAAAACCAGTAAACACCATGACCCCCGAGGAACTTCAGCGCACTGTCACAGAACTATCCACCGAACTCATACATAAAGAGAAACTTCTGGAACATTTCATGGACATATCATTCAAACAGTCACAGCAAATATCCCTCTCCTTACTCAGACACTCACAACTCCACGACACAGCACTCTGGGATCCAATCGCCTGTCCTCACCCCTCATCATGCTCTACCCCGGTGCTTACCTCACGCTTCCCGGTTGCGGTTGCTCCTGTCCCTCCCGGTGCTCTTCCCTCCTCTACGGTCCCGGAGCCTGCTGCCCATACCCGGAGCGGCGCGGAGCAGAGGCCTGGAGGCCACACGACATCCACAGTGTCCTCTCGCCGCAGGTTGGTGGAGGAGGCTGTGCGCAGACGCTCGGGGAGCTTCCCACGCTCTAAAACAGCGCGGGGCTCTCCGGGTGTCAAGCAGGACCAACTGCGGGAAGCCCCGGGGGGATCTCTGTGCCCCGACGCGGCACCGGATACCCCCGGGAGCGCTGTCCCTGCTGTGGGAGGGTCCGTGTGCTCTGACGCAAGGGGAATCCCCAGAGACGGGACACGAAGCAGGTCCTACGCTGAGGTGGCCGCGGGGGGGCCTCTGCGCTCTGGCACGGTGCGGAGTCCTCCCGTAGTTGCTGCCTCGCCCGCGGGGGAGTCTTTGCGCTCAATTTCGGCGCGGAGCTCCCCCGCGGAGGCTGTCTCGCCTGCTGGAGGATCTCTCCGCCCGGTCCATGGCCCTCTCACAACCGCCCGCACTACCACCACCACCAACCCCGCTGCAGGGGCGCCGGCTCGGTCTCCGGCTCCATCCTCCTGCTCCACTGCGGCTCACGGGGCTCGCAGCAGCTCTGCTCCGGGCACTTCCCAACGCTCTACTGTCCCCTGCTCTCCCCCGGGCCCTACTCCAGTCACACCCCCCCCTCCACGGCCTCTGTTTGCACCAACTACACTCCTGGTGGGGGACTCTATCATCAAACACTGTTAGTTCTTCAATGCCATCACGCACTGCTTTACTGGAGCCACTGTCCCCACCATCCTCACGAAACTACCCGCACTTCTACAGACAGCACCCCCCACAATAACCCGGATCATAATACATGTTGGTACAAATGACACTTCACTTCGCCAAACTGAAACCACCAAACTCCATTTTAAGGACCTTTTTAACCTTTTATTGAAATCCGGCAAAAGTGTTTTTATCTCTGGCCCTCTGCCCACTTTGAACCGGGGCGTGGAACGTTTTAGCAGGATATTATCACTCAACACTTGGCTTCAAAACTCATCACAACAGCACAACTTTGGTTTTATTGACAATTTTAATCTGTTCTGGAACCGCCACCCCTTCTTCACACCCGATGGACTCCATATCAATAAACTCGGCACCCGGTACCTGATTTCAAACATCACCCACTCAGTCCAATCCCGTCCCCCGCACCTCTGACGATTCACCACCCCATCCCACATCATTCCTGCCCCTCTGGACTCCAACATCGGTCCCTGCTCCCCCCTCCAGCAAGGAATTTCAGTTCTGTCCAGACCCCGCCCCTACAGACCGTCCATTCTCCGGAAACCGTCCCTCAACACCCTCATCCCTGTTGCCCTTTGCTCCTCCACATCTTCTTCTCCCCTCATCACAAACAAAAATGACCCCCCATCTACCATTAGGTTTGCTCTTTTAAATGTACGCTCTCTTTTAAATAAGACTTTTACTGTAAACGATTTGATTTTAGAACACGAACTGGATGGTATGTTTTTAACTGAGACGTGGCTGGGTCCGGATGCTCCGGCTGTTCTTACAGAGGCTTCCCCTCCCGATTTTAGCTTTGCTTTTAAAACAAGAGAAGGAAAGAGAGGTGGCGGCACAGCCTCAATATGCAGTAACGCCCTGGCCACCAAACCTATTGTTTTTAACCAATACTCAAGTTTTGAGTATCACTCTCTTGTTTTTAGCAACCCCAAAATTTTAACAGTAATTATTTATAGGCCACCTAAAAAGTGCAGCCTTTTTATTCATGAATTCTCAGCGTTTTTATCACAGTTACACAATTCTTACAACATGATAATTTTAACCGGTGATTTTAACATACACATTGACAATCCCTCTGACAATTTTACCCTAGATTTCTTAGATGTTCTTAATTACATGGATTTTACCCAACACGTCAGACAGCCAACACACAACAGGGGACGCACCCTCGACCTGGTCATTACCTATGGCCTGACTGCGGATGTGTCCTCTGTTGTCGACTTGGCTGTCTCGGACCACTACTGTGTGTTTTTTAACATCACTGGTTTTATTCAGCGTGAGACCTCTGTGAGAACCGTGAGGAAGCGACATCTAACCCCTGAAGTGGCTGCAAATTTTATCGACATCCTAAACAACACTCCCCACTTGGTTTTACCTGCCCCCTGTGATTTTATAGCAAATGATTTTAACAGTAGACTTAGTTCCGCATTGGATCGCGAGAATGCTGTTCATTGATTATAGCTCTGCTTTTAATTGTCTTGTCCCAAGCATATTGGTTGAAAAACTAATGTCCCTTGGTCTGAATGTTGCCATGTGTAAATGGATTTTTAGCTTTTTAACTGACAGATCTCAGAGAGTAAAAATCAATGACTGTTTTTCAGATGTTGTTTCTGTGAGCACTGGTTCTCCTCAGGGATGTATTTTAAGTCCTTTGCTTTTTACTCTGTACACTCACGATTGTGTGTCCTCCTCTGACTCTAACTTGATCATCAAATACGCTGATGACACCACCATCATCGGTCTCATCAGTGACAATGATGATTCCTCTTATAGAGCAGAGATCGAACATGTTTTTCAGTGGAGTAAAGTAAACAATCTCCAGCTGAACACTGCAAAAACATGTGAACTTGTCTTTGACTTCAGTCGTAGCAGTTCTCACACTCCTGTTGTTATTGACAACTCCCAGGTGCAGATCGTAGAGGAGTGCAAGTTCCTGGGTTTAACTCTGTCTAACGACCTGAAATGGGTTAAAAATACTAACCGGGTTGTTAAGAAAGCACGTCAGCGGCTCTTCTTTTTGCGGAAACTTAGAGAATTTACCACTAACTCTAAGATTCTGCTTAACTTTTATCGCTGCACCATTGAGAGTTTACTTGTTGGTTCTGTGTCTGTGTGGTTTGGAAACATTACAGATAAAGAAAAGAGAGCTTTAAACAAGGTGCTCCGCTCTGCAAAGAGGACCGTGGGCTGTGAGCTTCCTGTTCTGGAGGTTCTTTACAAATCCAGACTTTTAAACAAAGCTCTTAAAATCATCAATGACTCTTCTGGCCACCCTGGGAAAGCCATGTTCCAGCTTCTTCCCTCTGGCAGAAGATATCAGTCGCTGAGATGCAGGACATCGCGCTATGCTAACAGCTTCTTTCCACAGGCTGTTAGGTGCCTAAACAGAGCACTTTAATTCCTGCTTTTACCCCTTGTATCGTTTTGTTGATCGGTGCCACAGTGTCAGCTGTTTTTTATTTTATTTTTTTTAAATTATTTTATATTCAGTGTATGTGTATTTTATATTACATTGTATCGTGCTTTTTATTCTGTCGGTGCACACAGAGTACCTTTTTTGCAAATGTATTCCAATGTAGTTTTTATACTGCACATGGCCAATAAATGAATCTGAATCTCAATCTGAAGTCGCTCCTTTAAAAACAAAAATCATAAAAACAAAATCTGTACCCCCATGGAGAAATGAGGAAGTACGAAAAATGAAACGAGAGTGCAGGGTGGCAGAACGAAGGTGGAGGAAAGATAAAATAACAATCAACTACGAACTATATAAAAGCAATCAAAAAGCATACAATAACACAATTAGAAATCATAAGAACAAATACTTTGCAAAGCTAATCACCCAAAATAAAAATAACCCAAAGGTCCTATTTTCAACCATCGACACCATTTTAAACCCTGATTTTAGCATGTCTCTTTTAACCCCCACAAACTCCCTCTGTGAGGATTTTGCAGTCCACTTCACGGGGAAGATAAACACAATCAGATGTAACATTTTATCCAACCGCACAACTGTTTTTAACACATCTGATTGTTTGTCTTCGCCAGAGGAAACACTGGACAGTTTTGTCCAGGTTGATGCTGAGATGCTTGATAAAGTTTTCTCCTCAGTGAGGCCCACCACATGTCTTTTAGATCCAGTCCCCACTCCATTTTTTAAGTCATTTTATGAATCTTTTAGAGAGGAGCTTTTAAACCTGATGAATTGCTCTCTGCAGACTGGGGTCTTTCCTGCAGCCTTCAAAGCGGCTGTGGTGAGACCCCTTCTGAAGAAGAGCGATTTAGATTTTAATGATTTTAACAACTACAGACCGGTATCCAACTTACCATTTTTAAGCAAAATTTTAGAAAAACTTGTTTTTACCCAGCTCAATGCCTTCTTAGATCAGCAACAAATTTTAGAGAAATTTCAATCAGGTTTTAGGGTGAACCACAGCACAGAGACTGCTCTTTTAAAGATTTTAAATGATTTTAGACTAAGTTATGATTCTAAAAAGGTGACCGTGTTGGTTCTACTGGATCTAAGCGCTGCCTTTGATACAGTAGACCACACCATTCTTTTATCCCGCCTGAAACACCTCGGCCTCTCTGGTGCTGTCCACAAATGGTTCACTTCTTATTTAACAGACAGATCCTTCATGGTAAGTTTGGATACCTGCTCCTCTCAGGTCCATAAAATCACATGTGGTGTGCCCCAGGGTTCCATTTTAGGTCCAGTCCTTTTTAACCTGTACATGCTCCCTCTTGGCGGTGTCGTCAGGAGACATGGAATTAACTTCCACAGCTATGCAGATGATACACAGCTGTACATCTCCATGTCTCCTGACGACACCAGGCCAATGGATGCTCTTTTTAACTGCATTTTAGACCTGAAATCCTGGATGGCAGAAAACTTTCTCCAGCTCAACCAGGACAAAACTGAGGTTTTAGTCATCGGCCCTGAGGCCCAGAGAGAGAAACTTTTACCAAAACTCCAATCACACTCTTTTAATCCATCATCACAAGTGAGAAACCTGGGCGTAATCTTTGACTCTGAGCTGACTTTTATTCCTCACATCAAGAACATCACAAAAATAGGTTTTTATAATCTAAAGAACATCGCCAGAGTCCGCCCCATTCTCTCTCGGGGCAACACGGAGACGCTGATGCATGCTTTTATCACCAGTCGCATTGACTACTGTAATGCCCTGCTCTCTGGTCTTCCCAAAAAGAACATTTCAGGTTTACAATTACTCCAAAACTCGGCCGCACGTGTCCTGACTAAGACCAGGGGGCGGGACCACATTACACCGGTTTTAAAATCGCTGCATTGGCTCCCCGTGTGTTTCAGGATCGATTTTAAGGTTCTTTTAATGGTTTTTAAATGTCTTAATGGTCTTGGGCCTTCTTATCTTTCAGATTTGCTTTTATCCTATGAACCTTCCCGGCCCCTGCGCTCCTCCGGCAGCAGACTTCTAACCATCCCCAAAGTCAGGACACACACTCACGGTGAGGCCTCTTTCCAGCACTACGGCCCCCGTCTCTGGAACAGTCTGCCGGAGGAGCTCAGGGCCGCAGAGAACGTTCATATTTTTAAAAGCAGGCTCAAGACACACCTTTTTAGATTAGCTTTTGATTAGTTTTTACTATTTCATTTTATATATTCTATTTATCTTCTATTATTTATTGTATTGCTATTGCTTTTATTCATGTATTGTGTGTTAGTTCATTTTAGTTTCATTTTAGTTTCACATTTTTGTGTTTTACATATTGTATTGTTATTGTATTGTTTTTAGTGTACCCAGTGTTTCCTCTGGAGGAGCCCTCTGCACTGGGAGCGGTGGTCGGCATGGCTGTGGGGGTCGGACTCTTGGACCTGGTGGGGGCCTGGGGCCTCGGTTTCGGGTCTCCTCTAGATCCTGTGTCGTCCCCTGTGGCTACAGGCGGCTCTCTGCTCCTGGTGCAGACGGCTCCTAGGATGACGCTTTTTCAACTGGTTGCATCCGAACCCTGCCAAGTCTCTCATCATTGTTTTACTTGTGTGTGTGTGTGTGTGTGTGTGTGTGTGTGTGTGTGTGTGTGTGTGTGTGTGTGTGTGTGTGTGTGTGTGTGTGTGTGTGTGTGTGTGTGTGTGTGTGTGTGTGTTGGTCTAAGTGGTATACACTGACAAATACCCTGAAATCTCACCTGGGCTAAGTGGACTTTTTGTATTAGACTGACACGGCCTGTGTCAGTCTAATTCAAGAGTTGCTTTTTTAGTTTTTCCAGTCTGAAACTCATTTTTTTTACCTGATATGAAAAAAATATGACTTTACTATACCTCTGGCATAATATACATGCATTATTTATTTTCTAAACATACTATTTACCTGAGTTTTTAGACTGTCAGTATATTCCCCTCACCTGACTTTTTGTGTGTGTGTATGCGCTCCTAGTGGTCAGATGACGTAACGTCATCCCACACACACACACAAAAATACACACAACCGGAAGAGGCTAGGCTTAACAATTTCCCCGCGAAGTCGTGGCGGGAAGATGCGGGATCTACAACTTGGTGCTAAATCGACAGGTGAGCATTATCCTAACATGTTTTACTTTGTGTTTACTATATTTTGCATGAAAATGTAAAGTCTAGAACCCAATGTGGTTTGTATTTAGTGGTAGCTGACATGGTTGGGCATGTTCTTGTAATGTACATGGTAATGGTAGTGGTAATGTAATGGTACATCTACACTATAGACTGCATCCGCTCGCACTGGACAAGCATTCGCTAAATTTCAGCGCTGTGAGTTTAGTAAATCAAAAGTCTTGCCCATCGATGCCCCAAAACACAGTAGAAGTGGCTAGCGCCGCTAGCTTAGCCCCGTTAGCATCGCTATGATGCTAACGCTATGAAGCTAGTGGCTTCTCGGCAGACTCTCTGTCTCCCAAGACATTACAGAGACTTCATATAACAGCTGTATGTGTTCAAGGAGGTGTGCCATTGCTTTATTTTATTTTTAATTATTTATTAGCAACGCTTGTTGACTAAAGACATAAGAGTATAGACACCGCATCAACTGCTACTGCCGAGCCGCGGGGCCGCCATCTTGGAGTTGTCAGGCGCCCGCGGGGCCGCCATCTTGGAGTTGTCAGGCGCAGTGAAGTGTTAGTGCTGATAACTCACTGAATACGTAATTTACTTTTAATTTTCATGCGCTTTTTTTCCTGTAAACTTCATACAAGTGATAGAGGACACATGGGTTGACCTGTATTTATATCCATTGTGGGCTGAACAGTAATGGGATATTCTGATATATGATAAATGTGATGTATGTTAGGGATATTATAGCTATAGATATTATATCAAATGTCAGATCCAGAGAATAGTAAACATCCTTGTCCATGTTTAAAATCTGTGTAGAGAGAGATCAGAAGCCTTGACTTTCTGGTACTGACAACTGGGCTTAACAAAATAAATGTGAATAAGAGGGTTACTTTTTGTTGAGCAGCTGTATAATTGATGGCCCTTTATGATTCATTTTTCAGAATAGAATAAGAATCACTACAAAATGTTAAATCATGTTTTTGAATGCAACTACTTGTTTTGCAATCCACGATATATCCATGATAAATTTGACTCTTATCTCTGGGTATCTAGGCTTTTAAACGCTAAAAGGATGCAGAGACGGAGGAATTTAAATTCAAAGCAAGATGCAAGGTTTCACATTGACACTGGAAAAGACAAAGCAGGACTTGATGTCAAATTCATCAGTGATTTCAAGGGTAAGCTACATCTCACAATGACTGTTATCTGAAAATTGAGCATTTTGCCTGACTATTCATCACTTTTTTTAGTGCTTCAACTAAGTATTTCACGACCTAATGAAAAACAATGAGAGTTCAAGGTTTGGTCCCCGTCCAAATGAACCACTTCCGGTCTCCCAAAAACCGAGATGAACTGTGCATTTCCTGCACACCGCGTTAGCTGTTACAGAAAGCCAGGATACACAAACAGGATAGCTCTGCTTTGACAACCGTCGTAATCTGTAATTGTCGTGACTTTTATTTAGATCCTTGTAAAGAGGTCCTTACATTCATGGGACTTTCCTGGTAATAAATGGTAAAAAAAATAATAATATATATATATATATATATATAATATATGTTTATTTGGGATGTCAAATTATCGCGTTAATGCACGTTTAATTACGTTTTCATTAACGCGTAAAAAATAATTAACGCAATTAACTGCCATGGACGTGTCAACTTTGTTGGTTGTACCCAAAGTAGAAGGTTGTGAGCAAGTCATACAGACCTTATAGCAGAGGCTCGGGGACCTGGTCCAGAAATCTAGGGACTCAAGAGCCAATGGAGAGTCAGGAACAAAATTCCAAATGTAGTGAACGGAAAACCATAGAGAGGGCGCCCACACAGACGGTTTAGGCTCAAATGTGAGTTTTAACTAATTTGGAATAAATGTCAAAAAATCTATGGCAGGGACATGTAGGAGCACTATAGGAAACATATTTAGGCAGTGTATAGTAAAAAAAAGTTGTTTTGTGGTGTTTAGTTACTCTTTCAAGTACATTTGTATTGTATAAATATGTGTCATTACATTTGAAAATTCTCATTTAACTTCAATTGGAGTGGATTTTGAAATAGAAAGTTAATAAAATGCCCGATTATCGAGAGTTAACTTCCACCATTAAATATTGCGATTATATAATAACAAATTAACGTTTGACAGCCCTAATATATATATATATATATTATATATTATTATATTTATAATATATATATATATTTATTTTTTCATTTTGGCCATACAATAGAGGGAGCCCCGCGTACCTGTGATTTACGCGTACACACTTTTGCGGAATCACTGACAAACTACGTCAATACAGGACAGCCGACTGACAGTACATACAGGGACCAAAAGTTAGGATGCTTTGGTCATGCAATGAGTTGTCGAGTCACTCTCAGCTGTGGTATGGGTCTGTTGACAGGCTCCCAGTCACCAGACTGTGGAGGCAATCCAGATGGTTTTTGATGAGTGGGGACCACAGAGTGAAGGTGAAAGGGCCACAAATGCTAAGCTCTCAGGGATTCTCCTTCAAGACGTTGGAAGACCTTTGTCACTCACTACCTCTTGAAGCTCATCAAGAGAATGCCAGAGTGTGCGAGCAGTAATCAGAGCAAAAGGTCTACTTTGAAGAACTTAGAACTTATAAGACATATTTTCAGTTGTTTCATACTTTTTTATTAAGTACATACTAATTCCACATGCGTTAATACATAGTGTAGTTGCCTTCAGTGTGAATCTACAATTTTCATAGTGAATCATGCACTATGAAATAAAAAACAAATCTTTGAATGAGAAGTGTGTCAAACTTTATTTTATTAAAGTTGTCAAACGGTTTCATTATTACTTCTCACCTTCAGATGGACGGAGGAGAAACGTATATGTTATTACACTTTAGATCTACCCACCATTATCAAGCTATACAAAGTCTTTAGCATATAGCTTAAACATACATGTTAAAAAAAAAACATAAAATGTTGTATTTTTATATTTTATTTTCATTTTTTTAGTGTGTGTATGTATGTAACATCTCTGTATTGCATTCTCTTCAAAAGATTTAATTTGTCCAACACATTGATTAAAACATTGTACTTAAATAAAGTGTTGTGCGACACCGTCCCTTATCCGAACCAAAAACAAACTACAGACAAACAATGCAGAATCAAGCTACAAAATCATTTTCTACATTTATTGAGAAGTAAAATTATAATTCTTTTTGTAAAGCTTATTTATATTCTTACCTTAAATAATTTTCCACTGGTTACCAGAACGGAGGTGCCAGTTTCCCAGTGCACTCCACATCAGCAGAAGCATCACTTACTACCCCTCACAGACAAGGCCCATCCCCCCAGCCACCTGTGCTCCCAAAGAGGGCACCAAGGAGAGCGCCAACCCACACCCTGCATCAAGCAGCAGACAGGCAACATGGACTTTATGACCGTCCGGACCAGGGCAGTCAGGGTGAGCACTGAGTCACAGAGCACCAGCCGGGTCATGTCCAAAGTGAAGCAGGACTGACAAATGAGGTGGTTTGACGATGGACTTGTAAACAATGAGGGGAATGACTCAAGGAGTTTCTGTTGGATTTTTTGTATTCTTAAAGTCTAACAAGATCCCAATAAAAGTGATCCTCAATAAATAATAAACTAAATATTCCAACTTTGAAACCACAAAAATTTATAACACCATAGATATTAGTTTCTCTCTTCAAAACTCTTTATTCTTGATTGTTTACACATGTAAGTATTTTTGGCCTCTTTCACAACTTGAAATTAGCTTTTCAGTGAACAAAGAGAGTACTCTCTAAGCCAACAGCTCTCAGTATGTAAAAGACGGCATTGTTTTCTATAGATGAGACAGCATGTTGTGTTCTGATTTGTCACAAAATGTTACTTAAAACAAGAATGATTGGACATACGAATAAAGGTTTTGGGGGCAAAAGAAGAAATAGAGAAAACACAATAAATATGTTGCCTTTATGTTTTGTGTGGCAGAATGCAGGGAAGCGCAGCATCAGCAGATCGGCGCTCCAGCCCCCAAACCCCAGCCTCCCCCTGTGGCACCGCGCTGCAGAGCTCTGTACCAAGTACATTGGTCAGGACACGATGTGATCAGCTTCGAAGTCAATGACGTCTTTGAATGCTCACGAGGTAAGTAGGTTTGACTACCATGGATTGAAAATCATTTTCATTTAAAGGGGTTCTCACCCCGCTCCTCGGAGCTTACGTCCACTCACTATTTCCTGTTCAAATCTGCCTCTAAAGGGCGTTGCCGGAGGACTAAAGGGGGCGTGAACGAGCCTGGGCGTTTACTTTGCTCTGGGCGGGGGCGGCTTGAGCGTAGGTCCATACTTCGGTGCCAGTGTTGCGCCAGATTCAAATATTCATAATGTAGTATACAGGTCGCAGCAGATGGCGCCGCACAGGACGGTTTTAGGCTGAAAGGTCTATGATCTATCTCTCTCTTGTCCCTCTCCCCTCCTGTCATTGCTTTGTGTCGTTTGTGGGTTTCGATGTTCTGTCGGTGTTATGTTGCTGTGGCACATTTGGTTTTGGGTTGGTTTGTTATTGAGGTGTTTCACTGTTTTGGTGTTTGTTTACCTTTGGGGAGGTCTTATATACGCGGATTGCTGCTTTTGTTCTTTTGTTTTGTTGTTGTTGTTGAGAGAGATCGTCCGACTTTCTGCCTAAAACCGGTCTGTGAGGGCATCTGCTGGCGACCTGTATTACTACATTTGATGTGAATTGCGCAACACTGGCACAGAAGTTGGGACCGCGTCAGCCGCCCCGCCCCAGAGCAATGGAAACGGCCCAGTATCGTTCACGCCCCCCTTTAGTCCTTCCAGGCTACGCCCATTTCGAGGAAAGATTTGAACCAGGAATTGTGAGTGACGTAAGCTACCGAGGAGCGGGGGTGGAGAACCACTTAATGAAAATGATTTCAATCATGGTAGTCAAACCTTACTTACCTTCTTTGAGCAGTTCTAAGACGGTCATTGGACTTCGAAGCTGATCTATCGGTTGTGTCTTCTGACCATTGTACTCGGGACGAGCTCAGCAGCGCGGTTATGCACAGGGGGGGCTGGGGTTTGGGGGGCTGGAGGATGGCCTCTGTCTGATTCTGCGCTTCCTCTGCTTTTCTGCCACACAAAACATAAAGGCATCATATTTATTGTGTCTGTCTCTTATTTCTTCTTTTGCCCCAAAACCTTTATGAATTGTCCAATTCATTCTTGTTTAAGTAACATTTTGGTGACAAATCTAACCACATACATGCTGTCTTCATCTATAGAAAACAATGCTGTCTTTTACCATACTGAGAGCTGATTGGCTAGAGAGTACTCTCTTTTTTCACTGAAAAAGCTTCTATTAAAGGTGTGAATGAGGCCCAAAAATCCCTTACTGTGAAAACGATCAATGGAAGTAAAGAGTTTTGAGAGAGAGAAACAATAACTATGGATTATTAAATTTTTTGTGGTTAAAAGTTTGGATATTTTAGTTTTATTATTTATTAGGATCACTTTTATTTGGGATTCTTGTTAACTTTAGCATACAATAAATCCAACAGTAACTCCATGAGTCATTCCCACTCATTGTTACTAAGTCCATCGACATAACCCACATCATGTGTCAGTCTGCCTTCACTTTGGGACATGTCCGGCTGGTGCTCCTGGGACTCAGTGCTACCCTGACAATGGCCCTTGGTCCGGGGACGCACCCAGAAGACCATGTTGCTGTGCTGCTGCTGATGTGGGTGAGGTTGGGCGTTCTCACTTGGTGCCTGCTTTTGGGAGCACGGGCTGGGGGGATGGCCTTGTCTGTGAGGGGGTAGAGTAATGTGATGCTTTCGGGGCTGAGTGTGTGTGGGCACTGGGAAACTTGGCACTCGTTCTGGTATACCTGGGGTGGAAAAATTAATTTAGAAAGAATATTAAAGAGATCTAAAAAAAAAGAATTATAATTTACTTCTCTAATTAAATGTGAAAATGATTTGTAGTTGGATTGCCTGTTGTTGTCTTGTGTTGTGTTGTTCGGAATAGGGACGGGAGTCTCACAACCACTTTATGTAGAGTACAATGTTAATCAATGTGATGGACAAATTAACTTTTGAAGAGATTGCAATACAGAGATGGTACTACATACACACACTAAATAAATGAAAAAAAAATATAAAAAAATACAAACATTTTATGAAGGGGGGTTTTTTTACAAGTATGTTTTAGCTATCTGCTTAAAGACTTTGTATAGTAGCTGTGATAAATGGGGGATAGTTTAGAAGGGTAGAACATATTACGTTTCCTACTTTCCATCTGAAGGTGAGAAGTATTAATGAAAGCCATTTGACACAATGTATAAAAAAAGTCTTGGACACACCTTCTCATTCAAAGATTTTGTTTTTATTTTCATATTTTCATTATTTTCACTATGATAATTGTTTTGTAGATTCACACTGGAACGCATTCAAACACTATGAATTAATCATGTGGAATTATGTATGTACTTAAGAAAAAAGTTTGAAAAGAACTGAAAATATGTTTACTATTCTAGTTCTTCAAAGTAGGCCCTTTTGCTCTGATGACTGCTTCGCTCACTCTTGGCATTCTCTTGGATGAGCTCTCAAGTGTAGTGATGAAAAAGGTCTCTCAATGTCTGAAGGAGAGCCCTGAGAGGCTTAGCATTTGTTGGCACTTTCACTCTTCCATCTGGGTCCACTCATCACAAACCATTGGATTGCCTCCACAGTCTGGGAATGTGGCGGACTGGTCAACTAGCCTTAACGGGCTGAGAGTGAATCTACAACTATTGAATGACAAAGCATCCAAACTTTTTCTGGTCTGTACTGTATATGTCTGTCTGTCTGTCTGGTCTTGGACGTAGTTCAGTGATTCTCAAAGTGTGGTACGCGTAAATCACTTGTCACGCGGCGGCTCCCTCTAGTGGGTATGCCAAAATGATAAAATTTAAATATATATTTATATTATATATATATAAATATTATATATTATATATTAATCTTAGGGCTGTCAAACGATTATTTTTGTGTTGATTAATCGGCATTGTAATGGTGAGTTAACTCACGATTAATCGCATTTTTAACTTCTATTTCAAATCCACTCCATTGAAGTTAATGAGATTTTCACTGTAATGGACACAGTTTTTAGTCATACCCCAAATGTAATTAAAGATAACTAAACACCAAAATCAACTTTTTTTTACTTATACACTGGCCTAAATATGTTTCCTATAGTGCTCACCTAATGTCTCTGGCCATATATTTGACATTTTAATCCAAAATAGTTAAAATCTCACTTTTGAGCCTAAAACCGTCTGTGTGGCGCCTCTCTATGGTTTTCCGTGTCACTACAATTTGGGAATTTTGTTCCTGGACTCTCATTGGCTCTTGAGTTCCCTAGTTTTCTGTGACGCAGGGTCTTCCCGAGCCTCTGCTATAAGTCTGTTTTGACTTGTCACAACCTTCTACTTTTGGGCTACAACCAACAAGGAGTTGACACGTAAATGGCAGTTAATGCGTTAATTATTTTTATTTACGGCCGTTATGAAAACGGTTAGTAACGTGAAAATAACGCTGTTTAATTTGAAAGCCTAATATATAGAGTATATATATTTTTTATATTATATATTATGATTGTTTTACTTTATTTAACCAGGAATGTCCATTGAGATTAAGGACCTCTTTTTCAAGGGATCTAAATAAAAGTCAATACTATTACATATTACTTGACTGTTGTCCAATAGAAGGCTATCCTGTTGTGTATTTCTTTGGTTTCTGTTACAGCTAACTCGGTGGTGCAGGAATAGTACAGTTTCATCTCTGGTTTTGGGAGACCGGAAGTGGCTCAGTTATGGGGACGGGGGACAATCTGAGATCTCATTTGGTTTTCTTTGGGTCGTGATAAATTAGTTGAAGCACTCCAAGCGGAGTTACCGATCTCTATACTACTGCTATAGAGATAGGTATGGGCTGGGGAGAGGAGGTCTGCCTTGGTTGATGGATGGCTGCGAGGGGAGGTCACTGGAGTACCAGGGGTTCGTCCAAGCAAGTGTGGCTGCTGCGTTTAAAGAGTCTGAACCGCCTGAAAAATCGTTTGGATCTCAGGTAACGGGTTTAGGCAACGTCTTTATGCAGGGGTAAAATGGTGTTAACCAAAGCATAATTGAGCGCCTTTTGGCAGTTGTCTGAGCTCCACTCCTTTCAGCCTGGTGATCAAGTGATGGCCTTTATGTCCTATTTATAATCATCAACATTACACGCAAAATATTACGGTTACGGTTCTTGAAAAACATCTGAACAAACTATTTGATTTGATGCCGAAGCGCAGGAAGAGGACACAGAGGTTGGTGGTCATGTCAACTATTGGAACATTTTCAATGTCAGTTTCAGTTCAGTTAAATAGTATGCCATTTTGCGCAATCATTGCGGCTAGGGCGTTTTCCTTCTTCTTGCTTGCCTATCACTTAGCGGTGTTGGCGTGTCCAGCATGCCGAATAACACGGGCAGAGGGTAAGGATCCTCACCACCACCGTGCTAAGCCACACCGGACAGCACATGGTAGAGAGCCTTTGGTCCCTGGGAGCGTATTAGACGGCTAAGGTTGCCCTGTTAAGGTGGATGGATGCCAGTCTTGTCGGCTTTCAGGGAAGGGGGACCGAGCGGCTACAAAGCAGTCATATCAGTTCAGGGACGTAACTGAAAGCAGCCAAGTCCGGCACTGAGTTACTTAACAACGCTTCTGAAGGATGACCCCCGCAAAGCTCCTGGCCCGGACCAAGTGTATCAGCCACTCTGAGACACTGCGCGAGTGAGCTAACTCCTGTGTTCACTGACATTTTCAACTCTCTTGCCCAGTCCTGCCAGTCCCGGACTGTCTTCAAATCCTCCATCATTGCCCAGCCCGAAGAAGCCAAGGATCACAGGGACTCAATGACTCACAGACCTGTAGCACTTACGCTGTCGTTCATGAAGTTCAATTTGAACGCCTGGTCCTCTCCATCTCAAGTCCCTCACCTTCCCCCGCCTGGACCCCTGCAGTTCGCCTAACGAGCCAACCAGGATTGTAGACAACGCCATCAACCTGGCCTCCACCACATCCTACAGCACTGGGACTCCACGGGTACCTACGCAAGGGTCCGTTCGTTGGTGCCTTCAGTCTGCCTTTCACACGATCCTGCCATCCCTGTCCAGGACATGCTTCCCAGATCAACTCTGCCCGTTTCCACCATGCAGGTGGATCACTAAACTTCCTGACAGACACAGGACAGCAGCTGAGTGCGTCTGGGGAAGAAGGTTCTCGGAATCTCGGATTTAAATAAGGAGCCCACAGGGCTGTGTTTTTCTCCCCTGGCTCTTTTCCCTGTACACCAAACCACTGCCACTACAGCCACGACTCTGTGAAGATGCCTCAAGGTTCGCGCGATGGACACCTCCTCATGGACTCAATCTCCAGAACGATGGAGTCGCCCTACAGGAGGGAGGTGGACGGACTGGTTTGTCCTGGGGCAGTTAGGGTTAAACAACCTTGAGCTGGAACGCCAGAAGACAGTGGAGATGATTGTGGACTTCAGGAAGAGCACCTGTCACCCCCCGCCCCACCTGCCGTGATGGACCTCTTCCCCTTCCGTTTCCTGGGGCACCCCATGTCACCAGGACCTCATGTGGGAGCTGACCATCAGCTCCCTCATCAAAGCCAGGCCAGCAGGGATGTACTCTGCAGCAGCTCAGGAAAGCCAGCTGCCTGCACAGATGTTTTTTTTTTATCTTGGGTAGCCAGTTCTACCAGGCCCATCATCGAGTCCAAGTCCTACACCTCCTCCGTCCGTGTGGTTCGCTGGGGAGCCACTGTCAGGGTCAACCAGAGGCTTACAGCGCATTTGTGCGCTCTGCAGAGGAGAGTGATTGGCCGAGCCTTCCATCGCTGCAGGACCTGTACGTCGCACCGAGCTCGAGGCGGGCTGGTCGTATCAAGCCGACCCCTCTCACCTGCACTTGGGGACTATTCCAACACTCCCTTAGGAAGGATGACTGCGGGTCCATCAGGATAGAACCTCCCGTCACAAGAACAGTTTCTTCCCCTCTGCTGTGCGACTCCTAGATCACTTCTTACTGTCCCCCCGCCCTTTATAAAGTCCCTTTACTGCCCACTCATACGTCCTTTACTTTCACTGTACTGCTGTCACCTAACATTGTGTGCGTGCACTTGTATCATTGTAAATAGTACGTTAACTCTATCTAAATTTTAAAGGTATTCCTTTAGCAGTGTTTTTTATTCTTTATTTTATTTTTTATTATTTTCTCGGACTGTTGCACTGAGCCGAAGCAATTTCCAAGTCCTGTGTCTGCACTGTTAATTACGTGGGCGAATAAAAGGATTTGGATTTGATATTAGTATGCAATAAATGCCCTACGAGGGTATCTGAACATTGGCCGTTGTCTCTTCCCCTTACTGTTTATGTTCCGGCTAGAGCGGATGTAGTCTTAACAAAGATAACAAAGTTATTTTTCCCAGTTCTTGTGCGCCGGCAATGGGAACAGAGAACAACAAAAGATCATTTGATCGCAACCATATGAACCAACATCTCTTTGTGTGAGGTAAAATGGCTGATGACTGTAAGATTCCAGGACCAAGCCTAATAAACAAAAGTGCACCCGTGTTTGCGCCAAACCCTCTGGTGGGGACATAAGAAGGCCATCGCCACCTCGAGGGATATATCCAGAGTGTGAGTCAGCTTTACAGTTTGTAATGAATGGAAATTTAAATTGTATCATTTTTTTTTAGTACAGTTTTTTTTAGTTTTTTCTTTCTCCATATTTAAGCACAGTGTGGTAATGTGAAAATGAGTAAATGTTACACTGGTCTAACAATATTAATATATACTTCGTAGGAATGAAACCTCTGCTGGTTCTTGATGAATACTTAGGCTTTAGCTACGCAACTGTTATAGTTGGTCTGTTTTTTTTGGTCGGTACTTGGAGAGGGAAAGTATTTTCTGAGGTGTGGTACATGGTGCAAAAAGTTTGAGAACCCTGACGTAGTGATGCAGCTGCCAATAGCTGCTACAGATTGGTGGAATTTCCTTTCTTTGTTGGTGTTAAGAAAAAGATGGACTGTTTACGTAGCTTGCTTGTAGGTTACGTGTTGGTTCTGATTCTGGAGGGTGTCCTTCCTCAAAGATGGAGGAGTTACCAGTCTCTTAGGTTCTTAGTTCTCTTGTGAGGGAAGGATGGAGCATGAAGTGAGATATCAGACGGATTTGTGCCGCCTTGTGGTTAATGCGGTCACTGTAATCGCTCTATTTGTCCGTGAGGGGAGAACGGCCCAAAGCTCAATATTTGGTACCACCTAAGATAATGATTCATTTTTTAGCAAATGCAAGTATTTTAATCGTTACCTATGTAATAAGTTCTCACGAATAGGTGCGTAGTCCATTGGACTTCGCTAGTGGGGAATAGCGCTCCGTGAACCACAGGTCACACGCCCGAGAGTTCCCCAAATAATTGTGCTCCCAATCACCAGCACCTCCTCTATAAGGCCCGCCCCTGCACTCCAGCCGCCACCCCCTCTTGACTCTGCCAAGCCGGGCTGGCCTGATGCGGCTCGGAGCTAAGGGACTACGCACCTTATTGTAGAAACTTAAAGTTACATTAGCGTAATATTTAATCTCGTCTGGTGCTACGTCCCTTAGGATTCGATAGCTGGGCCAAGACGTGGACTACACTGACGACCAACAACAAACCACGTAGCACCTGATAGGATCCTCTCCCAAGAGTCCTGAACCAGGGCGGAAAGTCAACGGAAGGCCCCCTCCAGAGGAGGGACTTACGTTTAACTCAGTCGGCTGCCTCCAGCACGGAATGGGCCACCGACGGTCCGACACTATCCAAAAGTTATGAGCCGGACGAAAGAATGAGGACGACGCCCAAGGAAAGCCGAAGGCATGCGTCCTCGACCGACGCCCCTGAGGAGGGTCGTAGGAGGCGCCACCCCACGTGGGCATGCGACCTGAAGCCCACCGGGGGGGGCCATGACCTGCGTCTGGCTACGCCGCCCGCCAACAGCCGTCGGGCAAAACACAGAGCGCCAGCGCTGAGCGCAGCCGGGGCTGGCCCCTGTTCTTGGGGCCCAGACACACAAACCTGAATGACGAGTCATGGCCAAGTAATGCCTCAGCATTCTGCAGGACACAGAAGGTGCCGCCTGCTCCTCCGCGGGGGATGCTGCGGTGGCGGTTTGAAAGCCCTAATTCCTGATGACTCTGACCTAAAGGCGGACGTGATGATCTTGGGGGCGAAAGGCGGTTTGGGGGCCACGGAAATACACCATGCCGTCCGCCCTCTCAAGGACAGCAAGACGCATGGACAGACGAGCGCACACAAGTCGCCCCGACTCTTGAGACGCCCAACAGGCAGCCAAGAGGGCCGATCTAAAAAGCGACAAACTCGGGACTCGCCCCGCCGCCGGTTCAAAAAAGGCGACCCGACAGCCCCTAAGGACCACCTGAGGTCCCATACCGGGGGCGTGGTTCTCCGGATCAGGGGGCCTCCTCCTGCGCGCCCCCCGCAGAAAAACGTTTAACCACCGGATGAGAACGGGCTTGTGACCCCCCCGAATCGTCGTGACCCGATGTAGATGGCTGCTGCGAACACGCCAAGGTGGCGACTCAGCCCTCCTTTGTCAAAAAAGCTTTCTGTAGGGAATCCCACGACCCCCTCCAGCGGGCAAGCCTGGGATACCAGGAACGAGAACCACCACAGTCGCTGAAGAGCCTCCACTCCGTGGGGCTAGGCCCTCACAGTGGCCGGCGCCCTCGGCCCCTGAATGCGTCTACCACACCGCAGGGGGAAGACCCAGCGTCTACGAGGTTCCGCCTCTCAGCCTCCAAACCAGAGCTGCGGCGATTATCGGGCGTGAAAACAGGGTTTTCCCCCCCCCCTGGACTAGAGCCCCCGGCTCGTCCCGGGAGGGCCCAGGGCTCCATCACGCCATGCCTCCCTCAGGATAGGGAACAGCGGGAACTGTCCGGAGCCACCAGGAATCCACCGACCTCCTTCCTGGATTCGATCCTCCGCAGCAGGGACCCGGAGGAGACGCCCACTGGGGGAAAGCGCACAGCATGCCCTTCTGGCCAGGGGTAATGTGCAGAGCGCCCCATTGCTAGAGGCGGCTCGTCGCTGGACTTAAGGCGAACGTGACGGGCACTGTGCGTTTTCTGCATGGCGAAAAGGTCAACCTCTGGACCGCCGAACCTCCGCCAGATCTCCGCAGCCTACCCGTGGGGGCCGGCCCCACTCGTCCTGGAGTGGGCCCCCCTGGACATCCTGTCGATCCCAGTTCGGACCCCCGGGACGTGGCGGCCAGAGAGACAGGAGTAAGGTGTAAGCGCCTGCCCCAGCAGCGTCACCGTCGCCATGCGATGTGTGGTGGCTTTCTGGAGAATTGCAGAGCAGTAACCCTGCGCAATGTTTTCTCCAGCCATAGATCTGTAGCAAAACCTTGCTCCTCCAGATGCTGTAGAGTCTGCGGTGAGGGGCGGAACGGGTGCTGGATCACGAGTACGTCACGGCCCCGCCCCTCTCCTGGTGTTCCTCGCAGGGAGGGGGGCGTGGTACGAAAAGGGCCGGGGGGGGCCCCTGCGTCACACCGTGCGCGCCTTGGGGGCGGTCACTTGTCAGCAGGCCGATCGTCATAAAGTACGGGACTGCTCATCCAGTGACTCTCGGCTGCTGTTCCCCCCCTGGCTCTTGCTCAAGGAGGGGGTGGCGGAGCCCCGGAGTGGGAAAACCCGTATTAGCCTTGTAGCTCAGTGTTGATAACACGGCGTTCGGGCCAAGCACACACACCATTAGTCTCACCAGATCCTCCGCTGACCTCTCTCTGGGAGGGCTAGTATGGGATCGGGGCCCGGAAGCTCGTCGCTCGCCGTAGCGCACTGCCCCAAACCCTGTCTGGGGCTGCAGGCTAGCAGCAGAACGTTATGTGCTCGCGAAGTAACACAATTCAGAATTAACTTATTTGACATGTTGACATACCCCCAAATGAGACTCTAGAAACATGTAATGATGAAATGCGGGTCGGCCTTTTTTTGTAGGAAAACTTTCCACCCCGACCTCTCTGCCATCGGGAAGTCGGCGGTGGGTGCGTTGCTCCCGCGAGCCCCAGTGGGTCTGTCTGGACCCGGGGGCCTCGTCGAGGGGGGCCGATGGACCACAGAGCGCGGTATACGGGTTCAGGTTGCCTCCGGGCGAAACGCTCTCTGCTCAGTCCAGGCTCCGTGATGGTTGGGTGGGCCTCGCGCCTCCGGTGCTTAAGTGCAGGGGGCTAGCTAGCCGCGTCGTTGGCTGCAGACTCCAGTCTCGCCACCAAGGCCTGCATGTCCGGGCGAAGAGGGACCGTCTGAGAGGCTATGGGCAGGTACAGCAGCTGCCTCTTCTCAGCCCTCCCTGATATTAGCCAGCCCAAGCCAAAGGTTGCCTGGCCCGATTGGGCTGCAGCCATGGAGCGGCCACCGCACGGCTAGCGTCAGGCACATGAGCAGACTCGCCGCGAGGTGGTCCTCGCCTGTGAAGGAGGTCTCCACTGAGCACACCATTCATTTGATTAGGGGCGCCATCTTGGATCGCCGGGGCTGGGCACACCTGAGTCCAACAACCCAAAGCATTAGCATACTGCACTGGCATCACCACCCATGGATGTATTATTTTTAACGTCCACGCGGAAGGTTTTCCCCCAAAGGGGGGGGGGTTGCGGTTCACAGACGGGTGGGAAACCGTGGGACTTTTAGCTTTTGGCGGAAAATGTGCGGAAGATTCTCAAGGCTTACATTAGTACATTGGCCGTCTTCGAGGGGGCACACACTGGGGTGGCAAGGACTATATTAGAGGTGGCAGTGGCACCCTGGCTACCCCTCTGGCTCGCCCACCTGCCGGCACCCAGACCTCTCCTTCTCGAGCGGGACAGGATGTTCTTGCCGATGCTGGGATAGATGTTATGCCAATGCGGCACCACCGGGTTGTCGCATAGGCTAACAACATGGCAATCATCACGGGGGCCCTGAATCGGTCGCTCTCTTCTGGCAGGCGCTCAGTGGGACCTTACTGTCACAGGCGAGGACCACATCGGCGGAGATTTCTGCGCATGTGTCAGACGCTAGCCGTGGACGGTGGCCGCTCCATGGCTGCAGCCCAAGCGGGGCCAGGCACCCTTTTGGCTTGGGGCTGGCTAATATCAGGGAGGCGGAGAAGAGGCAGCTGCTGGACCTGCCCATCTCTCAGACGTCCCTCTTCGGCCCGGACATGCAGGCCTTGTGGCGCAGGACTGGAGTCTGCAAGCCATCGACTCGGCTTGGCTAGCCCGCACTAGCACCGAGGCGCGAGGCCCTCCAACCATCACGGAGCCGGGACAGAGCAGAGAGCGTTCGCCCGGGAGGCATCCTGACCCGTTTCCGCGACTCTGTTGTTCCATCGTCCCCCCTCGACGAGGCCCCGGGTCCAGGACAGACCCCACCGGGTTGGCTCGCGGGGAGCCAACGCACCCACCCCGCCGGACCCCTCCCTATGGCAGAGGAGGTCGGGGGGGAAAGTGTTCCTTCAATAAAGCCGACCGGGCATTTCATCATTACTTGTTTCTAGAGTTCTCATTGGGGGTATTGTAACCATGTCAAATAATGTGAATTTGATTGAGTAACTACTCGAGCACATAACGTTGCCTTCGCTAGTGCCTGCATCCCCAGAGCAGGGTTTGCAGTGCGCTACGACCGAGTCGCGCTACGGCCTATGCTCCATACTATGGCCCTCCAAGAGAGCGGTCAGGCGGAGGGATTTTTCTGTGTGTAGTGGTGTGTGTGCTTCGGCCGATAGCGTGTTAGCATCTCTGAGCTTACAAAGCTTTAAATACCGGGGTTTCCCACTCAGGGGCTCGCCCCCCCCTCCTTGAGGCAGAAGCAAGGGGGGGCACCCCAGCAGCCGAGTCACGGTGGGATGAGCGTCCCGTACTTATGACGTCGGGCCTGCAGGCATGTTGGACGCCCCCGGCGCCTCCACGGTGTGACGCAGGGGGCCCCCGGCCCTTTCGTCCACCCCGCTCCCTGCGTAGGAACATACCAGGAGAGGGCGGGGCCGTGACGTCTCGTGTTCCAGCTCCCGTTCCGCCCCTCACAGACTTCTTACAGCATCTGGAGGGTGCAAGGGTTTGCTGACAGATCTATGGTGGAGAAAACATTGCGCAGGGGTTACGCTCTGACAAACTCCCGAAAGCCACCACCATCGCATGGCGACGGTGACGCTGCTGTGGGCAGCGCTTCACCTCCTGTCTCTCAGGGCGCGCCACGTCCCGGGGGGTCCAGGAACGGGGGGCGACAGGATGTCCCAGGGGGGGCCCACTCCAGGACGAGTGGGGCCTGGCCCCACGGGTAGCTGCGGAAGATCTGGCGGAGGGTTCGGCCGTCACAGTGGTGACCTTTTCGGCCAGTGCAGAAAACGCACAGTGCCCGTCTGGTTCCCTTAAGGGCCGCGGACGAGCCGCCTCTAGGCAAGATCCCACCCCCCCCCCCCCCCCCCCCCCCCATTTCTTCGGCGCTTTGGCTCTCTTACCCTGGCCAGAGAGCCTGCTGTGCGCTTTCCCACCAGTGCGTCTCCTGCCGGTCCTGCTGCGGAGGATTGAACAGGAGAGGGGTCGGTGTTCCTGGTGGCTGGACAGGTCGCTGGTTACCTTCCTGAGAGGGATGGCGGTGATGGAGCCCTGGGCCCTCCCGGACGAGCCGGGGGCTCTAGTCAGGGGGGGGAAACCCGGTTTTCCCGGCGATAATCGGCCGCAGGCTCTGGGTTTGGAGGCATGAGAGGGGAACCTCGTAGACCTGGGTCTTCCCCCTGCGGTGGTGGGAGCATTCAGGGGGCGAGGGCGCCGTCCACTGTGAGGGCCTACGCCACGAGGTGGAGGCTCTTCAGCGATGGTGGGTTCTCTATTTTTTTCTTCGTTACGGGATCCAGCGTTGCCCGCTGGAGGCGGGTCCTGGGGATTCCTACAGAAGCTTTTTGACAAATGGGAGGGCTGTACACGCTCCTTGGCGGGTGTTCGCGGCAGCAATTTACATCGGGTCACGACGGATTCGGGGGGGTTCAACAGCCCGTTCTCAATCGTTGGTTAATCGTTTTCGTGCGGGGGGGCTCGCAGGAGGTGGCCCCGCTCCAGGAGAAACGCCCCCGTTTTGGGACCGCAGGGTGGTCCTTTGGGGGCTTCGTGTCCGCCTTTTGAACCGGCGGCGGAGGCGAGTCCCGAGTTGTCGCTTTTTAGACGGCCTTCTTGCTGCCGTTGGCGTCTGCTAAGAGGCGCGGGGACTTGAGTGCGCTCTAGTCCATGCGGCTTGCCTGGTCCTTGGGCGAGGGCGACGGCATGGTGGTATTGTTGAGCCCAATCCGGCCTTTCTCCCCAAGGTCATTCACGTCGGCCTTAGGTCGGAGTTCTTCAGGATTAGGGCTTTCTATCCGCACGCATGCCTCCCCGAGGAGGAGCGGCTGGCACCTTCTGTGTCCTGTCAGAATGTGAGCATTACTTGGCCATGAGTGTCATTCAGGTTTGGGTGTATGGGCCCAAGAACAGGGGCGCCCGTGTCGTCAGCGGCTGGCGCACTGGGTTTGCCACGGGCTGTGCGGCGGGCGTATCAGAGCAGGGTCTGGCCCCCCGTTGGGCTTCAGGTCGCATTCACCGTGGGGTGTGGCGGCCTATTCGGCCCCACCTCAGGGGGGGCGACGGTCGAGGACGGTCTGCCGTGCGGCTTCTTGGGCGTCGTCCTCTTCTTTCGGTCCGGTCTTATCTTTTGGATGTGGTCGACGGTCGGTGGCCCCACCCCCCCCCCCCCCCCCCCCCCCCCCCCCCCCCCCCCCCCCCCCCTCCCCCCCTCCCCCCCCCCCCCCCCCCCCCCCCCCCTCTTTCCGTGCTGAGTTGCAGCGCCACTGAGTTAAACCGTTAGGTCCTCCTCTGAGGGGGCCTTCGGGTTTGACTTTCCGCCCTGGTTCAGGGCTCTTGGGGAGAGGCATCCTACAGGTGCGGTACTTGGTATGTTGTTTGTGTCGGTCAGGTAGTCACGTCTGTGTCCCACTATCGAAGTCCTAAGGGACGTCGCACCATGACGTAGAATAAAAAAATAAAATTAATAGTACTAATGAAACTTAAGTTCTACGAATAGTGCGTAGTCCCTTAGCTACGAGCCATAGGCCAGCCGGCTTGGCCAGAGTTCAAGGGGGGTGCGGATGTGTGCAGGGGCGGGCCTTTTTAGTGGGGGTGGTGGTGATTGGGAGCAAATTATTTTGATTCTCTATGGCGTGTGGACTGGGGGTCACGAGCGATTCCCATAGCGAAAGTCCTAAGGGACATACGCACCTATCGTAGAACTTATGTTACTTAGGTAACCTATGTAATACTTGATTTGCGAAAAGAATCATTAGCTTAGGGTGGTACCCATATATTGAGCTTTGCCTGTCCTCTTCACGACAATAGTCTGATACAGTGTCCGCATTACCCCAACACCAAGCTGCACAAATCGTCTGTTATTCTCACTTCATGCTCCTCCTTCCTCACTGAGAACAAGACTAAGAGACTGTAAACTCCTCCACGTGAGGAAGGCACCTCAGAAATCAGATTTCAACACGTAACCAAACGCAACCACGTCAACAGGACATCTTTTTTTAACACACACAAGACTTATTGAAATTCACATTATGTACAGCTTTCTGGCAGCTGGCATCAACTACGTCCGAGGGTTCTCAAACTTTTGTGCACCATGTACCACATCAGAAAATACTTTCCTCTCCAAGTACCACCAAAAAAGACCAACACTATACAGTTGGTAGTATGGCCTAAGTAATTCTTCAAGAACAGGCAGAGTTTTCCTTCCTAAAGAAGTATATTTATATGTGAGCCATTGTAAACTTTTATCATTTTTCAACAGTTACAATGTGCTTAAATATTTAGGAGAAAGAAAAACTAAAAACTGGTTTTATCCTTAAATAATGATTCAATTTAAATTTTCAATTCAATACAATGTAAAGCCTTGACTCACCACTGTGAATTATATCCTCGAGTGGGGATGGCCTTCTTTGTACCCCAGGGGTTTGGACCGGGTGCCACTTTTGTTATTAGGCTTGGTCTGCTGGCCTCCTTACAGTACATCTGCCAGTTACTCACCAAAGCGTTGTAGGTTATAGGTTTGCCGATCACCATGATCTTTTGTTGTTCTCTGTTCCTTTTGCCCGCACAGGAACTGGAAGAAATAACTTTTTATATTGTTACGACCCGGCTCTAGCCGTAACGATAAAAGAAGGGGAAGAGACATCGGCCAATGTTCCGAACCCTCGTAGGGGCATTTATGCATACGAATATCAGAATCAGTTTCCTTTTTAATGCAGTAAGTAACACGGACGTCACAGACTTGGAAATTGCCATCGGCCAGTGCACCAGTCGAGAGTAATAATATAAAAAATAAAATAAGATAAAAACACTTTAAAGGAACATACATTTAAATTTAGAATAGAGTTAACGTTTTCATATTTACAATATACAAGTGCACCATGGTGCACACCATGTAAGGTGACAGCAGTACGTGAAGTAAAGTGAGGTATGATGGGCAGTTTAAAGTGACTTTATAAAGGGGCGGTTGGGGACAGGTTTAGACGGTGTTCAGAGTCCAACAGCACGAGGGGAAGAAACTGTTCTTGTGACGGGAGGTTCTAGTCGCTGTGGACCGCAGTCTCCTACTAAGGGGATGTGGTTGGAATAGTCCAAGTGCAGGGTGGAGGGGGGCGGCTGTGATACGGACAGCCTGCCTCGAGCTCGGGCGACCGTACAGGTCCTGCCTGCGATGGAAGGCTGCGTACCAATCACTTCCTCTGCAGAGCGCACAATGCGCTGTAGTCTCTGTGTGGTCCACTGAAGTGGCTTCAGCGAACCAACACGGTGACGGAGGAGGTGGGGATGGAATCGATGTTGGGCCTGCTTGTGAGAACTGCACCAAATCTGGCAGGCGCTTGGCATTCCTGAGCTGCTAGCAGGATGTACATCTCTGTGGGCCTTCTTGATGAGGGAGCTGATGGTCAGCTCCCACTTGAGGTCCTGGGTGATGGTGGTGCCAGGAAACGGTCCAAGGGGATGATCCATCACGGACAGGTGGGGGCGGGGGGGACAGTGCTCTTCCTGAATTCACAATCATCACACTGTTCTCCGGGCGTTCAGCTCCAGGTTGTTACCACTGCCACCCAGGACACCAGCCGGTCCACCTCCTCCTGTAGGCGGACTCATCGTTCTTTGAGATGAGTCCAATGAGGGAGGTGTCATCCGCGAACTTGAGCAGCTTCACAGAGACGTGGCTGGAGGTGCAGTGGTTGAGTAGTACGGGAAAAGAGCAGGGGAGAAAGAACAAGCCTGTGGGGCTCCTGTATTTATATATCCGAGAGTCCGAGACATTCTTCCCCAGACGCACTCGCTGCTTTTCCTGTCTGTCTGGAAGTCAGTGATCCACTTGCAGGTGGAACGGGCAAGTTGAGCTGGGAGAGCTTGTCCTGGAGCAGGGTGGCAGGATCGTGTTGAAGGCAGAGCTTAAGTCCACGAACAGGACCCTGGCGTAGGTCCCGGGGAGTCCAAGCTGCTGTAGGATGTGGTGGAGGGCCAGGTTGATGGCGTTGGTCTACAGATCTGTTGGACTCTGTAGGCGAAACTGCAGGGGTCCAGGAGGGGGGAGGTGAGGGACTTGAGATGGGAGAGGGACAGGCGTTCAAATTGACTTCATGCCGGACAGACGTAAGTGCTACAGGTCTGTAGTCATTGAGTCCTGTGATCCTGGGCTCTTCGGGACGGGGGGGCATTGATGGAGGATTTGAAGCAGGCCGGGACATGGCAGGACTGCAGAGAGGGAGTTGAAAATGTCAGTGAACACAGGAGTTACGTCACTCGCGCTGTGTCTCAGAGTGGTGGAGACACTTGGTCCGGGCTGAGCTTTGGGGGGGTGCAGCCTCAAGATAAGAGTTGTTAATATCTCTGTCGCGGGACTTGGCTGCTTTCAGTTCGTCCCTGAATGTTATTTAGTGCTTTGTAGCCGCTGCGTCCCCCTCCCTGAAAAGCCGACAAGACATGGCATCAATCCACCCTTACGGGCCATCCTTAGCCGTCTATACGGGACAGGGACATAGGCTCGCCACGTGCTGTCCCGGTGTGGGCTTTGCTTCGGTGGGGTTGGTGAGGATCATTCTCTGCAGTGTTATTCCTGCATGCTGGACACGCCACCGCTAAGTGAGAGGCAAGAGAAGAAGGGAAAGAACGCCTACCGCTGATTGCGCATACGATTTATGAACTTGAAACTGACATTGAAAATGTCCCAACCCGTTGGACATGACGACAACTGTGTCTCTTCCCTGTTCGCTTCGGCATCAAGATCAAATAGTTTGTCTCAGATGTTATTTCACGAACCGTAACCGTAATATTTTGTTTTAATGTTGATGTTATATAGGACAAAAAGCCTTCACTTGATCACCAGGCGGAAAGGAGTGGACTCAGGACAACCTGCCAAATGCGCGACTCAATTTTGGCTTTGGTTTACACCAGTTGCCACCGATTAAAGACGTTGCCCTAACCCGTTACCGTGATCCAACGATTTTTTCAGGCGGTCAGACTCTTTAACTCAGCAGCCACTAGCTTGCTTGGACAACCTGGTACTCAAGTGACCTCCCTCGCAGCCAACATCAACCAAGGCAGACCCTCCTCCCGACCTTACTATCTCTATACAGTAAGTTTAGAGATCGGTAACTCCGCTTGGGAGTGCTTTCAACTAAGTTATTTCCGACCTAGAAAACATATGAGAGTTTCTAGTGTGTTCCCCTCCCCCAATGAACCACTTCCGGTCTCCAAAACCAGAGATGAACTGTGACCAATTCTGTCACGAGTTAGCTGTAACCAGAAAGCAAAGGATACACAACAGGATAGCACTGCTTTGACAACAGTCAGTAATCAGTAATTGTATGTGATTTTATTTAGGACTCCCTTGAAAAAAGGTCCTTAATCTCAATGGGACTTTCCTGGTTAAATAACAGTAATAAAAAAATAATAATGTAATTTAATTTTATATATATATATATATATATAAATATATTAGGGCTGTCCAAATTATCGAGTTCATTCACGTTAATTACCGTTTTCAGTTAACGCGTAAAAAAAATTAATTAACGCATTACTGCCATGACGTGTCAAACTCTTGTTGGTTGTACCCAAATGTAGAAGGTTGTGAGCAAGTCAAACAGACTTATAGCAGAGGCTCGGGATAGACTGCGTCACAGAAAACTAGGGAACTCAAAGAGCAATGGAGAGTCAGGAACAAAATTCCAATGTAGTGACACGGAAAAACATAGAGAGGGCGCCACACAGACGGTTTAGGTCAAAGTGCTGATTTCTAACTAATTTGGATTAATATGTCAAATATATGGCCAGGACATGTAGAGCCACTATAGGAACCTATTTAGCAGTGTATAAGTAAAAAAAAGTTGATATTGGTGTTTAGTTACTCTTTAAGTACATTTGGTATGAATAATAATTGTCTTTACATTTGAAAATCTCATTTAACTTCAATTGGAGTGATTGAAATAAGAATGTTAAAAATGCGATTAATCGTGAAGTTAACTCACCATTTCTATGCGACGTAATCAACTAAAATATAATTCATTCGTTTGACAGCCCTAATATATATTACTATATAGATATTTATATAATATATATAATATATTCATATATATTTTTTTTATCATTTTGGCATACCACTAGAGGGAGCCCGCGTACCAGTGATTTACGCGTACACACTTTGAGAATCCCTGAACTACGTTCATACAGACAGACCAGACTGACATATACAGTACTGACCAAAGTTGGGATGCTTTGTCATTCTATGAGTGGTAGATTCCCTGCGCCTGTGTAAGGGCTAGTTGACCAGGCTCCACTAGTCACCAGACTGTGGAGGCCATCCAGATGGTTTTGTGCTGAGTTGGACACAGAGTGAAGGTGAAAGGGCCACCCAATTGCTCAGCCTTCAGGGATCTCCTTCAAGACTGTTGGCAGTCCTTTTCAATCACTACCTCATGAAGTCATCAAGAGAATGCCAAGCGTGTGCGAAAAGCAGTACTCTAGAGCAAAGGTGCTACTTTGAAGAACTTCGATTAAGACTTTTTCAGTTGTTTCATACTTTTTTTACTTTAGGTACATACATAAATCCATGAGTTACTTCATAGTGTTGATGCCCTTAGTGTGTATCTAAAATTTCATAGTGTACATAATGAAAATATGAAATAAAAACAAATTTTGAATGAGAAGGTGTGTCCAAACTTTTTTTATTTACAGTTGTCAAATGGGCTTTCATTATTACTTCTCACCTTTCAGATGGAAGAGGAGAACGTAATATGTAATACACTTCTAGAACTACCCCACCATTATCACAGCTTACTACAAAAGTCTTTAAGCTATAGCTCTATACATACTGGTAAAAAAACTTAAAATGTTTGTATTTTTGTAATATTTTTTTTTCATTTGTTAGTGGGTGTATGTATGTACCATATCGTATTGCAATCCTCTTCAAAAGTTTAATTAGTCCACACATTGATTAAACATTGTACTCTAAATAAAGTGTTGTGAGACACCGTCCCTATTCCGAACAAACACAATCACAGACCACATAGCTGCAATCCAAGCTACAAATATTTCACTTTATTTGAGAAGTAAATTAGTAAACTTCTTGTTTTAATCTCTTTATTAATTTCTTTTGTAAATAATTTTCCCCGGTTACCAGAACGGAGGAGATGGAGGGGCGGGGATGCCAAGTTTCCAGTGCCACTCACACTCAGCCAGAAGCATCACTTACTTCTACCCCTCACAGACAAGGCCATCCCCCAGCACTGTGCTCCCAAAAGCTGGGCACCCAAAGGAGAACGCCCAACCACACCCAGCATCAGGCAGCAGCCACAGCAACATGGACTTTATTGAACGTCCCGGACCAGGGCATTCAGGGTGAGCACTGAGTCACAGAGCACAGACGGGGACATGTCCCAAAGTGAAGCAGACTGACACTTGATTGTGGTTATGTCGATGGACTAGTAACATTGATGGGGAATGACTCAAGGAGTTTACGTTGGATGTTTTGTATTCTAAAGGTCTAACAAGAATCCCAAATAAAATGATCCTAATGAAATAATAAAAACTAAAGATATCTAACTGTGGAACCATACAAAAAAAATTTAATAAATCAATAGTTATTGTTTATCTCTCTAAAACTCTTTACTTCAATTGATAGTTTTCAATGTAAGTATTTTTGGGCCTCGTTCACACCTTTAAACTTAGCTTTTTCAGTGAAAAAAGAGAGTACTCTCTAGCCAATCAGCTCTCAGTATGTAACAGACAGCAGGTTTTCGATAGATGAAGACAAGGCATGTTTGTGTTTCTGATTGATTTTTTTTTATTCACAAAATGTTACTTAAACAAGACATGATTGGACCTATTATTAAAGGTTTTGGGCAAAAGAAGAAATAAGGACAACACAATTAAATATGTTGCCTTTTATGTTTTGTGTGGCAGAAAGCAGTGGAAGCGCAGCATCAGCCAGAGGCCTCTCCCAGCCCCCAACCCCAGCCTCCCCTGTGGCACCGCGCTGCCAGAGCTCTGTTACCAGTACATTTGGTAGGACACCGATGAGATCAGCTTTCGAAGTCAATGGTCGTCTTTGAAACTGCTCAAAGTAGGTACGTAAGGTTTGACTACATGGATGGAAATCATGTTTCATTAAAGTGGTTCTCACCCGCTCCGGCCGCTTACGTCACTCACATTTCCTGTTCAAATCTTCTCTAAATGGGTAGCCTGAGGACTAAAGGGGCCGTGAACGAGACTGGGCCGTTTACATTGCTTGGGCGGGGGCGGTGACGTCGTCCAACTTCATGTGCCAGTGTGGCGCCAGATTCAAAATTCTAATGTAGTAATACAGGTCGCAGCAGGAGGCGCCACCCAGACGGTTTTAGGCGAAAGTCTGACTATCTCTTCTTTTCCTCCTTCCTTCTGAGTAGTTGGCTTGTTCTTGTTCTCTTTCTTTTTCTTTTTCAACTATTTTGTTGTTTCGCATTATGTTCGCTCTTTGTTCTGTTTCCTTTTTGCTTGTTGTTGAGAGATGATAGTCAGACTTTTGCCTAAACCGTTCTGTTCTGTGAGGCGCAATCTGCTGGCGACCTGTTATTACTACAGTTGAATTTGAATTGGCGCCTAGACACTGGCACAGAGTCGGACCGACGTCAGCCGCCCGCCACAGAGCAATGTAATACGGCCCAGTCTCGTTCTACGCCCCTTTAATCCTCCAGGCTACGCCATTAGTGGACGATATGAACAGGAATGTGCGTGCAGTAGCTCCGAGGAGCGGGGCGGGGTGAGAACCCCTTTAATGAAAATGGATTCATATCCAGTAGTCAAACCCTTAATACCTTCTATTGAGCAGTTCAAAGGAGTCCATTGAATTCGAAGCTGATTCATCGGTGTCCTGACCAATGTACTGGTACAGAGCTCTTGCAGCGCGGGTGCCACAGCTGGGCGAGGCTGGGGTTTGGGGGCTGGAGGAGGCTTGGCTGATGCTGCGCTTCCTCTGCTTTCTGCCCACACAAAACATAAAGGCAACATATTTATTGTGTTGTCTATATTTCTTCTTTTGCCCCAAAACCTTTATTAATCGGTCAATCATTCTTGTGTTAAGTAACATTTTGTGAACAAATCAGACACAAATGCTGTCTTCATCTATAGCAAACAATGGCTGTTCTTTTACTATGAGAGCTGGATTGCTGAGAGGAGTACTCTCTTTTTTCTGCTGAAATAAGTCTAAGTTTAAAGGTGTGCAGAGGCCAACTACTTACCATGTGAAACTATCAATGGAAGTAAAGAGTTTGAGAGAGAGAAACAATTAACTATGGGATTTATTTAATATTTTTGTGGTTTCAACGTCTTAGGGATATTTCTAGTTTTAGTAATTTATTAGGATCAATTTTATTCGGGATTCTTGTTAGACTTAGAATACCAAAATCAGCAGTAACTCTTGAGTCATATTCCCACTCAGATGTTACTTAGTCCAGTCGACATAAACAACATCATGTGTCAGTCTGCTTCACTTGCGGGACAGTGCCCGGTCTGAGTTGCTCTGTGACTCAGTGCTCACCTGCCATGCCCTGGTCCGGGACGTTCATAAAGTCCATGTGGACTTGGTGCTTGCTGCTGATGCTGGGGTGCTGTGGTTGGGGTTCTCCTTTGGTGTTGCCAGCTTTGGGAGCACAGTGCTGGGGGGAGGGCCTTGTTGTGAGGGAAGTAGAGTAAGTGATGCTTTCAGGTGGAGGTGAGTTGGCATCTGGGAAACTTGGCACCTCCGTTCTGGTAACTGGGCGAAAAGTATTATTGATAGGAATATCATAAAGAGATTAAAAAGAATTATAATTTTACTTTCTCAAAATAAATGTGAAAATGATTTGTGCTTCGATTTGCTGCTTGTTGTCTGTGTTGTGGTTGTTAGGCAATAGGGACGGTGGTATCACAAACTTATTTAGGTACAATGTTTACTCAATGTTGTTGGACAATTTAAACTTTTGAAGAGATTGCAATACAGCGTGTTACCTCCATACACACACTAAAAAATGAACAAAAAAAAAATATAAAAAAATTAAAACATTTTATGTTTTTTTTTACAATGTAGGGTTGTTAAGCTATATGCTTAAGACTTTTGTAGTAGCTGTGATAATGGTGGGTAGTTCTAGAAGTGTATCATAGGACGTTCTCCTCTGTCCATTTTTTGACAGGTGTGGAGAAGTAATAATGAAAGCCAATTTTGACAACTGGTAGAAAAAAAGTGTTGACACAACCCTTCTATTCAAATGTGATTTTTGTTTTTATTTTCTATTTTCATTATTTTCACTATGGATGATAATTGTAGATCAAACTGACAGGATCAACACTTGAATTAACTCTTGGTGGGAATTATGTATGTACTTAGTAAAAAAGTTGAAAACAAACTGGAAGCGATGTCTTATATTCTATGGTCTGCAAAGTAGCACGTTTGCTTTGAATACTGCCTTCGCACACTCTTGGCTTCTCATGATGAGCTTCAAGAAGGTAGTGATTGAAAGGTCTTCAACAGTCTTGTAAGGAAGATCTCTGAGATGCTTAGATTTGTTGGCCCTTTCACTTCACTCTGTGGTCCAACTATCAACAAAACCATTCTGGTTGGCCTCCACAGTCTGGTGACTGTGGCGGGCTCTTGGTCCAACTAGCCCTTACACAGGCTGAGAGTGAAGATCTACGAACTCATTGAATGACAATAGCATCCAAATCTTAACGGTCTGTACTGTATATGTCAAGTCTGTCTGTCCTGTATTGACGTTAGTTCAGTGATTCATCAAAGTGTCGGTACGCGTAAATCACTGGTACGCGGGGGCTCCCTTAGTGGCTATGCCAAAAATGAAAAAAATTAATATATAGGATATATATATATATATAATATATATATATATACTATTATATATTTAGGGCTGTCAACGATTAATTTTTTTTGTTGATTAATAGAACACAGTACATGGTTGTGTTAACTCACGATAATCGCATTTTTATCATTCTATTTTCCAAATCCACTCCAATTGAAGTTAAATGTGATTTTCAATGTAATGAACATTTGTATTCATACCCCCCAAAAAGTACTTAAAGAGGTAACTAAACACCCATTCAACTGTTTTTTTACTTATACACTGCTAAAATATGTTTCCTATTAGAGCTCCTACATGTCCTGGCATATAATTGACATTTTACTCCAATTAGTTAAAATCTCACTTCTGGAGCCAAATAAACGTCTGTGTGGCGGCCTCATTATGGTTTTCCGTTGTACTACATTTTGAATTTTGTTCCTCTGGATCTCTCCATTGGTCTGAGTTCCCTAGTTTTCTGTGACGCAGGTCTTCCCGAGCCTCTGCTTGAAGTCTGTTTGACTTGCTCACAACCTGTATACGTTTGGGTACAAACCAACAAGAGTGGACCCGTCAATGGCAGTTATGCAGTTAATTATTTAGTTACGCGGTTAATGAAAACCCGGTAATTAACGTGAATTAACGCGATAATTTGGACAGCCCTAATATATATTTATTATTATATCTTACTATTATATATATTATTATTTTTTTACTTTATTTAATCCAGGTAGTCCATTGAGATTAAGGGACTCTTTTTAAGGGCGGTCCTAATTTAAAGTCACATACAAATTACAGATTACTGACTGTTGTCAAGCAAGTGTATCCTGTTGTGTACCTATTGCTTTGTTACAGCTAACTCGGTGGTTGCAGAATGTCACAGTTCATCTCTGGTTTTGGGAGACCGGAAGTGGTTTCAGTTGGGACGGGGACACAAACTGAACTTCATTTGTTTTCTTAGGTCGTGAAATAACTTCGTTGACCGCACTCCCAAGCGGATGAGTGACCGTTTCTTATACTTACTGTTATAGAGATAGGTAAGGGCTGGGAGGAGGTCTGCCTTGGTTGTGTTGGCTGGGAGGAGGTCTCTTGAAAGTACCAGGGGTTGTCCCATGCAATGTAGTGGTGCTGGAGTTTAAGAGTCTGAACCGCCTGAAAAATCGTTGGATCTCGGTAACGGTTTATGCAACGTTTTATGCAGGGGGAAATGGGTGTAAACCAAAGCCAATATTGCGTCGCCATTTGGCCGTTGTCCTGAGCTCATCCTTTCCGCCTGGTGATCAAGTGAGGCTTGTATGTCCTATATATACCACAAAATTACAAGCAAACAATAATTACGGTTACGTTCCTTTGAAAAAACATCTGAACAAAACTTATTTGCCTCTTAGATGCCGAAGCGCAGGGACGTGGACACAGTTGTGTCATGTCTACTTTTTGGAACATTTTCAATGTCAGTTTTCAAGTTCAGTTACATCGTATGCGCGATCATTGCGGCTAGGGCGTTTCTCCCTTCTCCTCTGCCTATCACTTAGGCAGGGGGCGTGTCCAGCCTGCAGGAATCTACCCTGGCAGAGGAAGGATCCTCACCACCCACGTGCTAAGCCAACCGGGACAGCACGTGGAGAGCTATGTCCTGGGCGTCTAGACGGTAAGGTGACCTGTAAGGTGGTGGAACTTGCCCAGTCTTGTCGGCCTTTCAGGAGGGGGGACCGCAGCGGCTACAATGCAGAGTAATTATCAGTTCAGGGACGAACTGAAAGCAGCCAAGTCCCCGCACCAGGCAGTTATTGAACAACGCGTCTGAGGCTGCCACCCCGCCATAGCTCAGGGCCCGGACCAGTGTCTAGCCCACTCTGGGACATGCTTGCGAGTGAGCTAATCCTTGTGTTCATTCATTTCAACTCTCTCTGCCGTCCTGCCTTGTCCCGGGCCTGCTTTCAATGCCTCCATCATTGCCCCCGTCCCGAAGAAGCCCAGGATCACAGGACTCAATGCCTACGCCTGTAGGCACTTACGTCTGTCGTCATGAAGTCATTTGAACGCCTGGTCCTCTCCCATCTCAAGTCCCTCACATCCCCCCCTCCTGGACCCCCTGCAGTCGCCTACCGAGCCAACAGATTGTAGAAAGCCATCAACCTTGGCCCTCCACCAACCATCCTACAGCACTTTGGACTCCCCGGGGACCTACCGGCCAGGGTATGTTCGTGGACCTTAAGCCTCTGCCTTCCAACACGATCCTGCCATCCTGCTCAGGGACAAGCTCTCCCAGCTCACGTGCCGTTTCCACCTGCAGGTGGATCACTGACTTCCTGTCAGGACAGGAAGCAGCGAGTGCGTTCGTGGGGAAGAATGTCTCGGACTCTCGGAGTATAAATCCAGGAGCCCCACAGGCGGTGTCTTTCTCCCCTGCTCTTTTCCCTGTTAACACCAAACACGGCTACCGCCAGCACGACTCTTGTGTAGCTGCTAAAGTTCGCGGATGTCACCTCCCTCATTGGACTCTCTCCAAGAACCCGATTGTAGTCGCCTACAGGAGGGAGGGGGACCGGCTGGTGTCTGCGTGCAAGTTGGTAACAATGGCTGAACGCCCAGGAAGACAGTCGGAGTGTTTGGACTTCAGAAGAAGCACTGTCCCCCGCCCCCACTTCGTGATGGACTCTTCCCTTCGTTTCCTGGGCCCACCATCACCCAGGACCTCAACAGTGGGAGTGACCATCAGCTCCCTCATCAGAAGGCCCAGCAGAGGAATGTCTTCCTGCAGACAGCTCAGAAAGCCCAACTGCCTGCACTAGATGTTGGTTCGTGCCAGTTCTACACGGCCCCATCATGAGTCCTTCCTCACCTCCTCCGTCACCGTGTGGTTCGCTGGGAGCTCACTGTCAGGGACAAACAGGACTACAGGCATTGTGCGTCAGCAGAGGAATTGATTGCCGCAAGCCTTCCTCGCAGCACGGACCTGTACGTTCGCACGAGCTCGAGGCCGGGCTGGTCGTATCACAGCCGACCCTCTCACCCTCTTGCACATGGACTCTACTTCCAACATCCCCTTAGGCAGGAGACTGCAGGTCCCTTCAGGATAGAACCGTCCGTCTCAAGATACAGTTTCTCCACTTTGCTGTTGGACTCTTGAACACTTCTTTACCTGTCCCCCGCCCTTTATAAAAAGTCACTTTATGCCATCATACGTCACTTTATTCACTGTACTGCTGTCACCTTACATTGTGAGCACCATAGTTGTGCACGTGTCTATAGTACATAGGTAAACGTTCTTTAACTCTATTCATAAATTTATATGTTTCCTTAAGAAGTGTTTTTTATTCTTTATTTTATTTTTTATTATTTTCTCTCTGAACTGTTGCCACTGAGCCGAAGCAATTTCCCCAAGTCTGTGATTCCTGTTACTTACGTGGCAAAAAAAGGATTCTGATTCTGATATTAGTATGGCATAAATGCCCCTACGAGGGTCTGAACAATGGCCGTTGTCTCTTCCCCTTCTGTTTATGTTTCGGCCTAGAGCGAGGGTCGTAACAATATACAAAAGTTATTTTTCCCAGTTCTGTGCGGGCAAAGGGACTCAGAGAACAAACAAAAGATCATTGATCGCAAACCATATGAACCAACATCTCTTTGTGTGAAGTAAATGGCAGATTGAACCTGTAAGAGGCCAGCTGACAAGCCCTTAATAAAACAAAAGTGCCCCCGTGACCAACCCTCTGGTGGGACAAAGAAGGCCATCCCCCACTCGATGGATAGAATTCACCCGTGGGTGAGTCAAGGCTTTACCCGTTTGTAATGAATTGAAAATTTAAATTGAATCATTATTGAAGTAACAAGTTTTTAGTTTTTTCTATTTCTCCTATATTTAAGCACAGTTTGTAATGGTATGAAAATGGTAAAAAGTTTAATGGCTCACAATTATTAAATATTACTTTCTATAGGAAATGAAACTCGGCCTTGTTCTTGATGAATTACTTAGGCTTAATAACGCAACTGTATAGTGTTGGTCTTTTTTTGGTGGTGGTACTTGGACGAGGAGAAGTATTTTCTGAGGTGGTACTGGTGCCAAAAAGTTTGAGAACCACTGACGTAGTTGATTCAGCTGCCAAAAAGCTGTATCAGAATGTGAATTCAATAATTCTTTGTGTGTGTAAAAAAAGAGTGGGGACTGTTACGTGTCGGTTGCGTGTTGGTTACGTGTTGATTCTGATTCTGAGGTGTCTTCCTCAGTGGAGGAGTCACAGTCTCTTAGGTCTTGTCTCAGGAGGGCAGGATGGAGCATGACGTGAGATATCAGACGGATTTGTTGCAGCATGTGTGGATAATGCGGTCACTGTATCAGATTTTGTCGTGAAGAGACAGGCAAAGATCAATAGATGGTACCACCCTTTGTTAATGGAGTCATTTTAGCAAATGCAAGACGATTTAATCAGTTACCTATGTAACTAAGTTCTACGAATAGGGTGCGTGTCCCTTAGACTTCGTAGTGGAGTATCGCTCGTGACCAGGTCACTCGCCAGAGAGATCAAAATAATTTGCTCCAATAACCAGCCTCCCACATCTATAAAGGCCCGCCCCTGCACACAGCCGCACCCCCTCTTGAACTCAGCCAAGCAGGGCTGGCTGATGGGCTCGTAGGCTAAGGGGACTATCGCACCTATTGTAGAACTTAAGTTACTATAGGTAACTATTAATTTACGTCTGGTGCTACGTCCCTTGGTCTCGATAGTGGGACACCGACGTGGGAACTACCTCTGACGGTCCAAACAACAAACCAAGTACCGACTCTGTAGGATGCTCTCCCAAGAGCTCCTGAACCAGGGCGGAAAGTCAACCGAAGGCCTCCCTACAGGAGGGGACGTAACGGTTTAACTCCGTCCTCTGCACTCAGCACGGAATGGGCACCGACCGGTTCCGACACATTCCAAAAGCTAGACAGGGACGAAGAAAGAGGGAGACGCCCCAAGAAGCCGCACGGCAGACGGTTCTGACCGCACGGCACACTGAGGAGGGCCGTAGGGCCGCCACCCCACGTGTGGAATGCGACCTGAAGCCCACCGGGGGGGGCAGACCCTGCCGGTGTGATACGCCGCGCACAGCAGTGGGTCAACCCCAGTGAGCAGCCGCTGAGCCGACAGCGGGGGCCCTGTTCATTGGGGCCAGAACACAAACCTGAATGCGGACGTCATGGCCAAGTAATGCTCAGCAGTCTGACAGGACACAGAAGGGCGCCGCTCCTACTCGGGGGGGAGGCATGCGGTGGCGGATAGAAAGCCCTCATATGATGGACTCGCCCCTAAGGGCCGACGTGATGACCTTGGGGGAGATAGGGCGGATTGGGCCACATACCACCCATGCGTAGCCCTCTCCACAAGGACAGGCAAGACGCATGGACAGGAGAGCGCACACAAGTCGCGCCGCCCTCTTAGCAGACGCCAACCGGCAAGCAGAGGGCAGTCTAAAAGCGACAAACCGGGACTCGCCTTCCGCCGCCGGTTCAAAGGCGGACCCGACAGGACCTACGGACCACACTGAGGTCCCAAACCGGGGGCGTTCTCTGGAGCGGGTGCGCTCTCCTGCGCGCCCCGCTGAAAACGTTTAAACCAACGATGAGACGGGATGTGAACCCCCGAATCCGTCGTGACCGATGTAATGGCTGCCGCGAACACCGCCCATTGTCTAGGTGGCGACAGCCCCTTCCCTTTGTCAAAAAGCTTCTGTAGGAATCCCAGGACCCCTACAGCGAGGCAACGGCCTGGGATCCAGGAACGAGAACCACACCACGTCGCTTGAAGAGCTCACTCGTGGCGTAGGCCCTCCAGTGGACGGAGCCCTCGGCCCCTGTATGGTCTCCACCACCGCAGGGGGAAGACCCAGTCTACGAGGGTTCCGCCTCTCAGCCTCCAACCCAGAGGCCTGCGGCCGATTATCGGGCGGTGAAAAACAGGGTGCCCCCCCCTGGGATAGAGCCCCCCGGCTCGAGCCGGGAGGCCCAGGGCTCCATCACAACGCTGCCCCTCAGGAAGGGGAACCAGCGGGCTGTCCGGACTCCACCAGGATCACAGACTAATCTCCTGTTCGATTCCTCCGCAGCAGGACCGGCAGGGACGCCATGGTGGAAAGCGCAACAGCAGGCGCCCTCTGGCCAGGGGTTAAATGGAGCCAGAGCGACCATGCCTGAGGGGCGGCTCGTCCGCGGACCCTAGGCGAACCAGGACGGGCACTGTGCGTTTTCTGCCACTGGCGGAACAAGGTCAACACTGGACGGCCGAACCCGCCAGATCTCCGCAGCTAACGTGGGGCCAGGCCCCACTCGTGCTGGAGTGGGCCCCCCTGGGAATCTGTCGGCCCCCCGTTCCGGACCCGGGACGTGGCGCGCCTGAGAGACAGGAGAGTGAAGCGCTGCCCAGCAGCGTTCCACCGTGCCATGCGATGGTGGTGCTTCGGGAGAATTGCAGAGCGTAACCCCTGCGCCAATGTTTTCTCCAGCCATAGATCGGTCAGCAAAACATTGCTCCTCAGATGTGTGAAATCTGTGAGGGGCCGGCGGAACGGGAGCTTGGAACACGAGACGTCACGGCCCCGCCCTCTCCTGGTGTTCCTCGCAGGGAGGGGGGGTGGGACGAAAGGCCCGGGGGGCCCCTGCGTCACACGTGAGCCGCGGGGGCGGTCACCAGGTCTGAGGCCCGACGTCATAAGTACGGGATGCTCATCCACGAGACTGGCTGCTGTGCCCCCCCCTGGCTCTTGCTCAAGGAGGGGGGGGCGAGCCCCCTGGCGTGGGAACCCCGTTTTAGCCTTGTAGCTCAGAGATGCCTAACACGCCGTTCCGGCCGACGCAACACACCACTACTCACAGATCCTCTCCGTCTGACCTCTCTCTGGGAGGGCATTAGTATTGGTAATCAGGGGCCGGATGCTCGTGCACGCAAGGTTAGCGCACTGCAAACCTTTTCTCTGGGGGCTGCAGGCCTAGCGAAGCAAAGTTATGTGCTCGAGAAGTAACACACTCAGAAATTCACATTATTTGACATGTTCATACCCCCAAATGAGACTCTAGAAAAGTAATGATGTGAAATGCGGTCGGCCTTTATGGAAGGAAAACTTTCCACCCCGACTCCTCTGCCCATAGGGAGGTCGGCGGTGGGTGCGTTGCTCCGCGAGCCCACCCGTGGGTCTGTCTGGGACCCGGGGGCTCGATTCGAGGGGGGACGATGGACCAAAACATAGCGCGGAACGGGTCAGCGTGCCTCCCGGCGCGAAGACGCTCTCTGCCTCAGACCGGTCCGTGATGGTTGGGGGCTCGCGCCTCCGGTGCTTTGCTAAGTGCGGGGCTAGCCTGCCGAATGTCGTTGGCTGACAGACTCCAGTCTTCGCCACCAAGGCGGGTCTGCATGTCCGCGGCCGAAGATGGGACGTTGAGAGATAGGGCGGTCAGCAGCTGGCCTCTTCTCCGCCTCCCTGATATAGCCAGCCCAAGCCAAAGAGCCTGGCCCCCGACTTGGGCAGAGCCATTGGAGCGGCCACGTCCAGGCTAGGTCTGGCACATGGCGGAATCGCCCGCCGAGGTGAGTCCTCGCCTGTGACAGGAGGTCTCACTGAGCACGCCATTCATTTGAATAGGGCGCCTCTTGGATCGCGGGGCTTGGGCACACCTGAGTCCAACAACCCAAAGCGATTAGCATAAGCACTGGCCTCCACACCATGGTGTATTATTAGTAACGCTCCAAGCGGAGTCAGGAGCGTTACAGTACGGGGGAAAACGTGGGAATTTTTAGCTTTTGGCGGAACAAGTGAGGAGATCTCAGAGTAACTTGTATAACATTGCCGTCTGCCCGAGGGGGCACTGGGTGGTGGCAAGGATATTTTGTAGGAAGGTTGGCAGTGGCCACTGGTACCCCTCTGGCTTTCCAGCCCCTGCCGGCACCCAGCCTCCCTTCCCTCGAGCCGGGCCAGGATGTTTGACCGATGCTGGATAGATGTTATGCCAATGCGCACAGGGTGTCGCAATGGCTACACAACCTGGATTCATCACGGGGGCCCTGTAATAGGTCGTCTCTTCGGGCCAGGCGCTCAGTGGAGACTCCTGTCATCAGGCGAGGACCACCTCGGCGGCGATTCCTGCGCATGTGTCCAGACGATTGCCGTGGACGGTGGCCGCTCACATGGCTGCAGCCAAGTCGGGGCCAGGCACCTTTGCTTGGGCTGGCTAATAACGGGAGTCGGAGACGAGGCAGCAGCTGGGACCTGCCCCATCTCTCAGTCGTCCCTCTTCGGCCCGGTATGCGGCTTTGGTGGCCGAGACTGGAGTCTGCAGCCAACGACTCGGCTAGCTAGCCCCGCTCACTTAGCACCGAGGGCGCGAGGCCCTCCAAAACCATCACGGAGCCGGGACAGAGCATGAGAGCGTTCGCCCGGGGAGGCATCCTGACCCGTATCCGCCGCTCTAGTTGTCCATCGTCACTCGACGAGGCCCCCGGGTACAGACAGACCCACGGGCTGGCTCGCGGGTAGGCAGCGCACCCACCGCGACCTCCTAGGGCAGAGGAGTCGGGGTGGAACGTTTTCCTTCAATAAAGGCCGACCGGCATTTCATCATTACTTGTTTCTTTAGAGCTCTTTTGGGGGGGTATTAACATGTCAAATAATGTGATTCTGATTGTGTTACTTCTCGAGCACATAACGTCGCTTCGTAGTCTGCCAGCCAACCAGAGCAGGGTTTGCCGTGCGCGCGTACGCGAGTACGCGCTCCGCCCTTGATCATAACTTGCCCTCCCTGCGAGAGGTCGGCGGAGGGGGATTGGGTGAGTAGTGGTGTGTGTGCCTTCGGCGCCGAACGCGTGTTAGCATCTCTGAGCCTACAGTCCTTAATACGGGGTTTCCACTCAGGGGCTCGCCCCCCCCTCCTTGAGGCAAGAGCCCTGGGGGGCACGCAGCCGATCCGTGGGATGAGCAGTCCGTACTTATGACGTCGGGCTCTGCAGGACATTGTGCCCGCCCCTGGCGCTCACGGTGTGACGCAGGGGGCCCCCCGGCCCTTTAGTCCACCCCCCCTCCTGATAGGAAACACCAAGGAGAGGGCGGGCAGTGAGTCTCGTGTTCCAAGATCCCGTTCGCCCTCACTGACTTCTACAGATTGGCGGGAGCAAGGTTTGCTGACAGATTATGGTGGAGGAAAACATTCGAGAGGGGTTACGCTCTGCAATTCTCCGAAAGGCCACCACCATCGCATGGCGACGGTGACGTGCTGTGGGACGCGCTTCACTCCTGTCTCTCAGGGCGCGCCACGTCCCGGGGTCGGAACGTGGGGGCGACAGGATGTCCAGGGGGGGCCCACTCCAGGACGAGTGGGGCCTGGCCCCACGGGTAGCTGCGGAGATCTGGGGGCGGAGGTTCGGCCGTCCATTGGTTGACCCTTTTCGCAGTGCAGAAATCGCACAGGCGTCCCTGGGTTTCGCCTTAAGGGCCGCGGACGAGCCGCCTCTAGGCTATGGGCGCTCTGGCTCATTTACCCCTGGCCAGAGGGCATGCTGTCGATTTCCCCTCCGTGCGTCTCCTGACGGTCCTGCTGCGGAGGAGCGAAACAGGAGAGGAGGTCGGTGATCCTGGTGGTCCTGGACAGTCCGCTGGTTCCACCTTCCCTGAGGGGCATGGCGGTGATGGCGCCTGGGCCCTCCGGACGAGCCGGGGGCCTAGTCCATGGGGGGGGAACCCTGTTTTCACGCCGATAATCGGCGCAGGCTCTGGGGTTTGGAGGCTGAGAGGCGGAACCTCGTAGACCAGGGTCTTCCCCCGCGGTGGTGGAGACCATTCAGTGGGCGAGGGCGCCGTCCACTGTGAGGCCTACCGCCACGAGGTGGAGGCTCTTCGGAGATGGTGTGGTTCTCGTTCCTGGGATCCACAGGCGTTGCCCGCTGGAGGGGGTCATGGGATTCCTACAGAAGCTTTTTGACAAAGGGAGGGCTGTCGCCACTTGGCGGTAGTTGCGGCAGCCATACATGGGTCACGACGGATTCGGGGGGGTTAACCGCCCGTTCTCATGCCGTGGTAACGTTTTCTGCCGGGGGGCCGCCGCAGGCGGAGGCCCCGCTCCAGAGAACGCCCCGGTTGGGACCTTCAGGGTGGTCAGTAGGGGGCTGTGGGATCCGCTTTTTGAACGGCGGCGGAGGCGTGTCCCGAGTTGTCAGCTTTTTAGACGGCCCCTCTAGCTTGCCGTTGGCGTCGGTCTAAGAGGGCGGGCGACTTGTGTGCGCTCTCTGTCCAAGCGTCTTGCCTGTCCTTTGGAGAGGGCGACGGCCATGGGTGGGTATTGTGGCCCATCCGGCCTTTCTCCCCAAGGTCATCACGTCGGCCTTTATGTCGCGAGTCTAGGATTAGGGGCTTTCTATCCGCCACCGCCTGCCTCCCCGAGGAGGTGCCGGCGGCACCTTCTGTGTCCTGTCAGATGCGTGAGGCATTACTTGGCCTGACGTCGTCATTCAGGTTTGTGTGTCTGGGCCCCAAGAACAGGGGGCCCCCGCTGTGGGTCAGCCGGCTGGCGCACTGGGTTGCAGGCTGTGCGGCGGGCGTATCAGACGCTGGGTATGGCCCCCCCCTGGGGGCTTCAGGTCGCATTCCACACGATGGGGTGGCGGCTCTGACGGCCCTCCTCAGGGGGCGTCAGGTCGAGGAACGTCTGCCGTGCGGCTTCTTGGCGTCGTCCTCTTCTTTCGTCCGGTCTTATCTTTTGGATGTGTCGGACCGGTTCGGTGGCCATTCCGTGCTGAGTGCAGCGGGACAGAGTTAAACGTTGGTCCCTCTTTGAGGGGGCTTCGGTTGACTTTCCGCCCTGGTCTGGAGCTCTTGGAGGAGGCATCCTACAGGTGCGGTACTGGTTTGTTGGGTTTGGTCGGTCAGTTAGTCCACGTCTGTGTCCCACTATCGAAGTCCTAAGGGACGTAAGCTCCATGACGTAGAATTAATAGTTACCTATTGTACTTAAGTGCTACGGGATAGGTGCGATAGTCCCTTAGCTACGAGTGCCCATCAGGCCTAGACGGCTGGCAGTGTTCAAGGAGGGGTGCGCTGTGTGCAGGGGCGGGCCTTTATAGAGGGGGTCGCTGGTGATTGGAAGCAAATTATTTTGTTTTCTCTGGGTGTGACTGTGGGTCACGAGGTTCTCCCTCGATATCTCCTACTAGCGAAGTCACTAAGGGACTACGTCACTATTCGTAGAACTTAAGTTACATAGGTAAAAAACTATTCTACTTGCATGTGTAAAATGATTCATTTGCTAAGGGTGGTACCTTATATTGAGCTTTGCCTGACTCTTCACGACAATATAGTTGATACAGTGGACCGCATACCACACATGCTGCTCAAATCCGTATGATATCTAACTTCATGCTCCATCCTTCCCCAGCTGAAAAAGGAACAAGACCTAAGAGGACTGTAAACTCCTCCACTTGAGGAAGGACACCTCAGCCCCAACCCCCCCAAAAAACCCTCCCCCCACCACCCCCCAAACCCCCCCCAAAAAAAAAAAAATCAGAATCAACACGTAACAACAGCACCACGTAACAGGTCATCTTTTTTTAAACACACACAAAGTATTATGAAATTCACATTCTGTACAGCTTATGGCAGCTGGCATCAACTACGTCTGTGTTCTCAAACTTTTTGCACATGTAAACACCTCAGAAACTACTTACCTCTCAAGTACCACAAAAAGACCAACACTATTCTGTTGGCGTATAAGCCTATAGGTATTCTCAAGAACAAGGCAGAGGTTTCATTCCTAAAGAAGTATATTTAATATTGAGAGCCATTGTAACATTTTACTTCATTTCAACAGTACAACGGTGCTTAAATATAGGGAAAGAAAACGCTAACAACTGTACGTAAATAACTGATTCAATTAAATTTTCAATTCATTAACAAACGGTAAAGCCTTGACTCACCACTGTGAAATTATATTCCCGAGTGCGATGGCATTCTTGTCCACCAGAGGGTTTGGACCCGGGTGCACTTTTGTTTATTAGGGCTTGGGTCTGATGGGCCTCTTACAGTACTTCTGCCATTTACTCAACCAAAGAGATGTTGGTTCTTATGTTTGCGAATCAAATGATTTTGTTGTTCTCTGTTCCCTTTGCCCGCACAGAATGGGAAAATAACTTTTGTATATTGTTAGACCCGGCTCTAGGCCGTAACATAACAGAAGGGAAGAGACACCGGCTATGTTCAGGAACCCCCGCGTACGGGCATTCTATTGCATTCTAAATTCTCTGAATCAGTATCCTATTTTATTGCCAGTAAGTAACAGGATGTCACAGACTGGAATTGCTTGGCTCAGTGCAAACATTCATAGAGAAAATAATAAAAAACTAAAACTTAAAGAATAAAAAACACTTCTAAGGAATACATTTACATTAGAATAGAGTTAACGTTACTATTTACAATATACAAGTGCACTAGGTGCACCAATGTAGGTGACAGCAGTACAGTGAAGTAAGTGGTATGATGCGGCAGTAAAGTGACTTTTATAAAGGGCGGGGGACAGGTTAAGAGTGTTCAAGAGTCCAACAAGCATGAGGGGAGAACTGTTCTTGTGGACGGGGAGGTTATAGTCATGATGGACCGCCAGTCTTGCCAAAGGGGAGTGGTTGGAATAGTCCAGTGCAGGGTGAGGAGGGTCGGGGGCCTGTGATACGACGCCGGACTTCGAGTCGGCGGCCACGTATCAGGTTCCTGCAGCGATGGAATGCTTCGGCCAATCACTTCCTCTGCAGAGCCGACAATGCGCTGTAGTCTTGTTTGTCCCTGACTGTGGATCCAGAGAAACCACACCCGGGACGGAGGAGGTGAGGTTGGACTCGATGATGGCCGTGTAGAACTGCTCCAAACATCTGGCAGGCAGCTGGCTTTCTGAGGCTGCTGCAGGAAGTACATCCTCTGCTGGGCCTTTCTTGCTGAGGGAGTGATGGTCATGCTCCCACTTGAGGTCCTGGTGAATGGTGGGGCCCAGGAAACGGAAGGGAGAGTCCATCAGGAAGGGGGGGCTGGGGACAGTGCTCAGCCTGAGTCACACAATCATCTCCACTGTCTTCCTGGGCGTTCAGCTCCAGGTTGTTACCACTGCACCAGGACACCAGCCGGTCCACCTCCCTCCTGTAGCGGAACTCATCGTTATTGGAGATGAGGCAATGAGGGAGGTGTCATCCACTGGAACTTGAAGCAGTCACAGAGTCGCTGGCTGGAGGTGCAGTGGGTGTGTACTGGGAAAAGAGCAGGGGAGGAAAGCACACAGCCCTGTGGGGCTCTCTGTATTTATAGATCGAGAGTCGAGACATTCAATCCTTGACGCACTCGCTGATTCCTGTCTGTCAGGAAGTCAGTGATCCCCCTCGAGTGAACCGGGCACGTTGAGCTGGGAGAGCTTGGCCTGGAGCAGGGATGGCAGGTATCGTGTTGAGAGGCAGAGACCCGATTTAAGTCCACGAACAGGACCTGGCGTCGGTCCCCGGGGAGGGCCAAGGCTGTAGGATGTGGTGGGGCCAGGGTGATGAGATGTTCCAGATCTGTTGCTCTGTAGGCGAATGAAGGGGTCCAGGAGGGGTGGAGGTGAGGGACTTGAGATGGGAGATGACCCCAGGCGTTCCAAATGACTTATGACGACAGAAGTATGTGCTAACAGTCTGTAGTCAGTTGAGTCTGTGATCCTGGGGCTTTTCTGGGCACGGGGGCAATGATTGAGGTGTGAGTGAAAGCAGGCCGGGGGACATGGCAGGAATGCAGAGAGGGAGTTGAAAATGTCAGTGAACACAGGAGTTAGCTCACTCGCGCAGTGTCTCAGAGGTGTGTAGCTGGAGACCCTTGGTCCGGGCAGGAGCTTTGCGGGGGGTGCAGCCTCAGAGGGAGTTTGTTTACTATCTCTGTGCCCCCGGGGACTTGGCTGCTTTCAGTTCGTCCCTGAACGGATATTTAGCTGCTTTGTAGCGCTGCGGGCCCCCTCCTGAAAGCCGAAAGGACATGGCATCCATCCACCTTCCAGGGACCTTAAAGACGTCTATTTCCGCCAGGGTCATAGGCTCTCCACCGTGCTGTCCCGGTGTGGGCCTTAGCACGGGTGGGTGGTGAGGATCCCCCCCCATTCCTCTGCAGTGTTATTCCTGCATGCTGGACAAGCCACCTGATAAGTGATAGGCAAGGAGGGAAGAAGGGAAGAACGCCCTACGCAATGGATGCGCATACGATTTATCTGGAACTAGAAATGGACATGAAAATGTTCCAAAAAGTTGACATGACACAACTGTGTCCTCTTCCTGCGCATCGGCATCAAGCTCAATAGTTTTGTTCAGATGTTTTTTAAGAACACGTACCCGTAATATTGTGCTGGTAATGTTGATGTTATAATTGGACATAAGCCATCACTTGATCACCAGGCTTGAAAGGAGTGGAGCTCAGGACAACTGCCCAATGGCGACTCAATTTGGCTTTGGTTACACCCAGTTTCCCCTGCATAAAGGCACGTTGCCTAAACCCGTTACCGTGATCCAAACGATTTTTTCAGGGGGGCGGTTCAGACTCTTTAAACTCAGCAGCACTAGCTTGCTTGACAACACCTGGTACTTCAAGTGACCTCCCACGCAGCAACATCAACCAAGGCAGACCTCCTTCCCAGCCCTTACCTATCTCTATACAGTAAGTATAGAGATCGTAACTCGCTTGGGAGGGCTTTTCAATAAGTTATTTCACGACTAAGAAACAAATGAGAGTTCAAGTTTGTCCCCGTCCAACTGAACACTTCGGTCTCCCAAACCGGAGATGAAATGTGACAATTCCTGCACACGATGTTGCTGTAACAGAAAGCAAAGGATACACAACAGGTAGGGCACTTGCTTTGACAACAGTCAGTAATCTGTAATTGTATGTGACTTTTATTTAGGACTCCTTGAAAAAGAGGTCCATAATCTCAATGGGACTTTCCCCCCCCCCCCCTTTCCCCCCCTCCCCCCTCCCCCCCCCCCCCCTTCCCTCCCCCCCCTGGTTAAATAAAGTAAAAAAAATAATAATATATAGTATACTATATATATATATATATTATATTATTAGGGCTGTCCAAACTTATCGCGTATTCAACGTTAATTACCGTTTTCATTAACGCGTAAAAAAATAATTAACGAAGTTAACTGCCATTGACCGTGTCTCAACTCTTGTTTTATTGGTTGTACCAAAAAGTTAGAGGTTGTGAGAAGTCAAACAGCCTTATTGCAGTGGCTCGGGTAGACTTGCGTCACAGAAAACTAGGGGAACTCTGAGCCAATGGAGCGTCCAGGACAATTCTAATGTAGTGACACGGAAAACCATAGAGAGGGCGCCTCACCGGACGGTTTAGGCTAAAAGTGAGTTTTTAACTAATTTGAGATTAAAATGTCAAATATATGGCCAGGACATGTAGGGGCACTATAGGAAAACTTATTTAGGCAGTGTATAGTAAAAAAGTTGATTTGGTGTTTAGTACTCTTTATAGTAATTTGTATGAATAAAAATGTGTCATTACATTTGAAATCTCATTTAAATTCAATTGAGAGGGATTTGAAATAGAATGTTAAAACTCGATTAATCGTGAGGTTATCACCATTACTTTGAGCGATTAATCAACTAAAAATAATCGTTTTTTTTTTGTGACTGCCCTAATTATAATTTATATATATATATATGATATATATATGATATTCTATATCATTTATTTTTTGTTTTCATGTTTGCATCACTAGAGGGAGCCCAGGTACCCAGTGATTTACGCTTACCACACTTGAGAATCCCTGAACTGACGTCAATTACAGGACAGTCAGGACTGGACCAAATACAGTACAGACCAAAAGTTTGATGCTTTGTCATTCAATGAGTTGTAGATTCACTCTCCAGCCTGTGTAAGGGCTAGTTGACCAGGCCCTCCACAGTCACCGACTGTGGAGGCCAATCCAGTGGTTTTGTGATGAGTTGGACCACAGAGTGAAAGGTGACGGCCACCAAATGCTAAGCATCTCAGGGATCTCCTTCCAAGACTGTTGGAATACCTTTTCAATCATACCTCTTGAAGCACAACAGAGAATGCAAGAGTGTGCGACGCAGTAATCAGAAGCAAAAGGTGCTACTTTGAAGAACTTAGAATATAAGGACCTCTTTTCGTTGTTTAATCCTTTATTACTTATGTACATCATAAGTCCCATGAGTTAATCATAGTGTTGATGCCTATCTAGTGTGATATCGACAATTTTCATAGTGTAAATAATGAAAATATGAAATTAAAAAAATCTTTGAATGAGAAGGGTGTCCAAACTTTTTTTTACAGGTGAAAAATGGCGTTCATTATTACTTCTCACCTTAGCGGGAAGAGGAGAAGTCATATGTTATACATTCTAGAACTACCCACCATTATCTCAGCTACTACCATAGTCTTTAAGCATTATAGCTTAAAATACTTGTAAAAAAAATACTTAAAATGCTTGTATTTTTTATATTTTTTTTTTTTTCATTTTTTAGTGGTGTGTATGTATGTCCCATCTCCTGTATGCAATCTCTTCAAAAGTTTAATATGTCCAAACACATTGATTAAAACATTGTACTCTATAATAAAGTAGTTGTGAGACACCGTCCCCTATCCGAACCAACACAACACAGACAACAAGCAGCATCCAAGCTTACATAAATCATTTTCACATTTTATTTGGAGAAGTAAATTATAAGTCTTGTTTTAAATCTCGTTTATATATTCTTTCTAAATATTTTCCCAGGTTACCAGAACGGAGGTGCCATGTTTCCAGTGTTACCAATCACATCAGCAAGAAACGCATCACTTACCTCTACCCTCACAGACAAGGCCATCCCACCAGCATGTGCTCCCAAAAGATGGGCACCCAAGGAGAAACGCCCACCACACCCAGCATCAGCAGCAGCACAGCACTACATGGACTTTATGAACGTCCGGTCCAGGGCATGTCCAGGGTGAAGCACTTGAGGGTCACAGCGCACCTGCGGGACATGTCCCAAAGTGGGAAGCAGGGACTGACAATGATGTGGTTTATGTGTATGGACTAGTACAATGCGTGGGACTGATCAACGAGTTATTGTTGGATTTTTTGTATTCTAAAGTCTAACAAGAATCCCAAATAAACGTGATCCTAATACATAATAAACTAAAACATATCCTAATTTGGAAACACAAAAATTTAATAAATCCATAGTTATTTTTTTTTCTCTCTCTCATAACTCTTTACTTCCATTGATAGTTTTCCACATGTAGTATTTTTGGCTCTTTCACACCTTTAACTTAAGCTTGTTCAGTGAAAAAAGAGAGTACTTCTAAGCCAATCAGCTCTCAGTAAGTAAAAGACAGCATTGTTTTCTTTAGATGAAGCGCATGTTGTGTTCTTATTTGTTCACAATTTGTCTACTTAAACAAGTATGATTGGACCTATTAATAAAGGTTTTGGGGCAAAGAAGAAAAGAGACAAACCAATTAAATATGTTGCTTTATGGTTTGTGTGGCAGAAAGCAGAGGAAGCGCAGCATCCAGCCAGAGGCCGCCTTCCCCCCCAAACCCCAGCCTCCCCCTGTGGCACGCGCTGCAGAGGCTTCTGTACCAGCTACATTGGTCGGACAACGTGAGATCCGCTTCGAAGTCAATGACGTCTTTGAAACTGCTCAAAGAAGGTAAGTAAGGGTTTGTACTACCCTGGATTGAAATCATTTTCATTTAAGTGGTTCTACCCCCGCTCGCGGAGCTTTACGTCACTAACCATTTCCTGTTCAAATCTTCCTTAAATGGCGTAGCTGGGGGACTAAAGGGGGCGTGAACGAGACTGGGCCGTTTGACATGGCTCTGGGCGGGGGCGGCTGAAGTAAGGTCCAACTTCTGTGCCAGTGTTGGCGCCAGATTCAAAATTCATATGTAGGATTAAGGTCGCCAGCTGATGGCGCCTCACAGAACGGTTTTAGGCAGAAGTTGACTCTCTCTCTCTTTCATCCTCTCCTTTGCTTAAGCGTTTGTGTTGGGAGTGAGGCTTCTTGTGGCTGGGTCTTGGGCAGCACAGTGTGGTGGGACTAGAAGTTGATTTTTTTTTCCCGCTTAATGTGTCTTTGCTGTTTTATGTGTTGTTTTTTACTTTTTGCCTTTGGTTTGCTTTCTGTGTGTTTGGCTTTTTTCTTCTGGTCTTTGTTGTTTTTCTGTTTATTGTTTATGTTGTTATCCTTTCTCTTCTGATCGTTGTGTTGTTGAGCGAGATAAGGGTCAGCACTTCTGCCTAAAACCGTCTGTGGAGGCGCCATCTGAGGCGGACCTGTATTTACTACATTTTGAATTTTGAATCTGGCGCCCCCCAACACTGGCCAGAAGTGGGACCAGACGTCAGCCGCCCCGCCAAGAGCACAATGTTAAACGGCCCAGTCTCGTTCACGCCCCTTTAGTCCTCCAGGCTATCGGCCCTTTAGAGGAAGATTTTGAAACAGGAAATGTGGAGTGATGTAAGCTCGAGGACGCGAGATTGTGGAAGAACCACTTTAATGAAAAATGATTTCAATCCATGGTAGTCAAACCTTAGTACTTCTTTGAGCCAGTTCCAAAGTACGTCATTGACTCTCGAAGCTCAGATATCATCGGTGTCCTGACCAATGTATGGTACAGAGCTCTGCCAGCGCGGGTGCCACAGGGGCGAGGCTGGGGTTTGCGGGGCTGGAGGAGGCCTCTGATGATGCTGCGCTTCCTCCTGGCTTTCTGCCACACAAAACTAAAGGCAAATATTTATTTGGTGTTGTCTCTATTTCTTTCTTTTGCCCCCAAAACCTTTATTAATAGGTTCCAATCATGTCTTGTATAAGTAACATTTTTCGTGAACAATCAGGAAACAAAATGACTTTCTTCATTATAGAAAACAATGCTGTCTTTTACATACGAGGAGCTGATTGCTTAGAGGAGTCTCTTTTTTTTCACTGAAAAGCTTAAGTTAAAGGTGTGATGAGGCCAAATACTTACATGTGATAAACTATCAATGGAATTAAAGAGTTTTGAGAGAGAGAAACAATACTATGGATTTATTAAATTTGTTGTGGTTTCAAAGTTTGGATCTTTTAGTTTTTTATTTTATTAGGATCACTTTTTTTTTTGGGATTCTTGTTAGACTTTGAATACAAAAAAATCCACAGTAATCTTGAGTTCATCAATCATTGGATTTCTTAGACCATCGACATAACCACATCATGTGTCAGTCTTGCTTCACTTCTGGGACATGTCGGCTGGTGCTCTCGTGGAATCAGTGCTCACGCCCTGACATGCCCTGGTCGGGACGGATCATAAAAGTCCATGTTTCTGATGCTTGTGCTGATGCTGGGTGTGGTTGGGCGGTTCTCCTTTGGGTGCCCAGCTTTGGGAGCACAGGCTGGGCGGCATGGCCTGGTTTGTGAGGGTTTTAGAGTAGTGGGACTTTCTGGCTTGGTGTGAGTGGCTCTGGGGAAACTTTGGCACCTCCGTTTGGTAACCTGAGGGAAATTATTTAGAAAGCACATATCAAGAGTTTTTAAAAAAAAGAATTATCATTTACTTCTCAATTAAATGTGACAATGATTTGTTGTTGGATTGCTGCTTGTTGTCTGTGTTGTGTTGTTCGGAATAGGGACGGTGTCTCACAACACTTTTTATAGAATTACAATGTTTAATCAATGTGTTGGTACAAATTAAACTTGAAAGAGGGATTGCAATACAGAGATGTTACCATTACATACACACACTAAAAAATGAAAAAAAAAATAGAAAAATACAAAATTTTAAGTTTGTTTTACACGTATGTTTTAAGCTCTATGCTTAAAGACTTTGTAGTAGCTGTGATAATGGTGGTATAGTTCTCGAAGTGTATAAATATTACGTCTCTTACCAGTGACGATGTGAGAAGTACTAATGAAAGCCCATTTGACAACGTGTATAAAAAAGTTTTGACACATCTTTCTCATTCAAAGCTTTGTTGTTATTTTCATATTTTTCATTATTTTTCACTATATGAAAATTGTAGTATGCCCACTGAGGCATCAACACTGATGAATTACTCATGTGGAATTATGTATGTACTTATAGTAAAAAAGTATGAAACAATGAAAATATGTGCTTATATTCTAAGTTCTTCAAAGTAGCACCTTTTGCTCTGTACTGGCTGCGCACACTCATTGGCATTCTCTTGATGAGCTTCAAGAGGTAGTGTTTGAAAAGGTATTCAACAGTCTTGAAGGCGAATCCCTGAGATGCTTAGCATTTGTTGGCCTTTCACCTGCACTTGTGTCCAATCTCACAAAACCATCTGGATGGCCTCCACAGTTGGTGAATGTGGAGGCCTGGTCAACTTGCCCTTAACACAGGCTGAGTAGTGAATCTACAACTCATTGAATGTCAAAGCATCCAACCTTTGGTCTGTACTGTTTATGTCAGTCTGTTGTCTGTATTGACGTAGTTTCAGTGTTTACTCAAAGTGTGGTAACGCGTAAATCTCTGGTTCGCGGGGCTCCATCTGGAGTGGTATGCCAAAATGATATAAAAATAAAGTTTATATATTTCCATATTTTATATTATATATATATATATATATCATATTATATATATTGGCTGTCAACGTATTATTTTTTTGTAGTTGATTATCGCATAGTAAAGTGAAGTTTAACTCCACGATTAATCGCATTTTTAAATTCTATTCAAATCCACTCAATTGTAAGTTAAATGAGGATTTTCACATTGTAAGACTATTTTTATTCATACCAAAAATTATACTTAACGAGTAACTAAACACCAATCAACTTTTTTTACTCTATACACTGCCTAAATATGTCTTCCTATAGTGCTCCCTATCATTGTCTGGCATATATATGACATTTAAAACAAATAAGTTAAAATCTCACCTTTTGAGCGAAACCGTCTGTGTGGCGCCTCACTATTGGTTTTCCGTGTCCAATACATGCTTGAATTTTGTTCCTGGACTCTCCATGGCTCTTGAGTTCCCTGTTTTCTGTGCGCAGGTCTTCCCGAGCCTCTGCTAATAAGTCTGTTTGACATGCTCACAACCTTTCTTCTTTTGGGTACAACCAACAAGAGTTGACACGTCAATGGCAGTTAATGCGTTAATTTATTTTTTTAGCGTTAATGAAAACGGTTATTAACCGTGATAACGCGATTGATTTGGACAGCCTAATATTTATACATATATTATACTTATTATATATATATATATATTATTTTTTTTACTTTATTTAACAGGAAAGTCCCATTGAGCATACGGACCTCTTTTTCATGGGAGTCTAAATAAATGTCCACATATCATTACAGATTTACTGACTGTTGTCAAAGCAAGTGCATCATGTTGTGTAGCCTTGCTGTCTGTTACAGCTAAATCGGTGGTTGCAGGAATGTCTCCAGTTCATCTCCTGGTTTTGGGAGACCGGAATTTGGTTCAGTTGGGAGGGGAAACAACTTGAACTCTCATTTGTTTTCTTTAGGTCGTGAAATCAACTTAGTTGTAGAAGAACTCCCAAGCGGATGGCGTTACCGATCTCTTATACTTACTGTATGAGATAGGTCAAGGGCTGGGAGGGAGGTATCTGCTTGGTTGATGTGCTTAGCGAGGGAGGGTCACTGAGTACCAGGGGGTTTGTCCAAGAAAGCTAGTGGCTGCTGAGTTTTAATAGAGTCTGACCGCCAGAAAAATCGTTGGATCACTGGTAACGGGTTTAGGGCAACGTCTTTATGCTGGGGAACCTGGGTGTACCAAAGCCCAAAATGCGTCGCCGTTTGGCGTTGTCCTGAGCTCCCACTCCTTTCGGCCTGGTGATTCAAGTGATGGCTTTATGTCCTAGTATAACATCAACCATTACAAGCAAAAGATTACGGTTACGGTCTGAAAAAACATCTGATCAAAACTATTGTTCTGATGCCGAAGCGTTGGAAGAGGAACACAGTTGTGTCATGTCAACTTTTTGGAACTATTCAAGCCGTTTCAAGTTCAGTTACATCGTCAGTATGCGCAATCATTGCGGTAGGCGTTCTTACCTTCTTCTCATGCCTATCATTTAGCAGGGGCGTGTCAGCATGCAGGTATAACATGGCCAGAGGAAGGATCCTCCACCCACCGTGCTAAGCCCCCGGACAGCCGGTGGAGAGCCTATGTCCCTGGGCCGAATAGCACTGCTAAGGTGCCCTGTAAGGTGGCATGGATGCCATGTCTTGTCGGCTCCTTTCAGGGAGGGGACCGCAGCGGATACAAAGAGCTAAATCTCAGTTCAGGGACGAAACTGTAAGCAGCCAAGTCCTGGCACAGAGGTATTAAACACTCTTCTTGTGGCTGCACCCCCGCAAAGCTCCTGGCCCGGACCCAAGTCGTCTCCAGCCACTCTGGACACTGCCGCGAGTGAACTAACTCCTGTGTTCACTGACATTTTCAACTCCTTCGGCAGTCCTGCCAAGTCCCGGCCTGCTTCAAAATCCTCCATCATTGCCCCCGTCCCGACGAAGCCAGGATCACAGGACTCAATGACTACAGACCTGTAGCACTACGTCTGTCGTCATGAAGTCATTTGAACGATGGTCCTCTCCATCTCATGTCCTCCCCTCCCCCTCCTGACCCCTGCAGTTCTCGACTACAGAGCCAACAGATCTGTAGACAACGCCATCAACTGGCCCTCAACACATCTCTACTGCACTTGGACCTCCCCTGGGGACCTACGCCAGGGTCTAGTTCGTGGGACTTAGCTCTGCCTTCAACCACGATACTGCCATCCCTGCTCAGGACAAGCTCTCCCAGCTCAACGTTGGCCCGTTTCACCTGCAGGTGGATCCCTGTACTACCTGACAGACAGGAAGCAGCGAGTGCAGTCTGGGAAGAATGTCTCGGACTCTCGGATTCTATATACAGGAGCCCACAGGGCTGGTTCTTTTCTCCCCTGCTCTTTCCCTGTACACCAACCTACTGCACCTCCAGCCACGACTCTGTGAAGCTGCTCAAGTTCGCGGATGACACCTCCCTCATTGGAATCATCTCCAAGAACGATGAGTCCGCCTTACAGGAGGGAGGTGGGACCAGGCTGGGTGTCCTGGTGCAGTGGCCGGTAAAAACCTGGAGCTGACACGCCCAGAAGACAGGAGGATGATTGTGGACTTCAGGAAGAGCATGTCCCCCCGCCCCCACCTTCCGTGATGGACTCTCCCCTTCCGTTTCATGGGCTCCACATCACCAGGACCCTCAAGGGGGAGCTGACCATCAGCTCCCTCATCAAGAAGGCCCAGCAGAGGATGTACTTCCTGCCCAGCAGCTCAGGAAAGCCAGCTGCCTGCACTAGATGTTGTTTGCAGGTTACCACGGCCATCATCGAGTCCATCCCTCTCCTCCTCCGTCACCGTGTGGTTCGAGGAGCACCAGTTCAGGGACAAAAGAGTACAGCGTTTGTGCGCTTGCAGAGGAAAGGTGATTGGCCCGCAGCTTCCTTCGCTGAGGACCTGTACGTCGCGCCAGTCGATGGCCGGGAGCTGGTCGTTTTCACAGCCGACCCCTCTCACCCTGCACATGGAATATTCCAACACTACCCGTAGCAGGTGGACTGCGGTCCATCAGGACTAGACCTCCCGTCCACAAGAACGTTTATTCCTCTGCTGTTGGGACTCTGAACACTTCTTACACCTGTCCCCCCGCCCTTTATAAAGTACTTTTACTGCCCATCATACGTCAATTTACTTCACTGTATGCGTCACCTTACATTGTGGTGCACCATGTTGCACTTTGTATATTGTAGAATAGTTACGTTTACTCTATTCTAAATTTAATGTATTCCTTAGAAGGTTTGTTTAGTCTTTTATTTTATTTTTGATTATCTCTCTCCTGACTGTTGCACTGAGCCGAATCCATTTCCAAGTCTGTGACTTCCTGTTAACTTACGTGGCAATAAAAAGGATTCTGATTCTGATATTAGTATGCAATAAATGCACCTACTGAGAGTTTGAACATTGGCCGTTGTCTCTTCCCTTCTGATTTATGTTACGGCCTAGAGCGGGGGTAGTAAACAAATATACAAAAGTTATTTTTCCCAGTTCGGTGCGGGCAAAGGGAAAAGAGAACAAACAAAGATCATTTGATCGCAAACAATAGACCAACATTCTTGTGTGTCGTAAATGGCAGATGTACTGTAAGAGGCCAGCAGACAAGCTATAAACAAAGTGCACCCCGTGTCTGTCCAAACCCTCTGGTTGGACAAAGGAAGGCATCACACTCGAGGATATAATTCACAGTGGTGAGTCAAAGGCGCTTTACGTTTGTAATGAATTGAAATTTAAATTGAACTCATTAATTTAGTGTATCCGTTTTTAGTTTTTTCTTTCTCCTATATTTAAGCACAATTGTACTGTGAAAATGAGTAAAATGTTCAATGGCTCACAATATTAAATATACTTCTTTAGGAATGTAAACCTCTGCCATGTTCTGGATGAATATTAGGGCTTTACTACGCTCATACCGTGTATAGTGTTGTCTTTTTTTGGTTGTACTTGGAGAGGCAAGTCGTTTCTGAGGTTTGGTACATGGTGCAAAAGTTTGAGAACCATGACGTTAGTTGATGGCCAGCTGCACAAGCTGTACAGAATTTGAATTTCAATAATTGCATTGTGTCGTTGTTAAAAAAAGATGGACCTGTTACGGGTGCGTGTTGGTTACGTGTTGATTCTGTTTCTGCAGGTTGTCCTTCTCAAGTGGGGTGTTACAGTCTCTTAGGTTTGGTCTCTGTGATGAGAAGGATGGATGCATGAAGTGAGATAATCGTACGGATTTGTGCAGCCTGTGTGGTTTAATGCTGGATCACTGTATAGAATATTGACGTGAGAGACAGGCAAGCTCAAATAAATAATAACGTGGTACCACCTTTAGTGATGAATTCCATTTTAGCAATGCAAGTAATATAATTAGTTACCTATGTAAAACTTAAGTTTCTACGAATAGGTCGCGTAGTCCCTTAGGACGGCGCTCGTGGATATCGCTCGTGACCCCCAGGTCACACGCCAGAGAGATCAAATAATTTGCTCCAATCTCCAGGCCACCCTCCTCTATAACGGCCCCCGCCCCTGACACACACAGCGCACCCCCTCTTTGATTCTGCCAAGCGGGCTGGCATGATGGGGCTCGATTGCTAAGGGATACGACCTTTCGTAGAACTTAAGTTACATTAGGTAACTATTAATTATACGTCATGGTGATACGTCCCCTTAGGGACTTCGATAAGTGGGACCACAGTGTGGACTACCTGACCGGACCCAACAACAAACCAGATCCGCACCTGTGGATGCTCTCCCAAGAGCTCCTGAAACACAGGGGCGGAAGTCAACGAAGGCCCCTCCAGAGGAGGGAACTAACGCGTTTAACTCAGTCCGCTGCCCCTCAGACGGAATGGGCACCGCACCGGTCCGACAACATCCAAAAGATGAAGAGCCGGACGAAAGAAATGAGGACGACGGCCCAAGAAGCCGCACGGAGACGTCCTCGACCGACCGCCCCCTGCGGAGGGCGTAGAGGCCGCCCACCTGTGTGGAATGCGACCTGAAGGCCCACCGGGGGGCAGACCCTGGGTTTGATACGACCGCCGCACTGCCGTGGCAACCAGTGCGCCAGCCGCTGAGCCAGACAGGCAAGGGGCGCCCCTGTTCTGGGGCCCAGACACAACCAAACCTGATATTGACGACGTCATAGGCCAAGTGAATGCCTCAGCATTCTGACAGGACACAGAAGGTGCCGCGCTCCTCCTCGGGGGGAGGCTTGCGTGTTGGCGGATTAGAAAGCCCTAATCCTGATGACTCTCGACCTAAGGCCGACTTGATGACCTTGGGGAGAAAGGCCGGATTGGGCCACAATACCACCATGCAGTCGCCCTCTTCCAAAGGACAGGGCAAGGAGAATGGACCAAGGACGTGAGCGCACACAAGTCGCCCCGCCCTCTAGCAGGAGCCAACCGGCAGCAAGAGGGCCGTCAAAATGCGACAAACATCGGGACTCGCCTCCGCCGCCGGTTCAAAAGGCGGACCGACAGCCCCTAAGGACCACCCTGAGGTCACCAAACGGGGGGCGTTCTTGAGCGGGGGCTCCTCAGCGCGCCCCCCCGCAGACAAACGTTTAACCCAACGGTTGAGAAGCGGCTGTGAACCCCCCGAATCCGTCGGGACCCGATGTAATGGCCTGCCGCGAACACGCCAAGGTTGGCGACAGCCCTCCCTTGTCAAAAAGCTTCTGTAGGAATCCCAGGCACCCTTCAGCGGGCAAACGCCTCGGGACCCAGGAACGAGAACCACACCAGGTCGCTGAAGAGCCTCCTCCTGTGGGCGTTAGGCCCCTCACAGTGGACGGCGCCCTCGCCCCCTGAATGGTTCTCCACACCGCAGGCGGGAAGACCCAGGTCTACGCGGTTCCGCTCTCAAGCCTCCAAAACCAGATCCTGCGGGCCGATTATCGGGCGTGAAAACAGGGTTCCCCCCCGGACTAGCGCCCCCGCTCGTCGGGAGGGCCCAGGGCTCCATCACCGCCATGCCCCTCAGGCAAGGGGAACCCGCGGGGGACTGTCCCGGAGCCACCAGGATCACCGACCCTCCTCTCCTGTTCCGATCCTCCGCAGGCAGGCACCGGCAGGAGACGCCCCCCCACTGGTTGGGAAAGCGCACAGCAGGGCCCTTGGCCAGGAGGGTAATGAGCCAGAGCGCCATGCCTAGAGGCGGCTGTCCCCGCAGGCCTTTAAAGGCGAACCAGGACGGGGCACTGTGCGTTTTCTGCACTGGCGAAAAGTTAAACCATGGACGGCCGAACCTCCGCCATTCGCCGCGCTAACCGTGGGGCAGGCCCACACTCGTCCTGGACGTGGGCCCCCCCTGGACATCCTGTCGGCCCCACGTTCCGGACCCCGGGACGGGGCGCGACCTGAGAGACAGGAGGGTGAAGCGCGCCACAGCAGAGCGTCACCGTCGCCATGACGATGGTGGTGGCTTTTCGGGAGAATTGCAGAGCGTAACCCCTGCGCAATGTTTTCTCCTGCCATAGATTCTGTCGCAAAACACTTGCTCCCTCCAGCTGCTGTAGAAGTCTCGTGAGGCGGACACGGAGCTGGAACCACGAGACGTCCGAGGCCCCGCCCTCTCTGTGTCCACGCAAGGAGGGGGGTGGACGCAAGGGCGGGGGGCCCACTGCGTCACACCGTGAGCGCCGGCGCGGCTGGTCACATGTCCTGCAGCCCGACGTCATAAGTACGGGACTGTCATCCCACGTGATCGGCTGCCTGTGCCCCCCCTGGCGCTTCCTCCAAGGAGGGGGGGCGCAGCCCCTGGAGTGGGGAAACCCGTATTCAGCCTTGTAGCTCAGAGATGCTAAAACGCGTTCGGCGAAGCAACACACCACTACTCACCAGATCCCTCCGCTGACCTCTCTCTGGGAGGGCATAGTATGGATCATGAGGGCCGGAGCTCGTAGCTCGCGTCGCGCACTGCACATCCCTGTCTGGGGGCTGCAGGCTAGCGAAAGCAAAGTTAATGTGCTCGAGAAGTAACACAATCAGATTCACATTATTTGACATGTTTACCATACCCAAATGAGACTCTAGAAACAAGTAATGATGGAAATGCCGTGTCGGCCTTTATTGAAGGAAAAATTTCCACACCGACCTCCTCTGCCATAGGGAGGTCGGCGTGGTTGCGCTTTGCTACCGGAGCCACCCGTGGGTCTGTCTGGTCCCCGGGGGCCTCGTCGAGGGGGACGGATGGACAACAGAGCGCGGATAAGGGTCAGGATGCCTCCCGGAGCGAACGCTCTCTGCCTCAGTCCCGGCTCACGTGGTGGTTGGGTGGCCTCGCGCCTCGGGGCTAAGTGCGGGGGCTAGCCTAGCCGAGTCGTTGGTGCAGACTCCAGTCTCGCCCCAAGGCTGATGTCCGGGCCCGAAGAGGGACGTCTGAGAGGATGGGCTGGTCCTGCAGCTGTCCTCTTCTCCGCTCCCTGTTATTATCCAGACCAAGCCCAAAGGTGCATCTGGCCCCGACTGGGCCTGCAGCCCCTGGAGCGGCCACCGTACCACGGCTTGCGTTCTGGCCCATGCGCAGATCGCCTCCGAGGTGGTCCTCGCCTGTGACAGGGAGGTCTCCACTGAGCACAACCATTCATTTGATTAGGGCGCCATCTTGGATCGCCGGGGCTTGGGCACACTGAGTCCAACACCCAATGCATTTGCTACAGCACTGGCTCCCACACCATGGCTGTATTAGATGTAAGGCCTCCACGCGGAGTCAGGGTGCGTTCACAGGACGGGAAAACGTGGAATTTGTTAGCTTTTGGCGGAAAAAAGTGCGGAGATTCTCAAGATTAAACTTATTTACATACCGTCTTCGATGGGGGGCACTGGGGGTGGCAAGGATATTTTTAGAGGGTGGCTTTGGCCACCCGGGTACCCCCTCGGCTCCGCCCACTGCCGGCACCAGACCTCTCCTTCCTCCGAGCGGGACAGGATGTCTAGCCGATGCTGGATAGATGTTATGCCAAGGCGGCACAGGTGTCGCATTGGCTAACAACATGGGCATTATTCCGAGGGCTGAATAGGTCGCTCTCTTATGGCCAGGCGCTCAGTGGAGACCTCCTGTCACATGCGAGGGACCACCTCGGCGGCGATTTGCGCATGTGCCAGACGCTCGGCGTGGACGGTGGCCGCTCCATGGCTGCAGCCCAAGTCGGGGCCAGGGCTTTGGCTTGGGCTGGCGAATATCAGGGAGGCGGAGAAGAGGAAGCTGCTGGACCTTGCCATCTCTCAGACGTCCCTCTTCGGCCCGGACATGCAGGCTTTGGGTGCGAGACTGGAGTCTGCAGCCAACGGACTCGGCTAGGCTAGCCCCGCACTTGAGCCCCGAGGCGCGAGGCCCCACCTAACCATCACGGTAGCCGGGAACAGAGGCAGAGAGCGATCGCCCGGGAGGCATCTGACCCGTATCCGCGCTCTGTTGTCCATCGTCCCCCCTCGACGTGGCCCCCGCGGAGTCCAGAAGCCCCACGGGTGGCTCGGCTTGGGAGCAAGCACCCACCGCGAACTCCCTATTGCAGAGGAGGCGGGGTGGAATTTTTCCTTCATAAAGGTCCGGACCGGATTTTCTCATTACTTGTTTCTAGAGGTCTCATTTGGGGGTCTGGTAAATCATGTCAAATAATGTGAATTCTGATTGTGTTACTTCTCGAGCACATAACGTTGCTTCGCTAGGCCTGCCCAGCCCCCAGAGCGGGTTTGCCAGTGCGCTACGCGCGCTACCCCCCCCCCCCCAGCGTCCCGGCCACTCTGATCCCTACTCTGCCTCCCAGAGAGAGGTCAGGCTGGAGGGAGTCTGGTGGTGTAGTGGTGTGTGTGATTCTGCCGAACGCGGGTTAGCATCTCTGAGCTACAAGGCTTAATACGGGGTTTCCACCTCAGGGGCTCGCCCCCCCCTCCCCTGTGAGGCAAGAGCAGAGGGGCGGGCACAGCAGCCGGCGTCACGTGGGCTGAGCATTCCGTACCTTATGACTGTCGGGCTGCAGGACATGTGACCGCCCCCGGCGCTCACGTGTGACGCAGGGTGGTCCCCCCGGCACCATTTCGTCACCCCCCCTCCCTGCGAGGTACACCAGTGAGAGGGCGGGGCCGTGACGTCTCGTGTTCCAGCTCCCGTTCCGCCCCTCACAGGACTTCTACAGCATCGGGATGGATGCAAGGTTTGCTGACAGATCTATGGCTGAGAAAAACATTGCGCAGGGGTTAAGCTCTGCAATTCTCCCGACAGCCACCACCATCGCATGGCGACGGTGACGCTGCGATGTGGGCAGGCTTCACCTCATGTTTCTATCCAGGCGGCGCCACGTCCCGGGGGTCCGGAACGTGGGGCCGGACGGATGTCCAGGGGGGGCCCATCCAGGACGCGTGGGGCCTGGCCCCACGGGTAGCTGCGGAGATCTGGCGAGGTTCGTGCCGTCAGTGGTGGACCTTTCGCCAGTGCAGAAAACGCACAGTGCCCGTCCTGGTTCGCCTTAAGGGCCGCGGGTCGAGCCCGCCTCTTAGGCATGGGCGCTCTGGCTCATTACCCTGGCCAGAGGGCCTGTCTGTGCGCTTTCACACCAGCTGCGTCTTCCTGCGGTCCTGCTGCGGAGGATCGAACAGGAGAGGAGGTAGGTGATCCCTGGTGGACTCCGGACAGTATCAGCAGACGCTGGGTCCCCTTCTGAGGGGCTGGCGGTGATGGAGCCCTGGCCTCCCGGACGAGCAGGGGGTCTAGTCCAGGGGGGGGGAAAACCCTGTTTTCACGCCGATAATCGTCCGCAGGCTCTGGGTTTGGAGGCTGAGAGGCGGACCTCGTTAGACCTGGCGTCTTCCCCTGCGGTGGTGGAGACCATTCAGGGGGCGAGGGCGCCTTCCACTGTGAGGGGCCTAGCACGAGGTGGAGGCCTCTGCAGGACTGGTGTGGTTCTCTGTTCTGGGATCCAGGCGTTGCCCGCTGGAGGGGGTCCTGGGATTCATACAGAATGCTTTTTGACAATGGGAGGGCTGTCGCCACTTGGCGGTGTTCGCGGCAGACATATACATCGGGTCCACGAGGATTGGGGGGGTTCACAGCCGTTTCTCATCCGGTGGTTAAAACGTTTCTGGGGGGGGCGCGAGGAGGAGCCCCGCTCTGAGAACGCCGCCGGTTTGGGGACTCAGGGTGGTCTTAGGGGGCAGTCGTGTCCGCCTTTTGAACCGGCGTCGGAGGCGAGTCCGAGGTTGTCGCTTTTTTAGCGGCCACTCTTGCTGGCCCCCGTTGGCGTCTGCTAAGAGGGCGGGCGACTTGTGTGCGCTCTCTGTCCATGCGTCTTGCCTGTCCTTTGCCGAGGGCGACCTGCATGGTGGTATTGTGGGGACCCAATCCGGCCTTTCTCCCAAAGCGGCATCACGTCGGCCTTTAGGTCGAGGTCATCAGGATTATGGGCGTTCTATCGCCACCGCATGCCTCCCCGAGGAGGAGCGGCGCACCTTCTGTGTCTGTCAGAATGCTGAGGCATTATTGGCCATGACGTCGTCATTCCAGGTTTGTGTGGTCTGGGCACCACGAAAAAGGGGCGCCCCTGCAGTCGGCTCAGCGGCTGGCGCACTGGGTTGCCACGGCTGTGCGGCGGGCGTATCCAGAGCAGGGTCTGCCACCCGGTGGGCTTCAGGTCGGCATTCCCCACACGGTGGGGTGGCGGCCCTCTTCCGGCCTCCTCAGGGGCGTTCGGTCAGGACGTCTGCGTGCGGCTTCTTGGGCGGCGTCCTCTTCTTTCGTCCGGGATTATCTTTTGGAAGTGTCAGGGAGACCGGTCGGTGGCCCATTCCGTGCTGAGTGCAGCGGACTGAGGTTAAACCGTTAGGTCCTCCTCTGAGGGGGCCTTCGGTTGAATTTCCCGCCATGGTTCTGGGAGCTCAGGGAGACGGCATCCTACAGGTTGCGGTACTTGGTTTGTTGTTGGTCGCAGTCAGGTAGTCCACGTCAGTGTCCCACTATCGAAGTACTAAGGGGACGTTAGCACCATGACGTAGAATTAATAGTTACTAATGTAACTTAAGTTCTACGGAATAGGTGCGTGAGTCCCTTAGCTACGAGCCCATCAGGCCAGCCGGCTTGGCGAGTTTCAAGAGGGGGTGCGGCTGTGTGGCAGGGGCGGGCCTTTATAGAGGTGGCGTGGCTTGGTGATGGGAGCAATTATTTTGATCTCTTCGGCGTGTGATGGGGTCACGAGCGATATCCCCACTAGCGAAGTTCCTAGGGCTACCGCCTACCTATTCGTAGAACTTAAGTTACTAGGTAACTATTTACATACGTGCATTTGCTAAATGAATCATTAGCTAGGTGGGACCATTTATTGAGCTTTGCTGTCTCTTCACCGGCCAATTCTGATACAGTGACTCGCATTACCACACGCATGCTGCACAATTCCGTTCTGATATCTCACTTCATTGCTCATCCTTCCTCACTGAGAACAAGACCTAAGTGACTGTTAACTCCTCCACTATGAGGAAGGACACGCTCAGACTCAGATCACACGATAACCAACACGCAACCACGTAACAGGTCCATTTTTTTTAACACACACAAGAAATATTGAAATTCACATTCTGTACAGCTTTCGGCAGATGGCATCTAAATAGCAGTGGTTCTCAAACTTTTTGCACCATGTACCACCTCAGAAAATACGATCCTCTCAAGTACACCAAAAACGACCAAACCACCTATACCGTTGCGTAGTAAGCCTATGTATTCATCAAGAACAAGGCAGAGGTTTCATTCTACAAGATGTATATTTAATATTGTGGAGCCAATTGTAACATTTTACTCATTTTTCAAACAGTACCATACTGTGCTTAAATAATAGGAGAAAGAAAAAACCTAAATAACTGTACTTAAATAATGATTCAATTTAAAATTTTCAATTCTTACAAACTGTAAGCCTTGATCCCCTGTGAATTAAATCCTCGAGTGGGATTGGCCTTCTTTGTCCACAGAGGTTTGGACACGGGTGCACTTTTGTTTATTAGGGCTTGGTCTGATGGCCTCTGTACAGTACTTCTGCATTACTACAAAATGAGATGTTGGTTCATATGGTTTGCGATCAATGATTTTTGTTGTTCTCTGTTCCCTTTGCCCGCACAGGAACTGGAAAATTAACTTTTGTCTATTGTTACGACCCGCTTAGGCCGTAACATAAACAGAAGGGGGAAGAGACAACGGCCTATGTTCCAGAACCCTCGTAGGGGCATTTTCTTGCATACTCTTATCAGAATCAGACATACTTTTTATGCCAAGTAAGTAACAGGAAGTCACTGACTTGGAATTGCTTCGGCTCAGGTTGAACTGTCAGAGGAAATAATAAAATAAACTAAAAATAAAGAATAAAAACACACTTCTATGGATACATTTAAAATTAGAATAGAGTTAACGTTACTATTTTACAATATACAAGTGCACATGGTGCAACCAATGTAAGGTGACAGCAGAATACAGTGAAGTAAGTGACGTATGATGGGCAGTCAAGTGACTTTTTTAAAGGGCGGGGGGACAGGTTAAGAAGTGTTCAAGAGGTCAAACAGCAGAGGGGAAGAATCTGTTCTTGTGAGGGAGGTTCTAGGCTGATGGACCGCAGTCTCCTGCTAAGGGAGTGGTTGGATAGGCCATGTGCCGGTGAGAGGGGTCGGCTGTGATACGACCAGCCGGCCTCTGAGCTCGGGGGGGACGTACAGGTCCTGCAGCGATGGAAGGCTGCGGCCAATCACTTCCTATGCAGAGCGCACAATGCGCTGTAGTCTCTGTTAGTCCCTGACAGTGGCTCCAGCGATACCACTCCCGGTGACGGAGGAGGTGAGGCTGGACTCGTATGATGGCCCGTGTAGAACCTGCCACAAATCTGTGCAGGCAGCTGGACTTTCCTGAGCTGATGCAGAAGTAATCCTCTGCTGGGCCCTTCTTGATGAGGGAGCTGATGGTCAGCTACTTGAGGGTCCTGGGTGATGGTGGTGCCCAGTGAACGGGGATGGGGAGGTCCATCACGGAAGGTGGGGGCGGGGGGACAGTGCTCTTCCTGAAGGTCAACAATCATTCCACTGTCTTCTGGGCGTTCAGCTCCAGGTTGTTACCACTGCACCAGGACACAAGCCGGTCCACCTCCCTCCTGTAGCGGACTCATCTTTCTTGGAGATGAGGCAAATGAGGGATGTGTCCATCGCGAACTTGAGCAGCTTCACAAGAGTCGTGGTGGAGGGGCGAGTGGTTGGTGTTACAAGGAAAAGAGCAGGGGGAGAAAGAACACAGCCCGGTGGGGCTCCTGTATTTAATAATCGAGAGTCCGAGACATTTTCCCCAGACGCACTCGCTGCTTTCCTGTTGGCAGGAAGTCAGTGATCCACCTGCAGGTGGGAAACGGCAATCGTTTTTGGGGGGGACGCGGGAGAGCTTGTCGGAGCCAGGATGGCAGGATCGTGGTGAAGGCAGAGGCTTAGTCCAGATACAGGACCTGGCGTAGGTCCCGGGAGTCCAAGTGCTGTGGATGTGGTGGAGGGCCAGGTGTTGCGTGTGTTACAGATCTGTTGGCTCTGTAGGCGAACTGCAGGGGGTCCAGGAGGGGGAGGTGATGGACTTGAGATGGAGAGGACAGGCGTTCAAATACTTCATGACGACAGGACGTAAGTGCTACAGGTCAGTTGTCATTGAGTCCTGTGATCCTGGGGCTTATTCGGGACGGGGGCAATGATGGAGGATTTGAAGAGGCCGGGACATGCTGGACTGCAGAGAGGAGTTGAAAAATAGTCAGTGAACAACCCAGGAGTTTAGCTCACTCGCGCAGTGTCTCCGAGTGGCTGGAGACACTAGTACTACTTTAAGATTGTGATACCATCTTAAAGCTGATTTCAATCTCTTTTCAAATCTGTTTTCCTTTTTTTCATAGCATGTCTGTAACAAAAGTTATCATTATCTGAAGTCAGCTTTTTAACATGGTTTAATGAAACAGAATTCTGAGTTTAAAGATGGACATTCTAAATAGAATCACCACAATCAAATATAAAATGTTACATTTGAATTACTCTGTTATGGCACACATTTATTTTAGTCACTACAGTATGTTGTAAAAGATAAAAAAAACATACTTTGGCACCAATCAAACACACAACACTCATTAATTCGATGAAAATCAAGAATGATTTCAACATTCAATGAGTTGAATTTGTTTTTCGTAACTTTTCCTCTCCTTTTTGTGTCTTTCTCTTCATAAGTGACTGAACATTATATATGTGTTAGACCAGTGTCTCCCAAAGTGGGGTCCGCGGCCCCCTGGTGGGCCGCGAGGGTACTGCAGGGGGGCCGCGGGAGGTCATAAAAAAAAAAAAAAAAAAAAAAAATATTATTTAATGTTAAAATTATAATGTTTTGTTTGTAATATTAAAATATTTGTGTTCATTATTTGACTTGAATAATCCACTGTAATCATTTTTGTATTACAATGTTTGTAGCAGAGGCTATTTCCCCAAAATAAAATAACCAGAAGAGCCTATTCTTAATGTTGTCTTCTTGGTTATTATTTTGGGGGGCCACGCAGACCCGTCAGATTTTTAAGGGGGCCTCGGTGTTACTGAGTTTGGGAATGCCTGTGTTAGACAATGCCAGTATTATTCTATCAAATCACGCAGTATAAATATCCACGCACAAAAAACCAAGCATTTTTAATGCATGGAGGAAATTAAGTACCCGAGCTTTAATTTTGTGAGTTGTGGTTGCGCATGGGACACACGAGGGAGATTGGAAGATGATGGCCGCGACAGCCTGAACGCCTCGCTAAGACCTCTGGCTACTTCACTATTTTGAGCTGTTGAACATTGTTTAAGGCCGAGCTTTGTACTGCTAGTGACAGACCAAAATTATTGCTTTGCAATTTCATTACTTCATTCACTTAAGTCCTGCACTGAAGTTGGGCGCAGAATTGTTTTCTGTGCGCCATGGCAGATATCTCTCTTCAATCCATTTGGGACGCAATAAATCAACTGAAAGATCAAGTCACTGGTGAAGTAAATGCTCATCTTGACATGAAAATGGGTATTGTGCAAGCACGCTTAATGGATATACAAAAGACATTGGGTTCAATCACAGGACAAACCACGGAATTGCAAGAGCGGATGAGCGTAAATGAGGACAACGCTGGGGACCTGGGGGCGCGAGTGAGCGCTTTGGAGAAAGACAACGCTTACCTGAAGGAGAAGGTGGATGATCTGGAGAACAGAAGCAGAAGATCGAACCTTCGTTTCATTAATGTTCCGGAAAGGAGTGAGGGGAGAGACATGATCGCTTTTATGAATGTACTGATTCCCACGCTCCTAGGAAAGGAACACTTCCCCGTGCCACCTGTGGTGGAGAGGGCGCACCGTTCCCCAACATTCACAAACTCATCCCAGCCACAAACACGTCCCCGACCGATTCTTGTTAAGCTCTTAAACTTCCAGGATAAAGTCAAAATCATGCGGCTGGCCAGAGAAAAGGGGAGTCTCCAGTTCAATGCAGGAAAAGTGCTCATATATCCGGATTTCAGTCCCGGAATTGTCCAGAAGCGGCGTGAATTCGATGAGATCAAAAAGAAGGTCCGTGCCGAAAACTTGAAATAATCCCAGCACGCTAAGGGTTTTGGTGGAAGGGAAACCAAAGATGTTTCGCTGTTCCAAAGACGCAGAGGAATTCTTCCGTGGTGCCTCCGCTGGACCAGCGACGTAAGTAGACCATCTACGGCGTCTAAACTTTACCTGCGCCTGGATCTTGACTTTTGTTCAACTGGTGACACTATTGTATGAACTGTTATAGATACCCAGGCAGCGGTAACACCAGTGTTTTTTCTTACTTTTTTTTTCCTGGCGTAAATCGCCTGCTGTGAAGTCTAGTCCAAATGTCGTGAAATGTAGTTCAAAGGGTGACGTGAGAAGTCACAGCGCACCGGTGAGGTCAGTTTATTTTTTGCAAGAATGGACAAGGATATTATTATTTTTATTTATTTTTCTTCTCAAACAGCAGTTATTATAAAGAAATAAAGACTAATGAAAGTAGCTATGTCTATAGGCATCTATTGTTTTTTGTTGTTGTAATTGCCATGATTTTTGGCGTGTGCGTGTGTGTGCGCTTGTGTTTTGGCATGTCTTGCCTGTGGCCCTCACTCACTGACCAGTACTCTCCTGTCACGGTTCTTCCATGCCTTTGAGATAATGCTACTGTATGTTCAATGACAGCGATAGTTCCTCTTCGTCCTCCACAGACAGCGTTACAATGTTTAATGTAAACTGCCAGAATCTACAATTTGAATCTTTCCAATTTACTGACTATAAATCTCAACCAGGACTGAAGGAAATCGATCCTGACAATAATATTTACAATCGTTATAACAAAAATTGCTCATATTATACTGACACATTATTTAACAAAAACATTATTATGAAGGATAAACTGTCCATTATTCATTTTAACAGCAGAAGTTTATACACAAATTTCAATAGTATTAAAGATTATTTGAATAAACTAAAAATGCCTTTCAGTATCATAGCAATATCAGAGACATGGTTAAATGCGGACAAGGGTACAGATTTTACCTTGAATGGTTATGAAATGTACTGTATAAATAGAGATTACAAGAAAGGAGGAGGAGTAGCATTATACATAAATAAAAATATAGAATGTAAAATAATAGAAAGTATGAGCTTGGCTGTTAAAGAAGTATTTGAATGTGTTACAGTTGAAATTGAAATGAAAAAAATAATAAACATTATTGTAAGTTGTGTCTATAGGACTCCAGGATCGGACATGAATACATTTAAGGAATGGATGGAAAAGATGTTTGCAACTAAAGTCAAAAAGGATGTTATGATATGCGGAGATTATAACATAAACTTACTAAATGCAAATAACCATAAACATACAGAAGAATTCATTGACACAATGTTCAGTATGAACCTGTTTCCGTTGATCACTAGACCAACAAGAATAACAACACACAGTGCTACCCTGATCAACAACATCTTTTCCAACGTTCTAGACGACAAATTAATGAGTGGCTTATTATTGAGCGACACTAGTGACCATCTCCCCATCTTTATGGTGTGTAACTTAAACCTCAACATGATACAGCAAAGAAATGAATTTAGATTTGGCCGGCTAATAACCGAGCAGTCAATTATAAACTTTAGAAATGATTTGTCTGCTCAAAGTTGGGAAAAGGTATTCGAACAGTCTGATCTAGACACAGCTTACAATGTCTTTCTAGAAATAATCACTGCCTTGTATGACAATAATTGTCCAGTAAAAAAGTACAAACAAAAACAGGAAACCGGAAAACCATGGATAACGAAGGGACTATTGAATGACTGCAAAAAGAAAAATCATTTGTATGAAGTATTTATTGTGAACAGAACTGTTGAGGCAGAAGTAAGATACAAAAGATATAAAAATAAACTAACCAGCATCATGAGGAGAAGTGAAAAAGATTATTACACAAAACAACTTGAGAGTAATAAAAACAATACTCGAGGAATGTGGAAAGTCCTAAATAGTGTCATTAGGAGCAGCCCAGATAGTAGCTATTATCCTGAATATTTTGTGGACAATAACACGGTCATTACGGATAAAAGGAAAATTGTGGATAAACTTAATACATTTTTTGTAGAGGTTGGTCCCACTTTGGCCCAAAAAATCCCGACTTGCAGCGAGCCCCTGGACATTTCAACTGAAAAGAACCCAGATTCAATGTTTCTCACTCCTGTCAATGAAATGGAGGTCCTGGATACAATCACAAAATGCAGTGATAAAACATCTATGGATGTGCATGACATAAACATGAGAACAGTTCGGAGTGTGGCAAATGAAATTTTACAACCATTTACCTTCATTTGTAACCTATCATATCAATGTGGACAATTCCCAACCAAAATGAAAGTAGCTAAAGTCATCCCACTATTCAAAGCTGGGGATAAACATTGTTTTACCAACTACAGGCCTGTCTCCCTGTTGCCACAGTTCTCCAAGATCTTGGAAAAATTATTTAATTCAAGACTGCAACATTTTATTGAAAAACATAATTTGTTATCCGATTCTCAATATGGTTTTAGACGTAACAGTTCAACTTCACTTGCTCTTATTGATCTTATAGAAGGAATAACCAACCGCATTGAAAAAAAGGAATTAGTCATTGGAATTTTTATTGATTTACAGAAGGCATTCGATACTATTGATCATGACATCTTGTTACAGAAACTTGAGAACGGTGGCATCAGGGGGATAGCGCTAACATGGTTGCACAACTTTTTGTACAACTTGACCAAAGTAAATCCAGTTATCGGTACATCACATGTGGGGTTCCACAAGGGTCAATTTTGGGGCCCACACACTTTCTACTGTACATTAATGAATTCTGTAAATTATCCAAATGCATGAAGTGTGTACTCTTCGCAGATGATACAAATATCATTTTGTCTGGGGAGAATTTGGAGCAACTCTTGGACAAAAGCAACTACTGAATTAAAAACAATTAAAAACTGGTTCCATTCAAATAAACTATCATTAAATCTAAAAAAAACTAAAGTAATGTTATTTGGAAAGAGAAAATTGGATAAAACTGTTTTATAAACATATTTATTGATGATGTTCAAATTGAAAGGGTCCAGCAAAATTTGTTCCTGGGGGTGATGCTGGACAAAAATATTTCCTGGAAACCCCATATTAGTTATTTATGTTCAAAAGTTGCCAAGTGTGTTGGTGTCATCAAGAAATGTAGTCATGTATTAAATGTAAAAGCACTGCAAATATTGTATCACTCACTTGTAATGTCACATTTGAATTATTGTATTGAAGTTTGGGGAAATTGTTATAAAACAAACCTATTGCCTTTGATTACACTCCAGAAAAGAGCACTTAGGATCGTTCACAAAGTCCCTTACAATGAGCACACAAACCAGCTTTTTATTAATAACAGTGATTTAAAATTAGAGGACTTGGTCAATTATAAAACTGCACAAGTTATGTTCAAGGTATCAAAACACTCTCTTCCAGCAAACATCCAAAATCTTTTTCGTGATAGAGACAGTCAGCTCCAAGTGAATTTGAGAAGAGTCCATAGATTATACCAACCACGAGTCAGAACAACACTCAAGTCTATGTGTATTTCTGTAAGAGGAGTGAGTTTGTGGAATGGACTCACTGAGGACTTAAAAAACTGTTTAAATTTGACCCAGTTCAAACAACATTTTAAAAGCCTTGTGATGGAAAAGTACCTGGGTGAGAGAACATGATACCTTTATGTAATTGTAATTGTGATAGTAGGAGAGGGGTGTGGGGTTGGTGAGTATTGGGCCTGTGTGTTTGTTGTGTTGTGTTGAATATTGGATGTCTTGTGTTGTAATTATTTGTGTAAATGATTTGTCTGCAAGTGGAGTGTGTGGGGGGGTGGTTTTGAATAAGCGTAAGCTTCCATCATCCCCCTTTCAAACCAAGCAGACCTTGTATTTTGTTTTTCCTGTTTGTATACACCTGCAGGTTTGAAATAAATGAAATGAAATGAAATGAAAAAGATCTGGACTTGCAACTAGCTGGGGATTGTCCTGAACGGGTGTCTATGGTTCTGTCCGCGTATGGTTCTGTTTATGGTCCTGTCCAAGTGTCTATGGTTCTGTCCAAGTGTCTATGATCCGCGTGTCCATGGGTTATGTCGCGTGTGTCTATGGTCCTGTCTATGGTCCTGTGTATTGTCCCCGTTACAGCAGTGCGTTCACTGAGCTGTCAAAGCGGGTGTCACAAAGCGGCCGCAGATACTCCCTGGGTCAGAGCGGAGGATGTAACGTAACGTTCGGTTTATCAAAACATATCACCATTTTTAATGTATAAAAGTAGTGAATTTTACCTAGATATTTTCAGAAACTAAAGACAAGATATTATATAATAATTATTTAATGAAAACACAATTTTGCCAAAAAAATGACAATCGACTTATTTTTACTATTTACTCGGAACGTGCTAGCGCGACGTCCGACGGATTTTCCCAGATCGCATCACATATCAGAGGGAAGAAGCTGGAACATGGCTTTTCCAGGGTGGCCAGAAGAATCATTGATTATGTTAATAGCCCGTCTGGATTTATAAAGAACCTCCAGAATAGGCAGCTCACAGCTCATAGTCCATTTTGCAGAGCGGAGCACCATGTTTGGAGCTCTGCCTTATTTGGTTGTGATGTTACCGAACCACAGTCACAGAACCAACAAGCACACTTTCAACAGTGCAGTGATAAAAGTTAAGCAGGAACTTAAGCAAGAATGCCCTCTGAAATTCTCTGAGTTTTTGCAGAAAGGAGAGACGCTGACGAGCTTTCTTAACATCCTGGTTTAGTTATTGTCTTTACTCCACTGAACAACACGTTGGATTTCTGCTCTGTAAGGAGATTCATTATTATCACTGATGAGACCAATGATGTTGGTGTCATCACCGTATTTGATGAACAAGTTGGCGTCTTCTGGCTCTTTGCCTGTGTTCAGTGACCCTGTATATATGGTATTCTTTTTACGTTTAAATGAATTGAATTGAGCTGTGAATTGGGGCAACAGTTGGTAGAGCATTGGCCTTTGTGCACGGAGGGCCGTGGGTTTCATCCCCCCACGAGACCTTCTCCAGCAACTGCTGCTGTTGTGTCCTTTAGCAAGACACTTAACCCCACTTTTTCTGAAGCCCCCACTGAAAGATCAAGGCTATGCTCTCATACACAGAGCAGCCGTCCTCCTGTGAACTGACCGCCTGCAGGAGGATCAGTGAGGGGCTGATGTACTATGTGTTGTGATTTGTATAAATTGACTCCAAACGCCCAACCAAGAAGTAACAAGTAAATTTATTATAACAAAAAACAAAAAATGTCCATACAAGCTCCAGGAATAGCAATGGGAAAGCTGGTCCTCCACCTGAGGACAATACAGAAAAAGTGTTAAAACAAGTCCAAAAAAATAGTCCAAAAAGTCTCAGAAATAGCTTTGCTTCATCAGCAAAGCTATTGAGTGGATTCCCAGCATACTATTTGTATGCTGCTCTCCGAAATGGGCCTGATGGGAGACAGGTGGGCTCTCACGGCAGGCACCAAGGGGAGGGGAGTGGAAGACAGAGGAGGAAGGAGGAACACCAAAGCCTGCCCTCGTGACACTATGAATTGGGAAGTGTCATGAGGGCAGATATGAATTAAGGGGAAGAAAATGGATGGATTGATGAATTGAGACGAGAAGTCGGCTACTCGTCTTGATGTTTCTTCACCTCCTACTCCCCCACTGTCACACTAAAAGCGTCCTTCACTCCTTCACTCATTTCTAACATGAGCCCAAAATGAACACGAATAAACCATAACAGTCCTTTTGACTCCGAAATGAAACAGGAGTCAGCAGGTGTTTACTGTGTGGCAGTTGTGCGCTCTTCACACATATCGATTTAACCATTATCTCTTTGCTGTGAATCAGAAGTGCACAGGTCCAATCCACCTTCCATTTCTGAGAATCCCCGAGACAGCAGTCATCAGGGCCACACCTGCAGGTCATTAGTCTTTGACAATTGAGAGAACATGTAGTGCTTCTGACATGCGAATGTGATCCTGACTATTATGTTGTAAGTGAGGGCTGTGTTAGCACCGCAATGATCAATAGTGTAGTGATGGACAGCTCCAGTCGGCCCTACAGACCTTATCAGACCTCCTCAGACCTCCACAGACTTCCATAGACTCTGCATATTGACCATAGAGGACATGGCTCACAGAAAACACAGCAGGATTTATTCAAACACACAAAGAGACAGATCAATTACCTCCTTCCATCACTCGTATCCACAATGATCTCTTTTGATTGACATGTCCTGGCTTTCAGAGGAAAATGTATGCATTGTATTTGGTCGTTAAAATCTATAGTTCCTGGCTAAAATATTTGGTTCAAATAATAGTTTTCACATCCATTTTTGGCCTCTATCACATCTTTGGATCAGGTTTTTAAGATATGAAAGTGAAAACACAGCACCCAGCCCAAATCGTGACACAGATATACAAAAGATAAGATGTTTTACAAGTATACAAAAGATAAAAAAAATTCTAATGCCTGATCCCAGACTCCTTCTGTCAATCAAAATACAGATAGATTGTTAATGGAACAAAAGAAGTGAGGTATCCGATGTGTTAAAGTGACAGTCTGTAACTCTAAATGAATTACAAATTTCAAGAATTGTATTAAATTGACCTCCTGGCCTTAAATGTTGATATAAAATAAGTCATTTTATTAATTCTAATATTAATATATTGCTATAGCTCAGAATCCACGATGCCATCCATGTTAACCAATCGAGTCATGCCAAGGGCTGTCAATCATCAGTGATGATATATATGCTATAATAAAGCATCTGGTCATACCTGTATTTAAATGCCAGATCCTGACAGAACTTTGAAGCAAAGCAGGGCAGGGTCTGGTTAGTGCTGTGATGGGAAACCTCTAGGAACACCAGGTTCCACAGTGGGGTGTTAAGTGCCAAACTGTTGTTGTGTTCTTAGGCAAGACACTTCACCTAGAATGAGCCTGGTGTGCGTGAAATGTTGGTGGTATAGTGTGAGGGGCTGATGGCCCATACATACTGGTTGCTCACTTCCTTCTGTAGTTGTGGCAACACTAGTAGTTTATCACCACTGTGTCTGGAGTGAAAGAATAACAACACATGAACTGTCTTTGAGCGTACAAAAAAGCGCTATATCAAACTGGTGCATGTGACACTGTTGTGTCAGTGTTTGGCAGGAACAGGGAGATTAGCGTTCCTCTCCAGCAATCCAATCTCCAAATCACGTGGAACAGACAGAGGTGCGAGGAGTGTGGCTCAACCCAGAGAAAGGTCTCACATGCCCCAAACCCTGCGGATTTGGACAAAATTTCACATGTGACACATTCTTGCCCAATCCAAAAAAGTGTAATGAAAGACATGCCACCGTCTAAAAACGATAAACAACTTGAAACAATCCTCTTCAAAAGGGTTGAGATCAGTGCACATGTGCAAGGATCTCATTATCAGAGAATCAGACACAAGTTCTGTTCTTTTATAATTCTAGAGAGAGATTGCGGCTGCCGGAGGACCAATCAGAGGTCGGTGTGGGTTAGGACCTGCAGTGTGTTCCCCAAAGCCCCTCACACAGACTGAGGACCAGCAGTGGGTTCCACAAAGCCTACTCACACAAAGCCTACTGAGGTTACTTATGCACTACTGGAAAAGGACTTGTTTGCAGTGCTGTATGGGTGCTAGCAATTCTACATTAATGGGAAAAGTTGAAAGGTATTCTGAGCAAAAACCTCCTGAGTCCATGCATGCACCTGCAGTAACAAAGGTGATTACAAGTTTGCCAGTGACTCCCTAAATACGAGCAGGCCTAAATACTCCAGTCTGGAATCACAGGGATGACACACTATAAAGTCATTGTTCCTTTTGTTCTAAACAAAGCATGTTGGACAGAAACCACACTGGGCATATGGGAATGAGAAGCGAAAAACAGAGATCCTGGGGCGCCCTCTCCTGGCCAGGCCTGAGTAAGGATATTACAGCCAGTAGTGAGTAAGTAAGTAATGTTTATTTATACACCGCCTTTCACAGACCAGAGTCACAAAGCGGTTTACAGTTGTTAATAATTTGCCAATCAGGGCCTCAGATTATTTTCTCAAAATAATCAGAAACATTTTATTTCAGAGCGTGAAACTGCATGTGCGTCTTGGGACACACGCATGGACTGCGTGGTCGAGACGCACGGTAGAGGCACGGCAGAAGCGGAAACTTGACGCACGCAGGAGATAAACATTGCTGAATGTTTTCCAAGACGCTCGTGCAGCCACCAATCAGAGAGCCCCAAAGTGGTCACGGGGACATTAGCGGTCTGAGCGAGCAGACTGAAAATACTGTAAACAGCCAAAACAGGAGCTACACCAGGACTAAACCAGGGTTGACAATGGTGGACGCTGTGCTTGTGAACCTATGCCTCCAGCCTGAGTTGTCATCCTCTAGTGACTGTAAACGGGCGCAGCTAGCATGTTTTCCGATGCGGAAGTACCGTCTAATATTAAAATAAACCTATGGCGCCCCTCCGTGAACACATACTGTACTGCTGTTACATAAAGTCTCTGGATGGTCTCTGCGCACAGAGATGCTGCAGAGCTGCATTCTTGGAGAACTTTACACAAAAACCCGCAATCTTAACTCTGTTAGCATCAAAGCACTTCCGCTTTGATGCACTTCGTTCTTGAGTAGATTTCTAAGAAGACCCTACATTGGATTCATCAACGCGCTCGTAAGCCACTGAATTGTTCGTAGCTGTTCTCTTAGACTGATGAATGCCAACTCCTCGTGAGTAGAGCGCGCATGCCAGGTGAGTCATTAGCATAGGTAATTGCCCATTAATGCCCATAAAAGGGACTGCAAGGCCGTGTGCAGACGTCAAAGGAAACAGCAACATGCCTAAAGCAAAGCGTTTACGACAGCCAAAGAGTCACCCTTTCTTCTTTTGCCAGACTGAGAATAAAGTCGTAAAATTTTGACTTTAATGTCGAAATATTATGAGAAAAAAGTCGAACTAGCAAGATTATGAGATTATTCTCCAAAAATTTAGAGATTAAATCTAAAAACATTTAGAGATTAAATCTAAAAAAAATTAGAGATTAAATCTCAAAATGTTATGAGATTAATTAAAAAAATTATGTGTTTAATTTAAAAAACATTGTATTAATTTAAATATTAATCTCAAAATGTTATGAGATTAATCTCAAAATGTTATGAGATTAATCTCAAAATGTTATGAGATTAATCTCTAAATGTTATGAGATTAATCTCAAAATGTTATGAGATTAATCTCAAAATATTTTGAACTCTGGGAGGAGATCCAGCGCGGACCAGCACTGAGACAAATGCAGACCCGAGGAGAGACCAGCGCGGATCGAGGAGAGACCGTAAACTGGAGAGACCATAGACTGGAGAGACCAGCGTGGAACCATATTAGATCAATGGGAGAGACCAGCGCGTAATGTTGTGTTTTATTGAACTTCACAAAAGAAGACAACACCAGTGTGCGAACATGTCACCACTGAATGTGCTCAAGAGTGCTCCTGAGCACTCGTAGGATTTGTTCTTAAGAAAGAGAAATTCTGGATACGAGAAAAATTCATGAATGCCACATTCTTTGTAAATTCCTCGTAAGTAGAATTTACGTACAATTTTGTTCCTAAGAACGGTTCGTGAATGAGGCCCATGGTTCTTGTGAAATGCCATCAAATCTGCGTTTTGATATCCAGTCTTGTCTTTTTCTGAAACATTTCTCCATTTCATTGGCTTGTAGTTCATTGGCTTGAGTCTGTGCTACAAATGTGTCTCATGCAATTGAACTGTGAAATAGGCTCTTTCAGTGATACCGGTGGAACAATTTACCATGTAAAATATAATTTCTCTCAGTGCTATTTCTGTAAAGAATATATCTCAGTTTATCAGTGTCTCTGTAAAGTAAAATGTCAAGGAAGTCAATTTTTTCAATTCAATTTGGAGAGACGAGAAACAGGAAGTTTTGAGTATTTTATTGAAAGGAGGTTTGGCGCCCTAGGTCCCGGTGCGGCCTTTGGATCGGAAAGGCTCCTGCGATGAGCGCGCACAATCCCCCGGGACCTAGGCACTGGTGGCGGCATTTGGCAGCGGGAAGAAAATTGAAGGCAGATTGGAGGCAGGGTGAAGAGGAGGAGGAGGGGAGGCGGTGGTTGCGAGGCTTCAGGAGGCCGGTAGTGGGAGTTTCTCCGTTTTTATGCGGCTGGCGAGTCGGTACAGATGATTGGAAGGGGGCGTCTGCTGAGCGATAGGCTGGGGATGAGAGCCGGCCTGGAGGGGGTAATTTTGGTTAACGTCTACCAAATTGAATTTTCGCTGGCTGCATTTCAATTTGGAGAGACGAGAAACAGGAAGTTTTGAGTATTTTATTGAAAGGAGGTTTGGCGCCCTAGGTCCCGGTGCGGCCTTCGGATCGGAAAGGCTCCTGCGATGAGCGCGCACAATCCCCAAAAAGGCTGCGTGTTGATGGAGTTTTCGAAGCCTGGTTTGGAGGGGACAGACGTCGTCGACTACTCTATTCTGTGACCGCTATCGCTATATGCTGTGACCCGTGTTCCCCTTCGCCATCCGGCGTCGGACGTCGTCGTTGCTCGACCTGTCGGGGCAAGCTCCAACGCAAGGACCAGCACTCCAGCTGCTTCATGTGCCTGGGTGCGGGCCATGCGGCGTTGAGCGCCACCTGCGCCTCGTGTGTCGCTCTCCCCAGGGAGGAGAGTGAACGCAGGCGCGCGTTCTTCGCCGCTTCAGCGCCCCGTCCGGACTCCTCTAAGGACGAGGAGTCTGAGATTGACTGGGCCCCCCTCGACATTCCACCTGTGCCCGCGGAGTGGGGTGACTGCGAGGACGGAGAGGTGTCGGAGGTCGGCTCTCTCCTCACGCTGGACGAGGTGGTGTCCAACCCGGAGCCGGACCGCTTCCCGCTGGACCACATGCCTGGGCTCTACGCCACGGCGGCGGCCATCATGGATGCCCCCCTGCCACCGCAACCGAACCAGAGGGTGGAGGACTTCACCTCTGGGTACGCAGCCCCTCGAGGGAGGAGGAGAGCCCAGCCCACGTTGTGCCCGGCTATGGACCCGATCGTCCATTACGCGACACGTGAGTGGCCAAAACCCCTAGCTCGGCCAAGAGGCCCGCTTTGGGGTATGGCATGTACTGCAACGTGCAGGACTGGTCCTGGACAGGCGGGGTCCCGGACATCGAGGACTCGGTTCGGGCGGGGGGCCCTGCACCCCTCCTCATCCGTGTGGCCCAGCACCAGACCTCTCCTTCCCTCCGAGCGGGATAGGATGTCTCTGGCTATGCATGAACAGATGTTACGCCAATGCGGCATCAGCATCGTCGTCGCGGTGGCGAACACATGGCTTTCATCACCGGGGCCCTGGATAGGTCTCTCTCCTCTGACCAGGCACTCAGTGGAGACACCTTAGCCCAGGCGAGGACCACTTCAGCAGCGATACTTGCGCATGTGCCTAGCGCTAGCTGTCGATGGCGGCCGCTCTATGGCAGCAGCCCAGGTCGGGGCCAGACACCTCTGGCTGGGGGCGGTGAACCTCAGCGAGGCTAGCAAAACACCTAGCTACGAGACGCGGGCCCAGAGCGCAGGCCGAGACAGAGGCAGGGAGCGCTCGCCTGGCAAGCGCCCCGGACCAACATCCACGCTCGACGTGGTCCATCGTTCCCCACGGCGAGACCCCCGGACAGGCACACGGGAGGTTCGCGGGACCAAACACCCATCGACGGCCTCCCTACGGTAGAGGAGGTCGGGGTGGTAAAAACTCTTTCAATAAAGGCCGTCCGGCATTTCACCAGTACTCGCTGTCTGAGTCTCATTTGGGGGTATGTAACATGTCAAATGATTTGAATTCTGTTTGTGTTACTTCTCGAGCATATAACGTGGCTCCGCCAGGCCTGCAGCCCCCAGAGAAGGGCGTGCAGCGCGCTGTGCAGACCACGAGCTCCGATTCACGGGTTCATGTTTTGCCCTCCCGGAGAGAGGGCAGGCGGAGGGATCTGATAAGTGCTAATGTGTGTGCTCCGGGCGCTAGCGTGTTAGCATCTCTGAGCTACAAGGCTAACACGGGGGTTTCCCAATCCAGGGGCTCTCCCCCCCCTCCATGAGGCAAGAGCCAAGGGGGGGCGCAGCAGCCGTGTCACGCGTGATGAGCAGAGCTACATTGCTAACACGGGGTTTCCTAATCCAGGGGCTCTTCCCCCCCTCCATGAGGCAAGAGCCAAGGGGGGGCGCAGCAGCCGTGTCACGCGTGATGAGCAGAGCTACAATGCTAACACGGGGTTTCCCGATGCAGGGGCTCGCCCCCCCCTCCATGAGGCAAGAGCCAGGGGGGGGCGCAGCAGCAGCCGGGTCACGTGTGGTGAGCAGTCCCGTACTTATGACGTCGGACCTGCAGAACACGTGACCGCCCTCGGCGCTCACGGTGTGACGCAGGGGCCCCCCCGGCCCTTTCAGCCACCCCCCCTCCCTGCTAGGAACACCAGGAGGGGGCGGGGCCATGACGTCTCGTGTTCCAGCTCCCGTTCCGCCCCTCACAGATTTCTACGACATCTGGAAGGAGCAGGGCTTACTGTCAGATGTTTGGCTGGAGAAAACTCTGCGCAGAGGTTACGCTCTGCAATTTTTCCGAAAGCCACCACCATTCCGAGGCGTACGGGCAGTACGCTCTCAGGTACGGGGATCGACAGAGGCACTGGAAGCAGAGGTCTCCTCCCTGCTGAGTCGAGGCGCAGCAGTGGAGGTAGACCCGCAGGACGCCACCAGGGGGCTGTACTCCCCTTACTTTCTGGTGCCAAAGAAATCAGGCGGGGTGCGTCCCATTCTGGATCTGCGCGTGTTAAACGAGTGCATTTCCAAACGGCAGTTTCGGATGCTGTCCACAAGGCAGCTCCTCGAGTGTGTCAGGGAAGGAGACTGGATGACATCCATAGACCTGACAGACGCATACTTCCACGTACCCATAGTGCCAGAACACAGGAGATTTCTGCGCTTCGCAGTGGGAGAGAGGAATTACGAGTACTGCCGTCTCCCTTTCGGGTACGCTCTCGCGCCTCGCACTTTTTCCAAATGTGTGGAAGCGGCTCTGGAGCCGATCAGACGTGCCGGGGTAAGAATATTGACCTATATAGACGATTGGTTAATACTGGCCCCATCCAGGGAAGTGGCCGTGAGCCACACGCAATGGGTCTTGTCCCACATACAGCGTCTGGGCTTTGTGGTGAACAGGGAGAAGAGCAAGCTGCAGCCAGCCCAACGCATGATTTACCTCGGTCTGCAGCTAGACTCTGTGATATTCCGTGCTGCATTGTCCGTGGACAGACGGACGAATATTACCCGTCTGGCCCGGGAGGTTCTGGCGGGCCCCAGAGTTCCCGCTCGGCGCCTCAGGTCCCTGCTGGGGATGATGGCAGCGGCTCATGCTGTGGTGCGGCTAGGCCTGCTCCACATGAGAAATTTTCAGAGGTGGTTCTCGCGCCTCAGGCTTCACCCCTCCCGGGACGGGGGGAGGCTGATCTGGGTTCCCCAAGGGGCAGCATCGGACATCAGGTTCTGGCTCACTCCGGGTCTACTGCGGGACGGAGTGACTCTGGCCTGCGCTGTGTCTCACGCCGAGGTGTTCACGGACGCGTCGCTCGAAGGATGGGGCGGGGTCCTCGGCCAGAGCTCTGTAGGAGGCTGCTGGTCGGACTCAGCCCGTCACATCAACCTGCTGGAGATGGAGGCAGTGCACAGAGTACTGCTGCACTTTGCCCCTCAGCTGCAGGGGAGACACGTGATGGTGCGCTCAGACAACACCACAGTGGTCTCCTATCTGAACAGGCAGGGGGGCACCAGGTCCCCCGCTCTCCATCGCATGGCGACGGTGACGCTGCTGTGGGCGGCGCTTCACCTCCTGTCTCTCAGGGCGCGCCACGTCCCGGGGTCCGGAACGTGGGAGCCGACAGGATGTCCAGGGGGGGCCCACTCCAGGACGAGTGGGGCCTGGCCCCACGGGTAGCCGCGGAGATCTGGCGGAGGTTCGGTCGTCCAGTAGTCGACCTTTTCGCCAGTGCAGAGAACGCACAGTGCCCGTCCTGGTTCGCCTTAAGGGCCGCGGACGAGCCGCCTTTAGGCGTGGACGCTCTGGCTCATTACCCATGGCCAGGCGGCCTGTTGTACGCTTTTCCACCGGTGCGTCTCCTGCCGGTCCTACTGCGGAGGATCGAACAGGAGAGGAGGTCGGTGATTCTGGTGGCTCCGGACAGCCCGCATGCCCGGTGGTTCCCCTTCCTGAGGGGCATGGCGGTGATGGAGCCCTGGGCCCTCCCGGACGAGCCGGGGGCTCTAGTCCAGGGGGCAGGAGCCCTGTTTTCACGTCCGATAATCGGCCGCAGGCTCTGGGTTTGGAGGTTGAGAGGCGGAGCCTCGTAGATCTGGGTCTTCCCCCTGCGGTGGTGGAGACAATTCAGGGAGCGAGGGCGCCGTCCACCGTGAGGGCCTACGCCACGAGGTGGAGGCTATTCAGTGCCTGGTGCGATTCCCGTTCCTGGGATCCCAGGTTTTGCCCGCTGGAGGGGGTCCTGGGATTCCTACAGGAGCTTTTCGACAAGGGGAGGGCTGTCGCTACCTTGGCGGTGTTTGCGGCAGCCATTACTTCAGGTCACGACGGGTTCGGGGGGTTCACAGCCCGCTCTCACCCGTTGATTAAACGTTTTCTGCGGGGGGCGCGCAGGAGGAGGCCCCCGCTCCAGAGAACGCCTCCGGTTTGGGACCTCAGGGTGGTCCTTAGGGGGCTGTCGGGTTCGCCTTTTGAACCGGCGGCGGAGGCGAGTCCCGATTGTATCGCTTTTAAGACGGCCCTCTTGCTGGCGTTGGCGTCTGCAAAAAGGGCGGGCGATTTGTGTGCGCTCTCAGTCCATGCGTCGTGCCTGTCCTTTGGAGAGGACGACGGCATGGTGGAGTTGTGGCCCAATCCGGCTTTTCTCCCCAAGGTCATCACGTCGGCCTTTAGGTCGAGAGTGATCAGGATTAGGGCTTTCCACCCGCCGCCGCATGCCTCCCCCGAGGAGGAGCGGCAGCACCTTCTGTGTCCTATCAGAATGCTGAGGCATTACCTGGCCATGACGTCGTCATTCAGGTCGGGTGATCAGCTGTTTGTGTGTCTGGGCCCCAAGAACAGGGGCGCCCCGCTGTCGGCTCAGCGGCTGGCGCATTGGGTCGCCACGGCGGTGCGACGGGCGTATCAGGCGCAGGGCCTGGCCCCCCCGGTGGGTTTCAGGTCGCATTCCACGCGTGGGATGGCGGCCTCTACGGCCCTTCTCAGGGGGGCGTCGGTCGAGGACGTTTGCCGTGCGGCTTCTTGGGCGTCGTCCTCCTCTTTCGTCCGGTCTTATCTTTCGGATGTGTCGGACCGGTCGGTGGCCCATTCCGTGCTGAGTGCAGCGGATTGAGTTGGACCGTTGGGTCCCTCCCCTGAGGAGTGGGCCTTCGGTCTATTTTTCCGCCCTGGTGCAGGAGCTCTTGGGAGAGGCATCCTACAGGTGCGGTACATATATGTGTGTTTGATCGGTCTGGTAGTCTACATCAGGAGCTCTTGGGAGAGGCGTCCTGTGACTACGGTTGACCTACGATTGGTGTTACGTGGGGGCGTCCTTGGGAGGAGTGGCCCGGTAACACGCTTTGTTTCTTCTGCCCTGAGTCCTCTCACGGTGTGAGGGTCTTGCTCGGGCGGAGCTCCAATCACCCTTCGCTGGCCTGCTGGGAGTACATGTTCCTACGGCCTCCGCGTTGTGTCCCACTAGCGAAGTCCTAAGGGACGTAGCACCATGACGTAGAATTAATAGTTACCTAATGTAACTTAAGTTCTACGAATAGGTGCGTAGTCCCTTAGCTACGAGCCCATCAGGCCAGCCCGGCTTGGCAGAGTTCAAGAGGGGGTGCGGCCTTGTGCAGGGGCATTTATAGAGGAAGGTGGCTGGTGATTGGAGCAAATTATTTTGATCTCTCTGGCGTCTGTGACCTGGGGGTCACGTGATATCCCACTAGCGAAGTCCTAAGGGACTACGCACCTATTCGTAGAACTTAAGTTACATTAGGTAACTATTAATTACGAGAAATATTCGTGAATGCCACATTCTTCGTAAATGTAGGTACGTTTGTGAATGAGGCCCATTGTCACTGTACTTTATCTACCCAGTATCCTGTCTATATGTATAGTATATAACTCAGCACTACATATGTATATATATTTTTTGAAAGACTGGTATTGAAGTATTGACTGCATTTACAGCTAGCTCAGAAAAATAGCTACTACTTATTTTGTATGTTTTGTGTGCTCTTACTACTGTCCTGTATGTGCGCTGCAACATTGAAATGTCCCTACTGTGGGACGAATAAAGCATCTCTTATTGTATCTTATCTTAAAACAGACCTGGAGTTGTTTTTAGCTCCATGTAAATTACGGTAATTAGGAACCTTTGTTACACCATCACTTCTGTTTATAGGCTCCCATCTCAAACTTGATACTCCTTTGACTAAAGGGGACACAATGTACACAAACAAGGCAAAATATGTCTTGTCTGGGTGGCTGGGGCAGCATGGTAGCTGAGTGGATCGCATTCTTGCTTCTCAGCAAGAAGGTCCTGTGTTCAAATGCTGGTTAAAACAGGGCCTTTCTGCGTATGTTTGCTCTGGTTTCCCCTACCACTAAAACATGTATAATAGGTTTGAAAGGCATGAATGTAATGAGTGAGTGAATGGATGGTGTTGATTGGGGGCTTTAATGCAGCAGTGTGTTTGGCGTCTTGTTTCCGTCATCACCGTGTACGGAGTGATTGGAACAATCTCTGAACTCTAAACATTGTAAAGCGCTTTGGGTAACCTTGGTGTGTGAAAAAATGTGCTATATAACTAAAAGATTACACTCACCGGCCACTTATCACCTATCCAACTCCACTTTAATGCAAATTCCTAATCAGCCAATCACATGGCAGCAACTCAATGCATTTAGGTACGTAGACATGGTCAAGACAATCTGCTGCAGTTCAAACCGAGCATCAGAATGTGGAAGAAAGTTGATATAAGGGACTTTGAACCTGGCAGGGTTGTTGATGCCAGACAGGCTGGTCTGTGTATTTCAGAAACTTCTGATCTACTAGGATTTTCACGAACAACCATCGCTAGGGTTTACAGAAAATGGTCTGAAAAAGAGAAAATATCGAGTGAGCGGCAGTTCTGTGGGCGAAAATGCCTTGTTGATGCAGAGGTCAGAGGAGAATGGCCCGACTGGTTCGAGCTGATAGAAAGTCAACATAGTTACTCAAATAACCACGTGTTACAACCAAGTTATGCAAGATTCTCTGAACACAGAACACGTCAAACCTTGAGGCAAATGGGCTACAGCAGAAGACCACACTGGTTACCACTCCTGCCAGCAAAAAACAGGAAACTGAGGCCAAAATTTGACAAGAGAAAATCGGAAGAAGTTGCCTGGTCTGATGAGTCTTGATTTCTGCTGTAACATTCGGATGGTAGGGTCAGATTTTGGAGTCAACCAGATGAAAGCATGGATCCATCCTTTCTTGTATCAACGGT